>CM027409.1:84424576-84496404 GCA_015711505.1 Sylvilagus bachmani
GCCGGAGCTGCCCGTGGTGCCGGCGCTGCCCGTGGTGCCAGCACTGCCCGTGGTGCCGGTACTGCCCGTGGTGCCGGCACTGCCCGTGGTGCCGGAGCTGCCCGTGGTGCCGGCACTGCCCGTGGTGCCGGCGCTGCCCGTGGTGCCGGTACTGCCCGTGGTGCCGGCGCTGCCCGTGGTGCCGGTGCTGCCCGTGATGCCGGTACTGCCCGTGGTGCCGGCGCTGCCCGTGGTGCCGGTGCTGCCCGTGGTGCCGGCGCTGCCCGTGGTGCGGGTACTGCCCGTGGTGCCGGTGCTGCCCGTGGTGCTGGCACTGCCCGTGGTGCCGGTACTGCCCGTGGTGCCGGCGCTGCCCGTGGTGCTGGCCGTGCCGGCTCCCAAGCTTCCTGGCGGTGCCGGGCTCCTCGGAACTGCGCCTTCATTCTAGAGTCCAGATCCATCAGCCCTGGCCGCTGCGCCAATGTCCGGACGCGCGATTCAAGCTCCAACAGAAGAGAAGGTCCAGGAGGGGCTGGGCCAGCGCCCCACAGTGCAATGCGCGTCGTGCAGGAAACGGCCAAGAAGCCTCGGCTTCCGTCACGCTGCGATGCTCAGCTGTCTCCCCACTCCGCAGACAGGGGAAGGCGTTCCGCCGTGCAGTCCCCCGGGATGGATTCCGCCGTGCAGTCCCCCAGGATGGATTCCGCCGTGCAGTCCCCCGGGATGGATTCCGCCGTGCAGTCCTCCGGGATGGATTCTGAGTGTGGACGCCTGGGAGCCAGTGCTCATCCCAGAAATGAGCAACAGCTTCCTTGTAGCTGTGTCCAGAGTCCCCAGGCCCCAGGGAAGGTGTCAGCACACGATGCGCTGCTCAGTCGTCAGACTAGGCGCATGGGACGAGCTGTGCGTCCATGCACGTGGAGGAACCGCGTTCCCAGCTGTCCAGCTGAGGGTCAGTTTCGGGGGGGGGGGGAGGGGGTCTCTGCTGCTACCAGAGCAAGTTTGAGTTTTCTTCTTCAGTCAACTTCTCGTCACTCAAAACCTACTTCAGTGTGTAGACTATGTTTTGTGACCTGTCGCTCACGACCAGTGATTGTGCCCAGAGAGTCAACAACACACCGGGGCTGTGGCCCCAGCTGAGTCACTGGGCTGGGGCACGAGGCCCGCATCCTGTCCCCAACCCGATTCCCATGAGCCTGAACCACGGGGACTTCACAGGACCTGTCCCCTTGTGTTTTCTGATGGGAACCTGCAGGTTCAGCCTCCAGCGTGAGCCTGGATGACCCCTGATCAGTTCAGGTTCACGGTGAGGACAGAAGCCTCCGGAATCCTCCTGAGGACTGGCTGACGCTGGGGCCGATACTCAGGTAATAGTCCATTAACCCTGGCTTCCAGCGTGCCCGGCGCCTCCCGTGGCCACTGGCCCTGGCGGAACAGCGCCCCCCCCCACCGCGGGGAAGGCCAGAGCAAGCCCTGCCCGCCCCGCCGTGCCCCGCCGTAATCAGCCCGGCCCCTCTCTCCAGCGCCGGCCTCGCCACCGAGGTGTCAGCGACCATTTTTCTTCCTTCCTCCTTTTTTTTCCAGAAGCTAATCTAAAAAGAGCGGCAGAGGCAGAGGTCGTGTTAAACTGGAACGCAAATGTTATTCCTCGATTATCGGGCGGGAGCAAATGTCAACTGCTTGGGGCGAACGCAATTGCAGAGCGGGCGCCCGGCTCCACGGAGCGGCGGAGGCGGTGCGGGGGCTGCACACACATCTGAGACCCTGCTTCTCCGCGGTGCCCTCCACGCGCCGGGCCTGGCCGCGCCGCCGTGTGTCCTCTCACCCTGACCTTCCCCAGGAGCGCCTGTCTTTAACGAACACTCTGGAAGTGGAGGCCGTCCTCCTGCAGAACCGCGTGCCAGGTGACTTTCAATAGCAAAGGCAGTGCGCACCGTGGCCCCCGCCCCGCCACCAGCGCCTGCACGTGGCTCTGCTCCTGTGGAGGTGTTGTCCAGCACGCGGAACACATGCTGCAGGCTGCACGGAAAACTGTCACATGCAGTCAGAGGAAAGGCTGCGTGGCTTCCCGGGAAACACTGACTTCATCCCCAAGACGTCAGAAGACAGGGCGAGGAGTTAGAGGTCAAGATGTCAGAAGACAGGGCGAGGAGTTAGAGGCCAGCTGGCCAGCCTCGGGTGACAGGAGAGAGGGGCACGCCTGGCCCTGGGGTGACAGAAGGAGGGGCATGCCTGGCCCTGGGGCCGGTGGGAGGGGCGTTCACCCAGAGCCTGGGCCCTTCCATAGCCTTCCAGACCCTGGTCAACATAGACCAGCGTCCCTGCGAGTGGCCCCCCACTGCCCTGTGGCCCCAGCTGCTAAGGCTCCCGGGGTGGGGGGCACGAGCACCCCGCAGCCAGGACTGAGGCAGGGAGGAGCCCAGGGCTGGCTGTGCCTCCGCTGGGCCCCGTGTGGAGCTTGGGTGGGATCGGGCGGCCTCCAGCGTGGATGCGGATTTTAGTTCCCTTGGCTTCTCCTCCTTTCTTCCCGGTCCCTTCTGGTGCGTTCCCTGGTGATGGCGATCTTACTCTCACAGTGGGACAGCCTTCCGGTCCTGGACTTCTTTCACTAGAGAAAGGGGAGTCTGGCCTGCGAAGGTGGATCCCTGTACTGGGCGAGCAAGAGACCAGAGCACAGCAGAAGGCAACAGCAGAGCTCCCCGGTGGTGGGATGCCGAGAGGGCCCAGAGCTGGCTGCCAGCAGGGAGGCGGGGCCCTCGGTCTTTCATAGATAACTCTGACTTCCCTTCTATCTACATCGCCCGGTGTGGCTCCCTGGACACAGGGCGTGAGGCCATGCTGGTTGAGCCTGGAAGGGGTTGGGGTTAGAGGGGTCTCACTATTTGTGGCCACTCCCCAGCCTAGAGAGGGCTTGACTGGTCGGGTCTCCATGGGAGCACAAAACGGGGGAGAAGAGGGGGCAGCTCACTGGCTTCCCAGAGCACGGTTATCCCTACCTGTGTCCCCCATCCCTACCATACCGTCAACTCGCAGGTGCAGGGAGCCAGTGTCTGACGTGTGTCTAGAAGCCGGTAGCAGCGGCCCGCAGGGGTCGGATGGACAGCAGGGAACGTGCAGCCCTGGCGTCTGCTCCACTCTGCCGTGCGAGTGGCTGACAGCTTAGGCTCCTTCGGACCGGCTCCCAGCCAGGGGCACGGAGGTCTTTCCCCTCGCCATACCCCCAGACATGGTACCTTAGATGGGACCCTGAGGATCCCAGGCATCGGGGGACAGAGGTCTGAGTGTGCTGTTACGGAAGCCACCATCGATCCTCTGCTGTTGCTCTGGATCCCAGAGTTCTCAGTGCATCGGGGACTCAGGAGAAGCCTCCGGGGGCAGCCCGCGTCTCCCCCCCACCCGCCACTGCGCCTGACTCCCGGTCACATCCTGCAGGCCAGCAGGTCAAGGAGCATGTGGGAGGTTTCGGCGCTGTGCACTCTGGGAGGCCGCCTGTGGCTGACGCTCTGCCTCAGAGCCCAGAGCAAGACCCAGGGCAGGGCTGCCCACTGGGGGAGCCACACGCCCGGAGACAGACCCACCGCCCCTCTCTCCTGCCCCTGCGCCACAGTGAACAGGGCAAGGTTTGCCCAGCATTTTAAAAACTGACTAAATGATGTTCTTCTTTTTCAGGATAGAACAATTGAACACGCGCACAACTCTCTCCTTGTAAACGCTGAGATAGATTTGGCTGAAACGCAAACCCATGATGTATGATTTTCCTGTCCCAGTGAAAATTAGGTATTTTAGCATGAAAATATAAAGCCTTTAAATTTAATCCCAGCTCTTGCAGAAGCTTAATTGTATTTTAATTTTAAAATTATTGATTAAAAGGCGCTCACACATGGATAGAGCATCTTTCTCCAAGGGAATTCTGTGCGTAGCCAGCTGCCCACCGCACGTTCCCGTGAGGCCGCAGGTGAGTGGTGTCGGACGCGCTGATTAGCCCCGAGGGCCCGCACGGGGCACAGCCAACTGAAAGGGCTATTTATACGGGTCCCTTTCCAGCAGGACTTTGCAAATATTTATGAAACTCCAACCTCCATGTTGCTTCTTTTTATCTTTCAGTTCACCCAGCCTGTTACAGCCTAATTGAAATACAATAATTATAAATGGGCTTAGTTCCTCAATTTAATTTCCTTGCAAGCAGTGCCATTTATTTTTCTCTGGCTTTGTTCACATGCTTTAATTAAAAGATTGAACAAAGCTAAGGAAACAAAATGCCACCAGGGGCACTGCACCCTGGTTCCGTCTGCAGAACAACGCTGTGTGACTCTTCAAGTGCAAGTTCAACTCTGGCAGGGCGGGGGAAGCCCTCAGGGACCCAACACTCAGAGCTGTTGTCTGACGAGCTCCGTGCGTGCAGAGCAGCGGTGGGTCACAAGACGACAGCCGAGAGCTCAGGGGTGCGGGCTCTGAGCCGGCGCCCGGAGCCAGGGCTGCTGCCGCCGCGCGCTGTGCGTCCTCGGGCAGGGTCCCGAGCGGGGGGCCTCTGGTTTAGGGGGCATTGGTGGCCGAGAAGGTTCTTAGTGTCGGTCTCTGGCCCAAGGTGTGTCTGTAGTAACTAGCGGAGGGGGGGGGTCCTCAAGTCAGGTAAATCATTTCAATTAAAAATTCAACAGCAAATGCACTACTACATCAACAAAATATTCCGAAAATATATTTCCACATTTCTTAGAATTCCTAAGAGTCAGCCGATACCGGGAGGTGTAGGGGGCGGAGGGGGGGGGTGAAACTCCTCTGGTACGGCTTCCTCTGCTGTAGCTCTCGAAGCTGAGACGCACGCACAGTCCGCTCCTCTCAAGAGCACAAGCCTCGTTAGGGGTATCCTAATCCCCCGGGACGCCCCGCGAGGAACACGGGCGCCAGGGAGCCACTGCAGGAGAGCAGGCCCAGCCTGCTGGTCGCTGGGGAACCGTGGCTCAGCTCCAGGGCCCCCACAGGCGGAACCCAGCATCTGGGGCAGGCTCCCAGGAGGAGCCCCCAGGCCAGCACCTCCAGTGTCCAGCTCCCATCCCCCAGCATCCCTCAGTACAGAGAGGCCTGGATCCTCAGGACCAACACAAGCCAGTAACTCACCAATGGAGAAAGGGCGTCTGCTGGGTGTCGCTGATGAATCCATACAAAAGCTCAAAATCCCACGATGTCAACACCGACAGCCAAGGCAAGCTACCCATGGCGTGTCCTTGGCCATCAGCGCTGCCTCGCTGTCCTGCAGGAAGCAGCCGCCAGGCTGAATGTCGGTGAGTACAGCAGAGCTCAGGGACTGCAGAGTGGGACAGGCAGAGCCGGGCTGGAATCCGGACCCCACCACAGCGTTGGCACTGCTGCTGCTCCTGCTCCACCCAGAAAGTCAGACCTAGGCTGGCGCCGCGGCTCACTAGGCTAATCCCCCACCTGCGGCACTGGCACCCCGGGTTCTAGTCCCAGTCGGGACGCCGGATTCTGTCCCGGTTGCCCCTCTTCCAGGCCAGCTCTCTGCTGTGGCCAGGGAGTGCAGTGGAGGATGGCCCAAGTGCTTGGGCCCTGCACCCCATGGGAGACCAGGAGAAGTACCTGGCTCCTGACTTCGGATCAGTGCAGCGCCAGCCGTAGCGGCCACTTGGGGGGTGAACCAAGGGAAGGAAGACCTTTCTCTCTGTCTCTCTCTCACTGTCTAACTCTGCCTGTCAAAAAAAAAGTTTAGCCTGCGATGGATGCTTGGATTCCCAGTCCTCCTGTGGCAGCTTTGGCAGGACCAGACCCGTGATTTCCCTGGCCTCATGTGAACCCCTGTCTGGACACTCCCCAGCCCTGCGACCCACAGGACTGGGCCACGGTCTCTGTTCGGAAAGGATTCGGTGTCTGAAGGTCAAGGTAGGTTTGGGTCCACAAGATGACCATTTGGTGGCGAGGGCTGGAGGTCGCATGCCCTGTTTCAGCTTC
The DNA here is from genome assembly GCA_015711505.1 of Sylvilagus bachmani. Taxonomy (NCBI): domain Eukaryota; kingdom Metazoa; phylum Chordata; class Mammalia; order Lagomorpha; family Leporidae; genus Sylvilagus; species Sylvilagus bachmani. The sequence continues at coordinate 84,430,517 of CM027409.1, forward strand.
TGATGGCCCCCCTGAGGCCATCCCTGACCCAGCTGCCCATCTTAGACACAGAATGGTGCAGCCCACCAGACGTGGACAGAGGCCACCCCAGGCTCCCCGGCCCAGGGCTGGGGAATGAGGTCTTCCTTGGTCTTTGTAAACAACTTTGGGCACACACGTGGTCCATGGACGCAGCGAGCTCAGTATTTGGCTGTGAAGCCAAGCTTCCCGGCAGTGGAGGGTTAAATCCTTGCGGGTTTTAATTAGATCGCTGTGTTTCTGCAATATGAGCTTCAGGAACAGAGATGAGCAATCGCTCCCACATGCAGTTGGAGATGGGAAGAATGGCTCCAATCACTTCCCCCATCAGACATCTCCAGGGTTCAAACCACACTCAGGGTGGCGGGAGATTCATCCTGCAATCCCTGGACGAGACCCTGGCAGGGTGGGCAGGAAATTGAACTGTTCCTCCCCAGGAAATAACAGCACTCTGTCAAAATCTACAGAAGAACACGTGTCCAGAGTCCTGTTGCTGCCCACCTTATCTGATCGGAGGGTGAGAGCGACCTGCAGCGTCAGCTCAGGGGGGCGTCTGGCGGGGCTGCGCCATGGGCGGGGGCCGGATCCAGGAGCGCCAGCTCCGTAAACGTGCACACATCCTACGCAGGCCCCACAGAGGGATGCACACAGGGTGTGACAGCTCCACGGTGACTTTGCACGTCAGATTCTGAAAACAGTCGTTCTTCACGACACAACCAGACTGAAGGGGATGGCTCCCAAGAAGGAGGCAATGAGAACTGGGTTAGCAACTGCTGAAGTGGCCAGCTGTGTAAGCCTGTATCTGACATGATCAGTTACATGCCACACGTGTGCCGCGTGTCATACAGCACACAGTACGCAGCGTGGTCTGTGTGTTCTGTAGAATGTCATGTGGCGTGTATCGTGTTTCACACATCACGTGTCCCAATGAGGTCACCGGATGACGCCCCTGAGGTCCAAGACTGCGAAAGCCCCAGGGGTGGGTGTTTGCCACACCGACTGGGGACGCCTGCACCTCGTGTCCGAGGGCCTGGGTTCAAGTCTCTGCTACACTGCTTTCCCAGCTTCCTGCGAACACACAGCTGGGAGGCAGCAGGTGCGGCTCGAGTCGCTGGGTCCCTGCCCCCGCGGGGCTCCTGCACGTCAGGGAAGCGGTCAGCACCCCTTCAGCCTGGCCGCACGATGCCGTTCGAGAGATCACTTAACAGCAGTGGGGAGGGGAGAGGCAGCGTGTCTCCAGCGGGTGGGGCGAGGAGCGAGACATGGCTGAATGGGTTGAGTTAGGCAGGTGGTCACCCTCGCCACGGCCGCTTTTACAGGCCGCCTCGTTACCAGCCTGTAATGAACTTTGTGGCTTACAACACGCGAGGTCGTTCTCAGGGAAGACGAGCAGTCAACTCCAGGCGTGTCAGCGCCGCCCCCTGTCCCTGGGCTCCCCTGGCCGCACCTTCGTGGTCCATGGCTCCCTCCTTTCTCTGTCTCGGACTCTACCTCTGCCCTTGGTCTCCGTGCGCTGATTCCAACCCCGGCCTCTCTTCTGCAGGGTGCCGTGGGCACATCACACACCCACGGAGAGGTGGAGCCAATGTCGCCTCCTCGCCCACATCTGTAAACCTCTGGGATTCGTCCTCCTTCTCCAGGTGGGCTTGGTGTGGATTCCCTCTGAGCTGGAGAAGGCGGCGTGTTCCCGTGTCTTCCTCCGCTGACAAGCCTTCGAGTGTTTTCACAGAGCGTGTGAGGGTAACCGAACCTCGCAGATTGGACAAAAATCTACCTGAAGCCAAGGGCTGACACGAATGAGCAAAGCTCACACCCCCGGCACCGCGATGGCTCAGGGCAACGAGAGGGACTTTCTGAGCCCACCGGACCGCAGGACGAACGAACAGCAGAGAACACGCCGCGGGGTCACCGGGCTGTGCAGGGTGCCTGTGACACGGTGTGCTGCAGGAAGTGGACAGGCCGACGTGCAGGGGCTGCACGGGACGAGGGACCAGACTGGCCGGCACCTCCGCTCCACCCGCCGCAGGCGCTGTGTCTCGTGGCCCCACGGCAGCCGGGGCTGGGCCCTGCGGTGAGCAGACAGGCAGACGGGAAACGTGCGACCCCTGTGCGCTGGCACCTGCTGCTGGCTTCCGTTCCACCGGGCCTGGTGTGCCGAGCCCACGGCCTCGCTGGTGGGTGTGGAGGCGCAGGGCACCGAGCCTCCGCAGAGGACGAGCTGAAGGGGAGGGGGCGCAGGAGGAGGCTGGTGTCCTTGGAAGGCGGCGCACAGGCCCGGCCACCCGGCCCCGACGCGCACACCTGTCAGCAGGGCCGGCGGCAATCACTCACTCTGTGCTCTTTGTGCCAGGGCTCACGGCCCAGCAAGCGTCCGCTCAGTACGGCCCCACTGGCCGCCTGCAGGACAATGGATGGCCGGCACGCACCTGTGCCTCTCGGCCAGCTGTTTCCACCCCAGCAACATCTGGAGGAGCGGCGGGCGGAGCGCCACTGCCCTTCAGACAGGGGCTGACAGCTGTCTCTGGGATGGTGATGTCCACGCGCGGCCAGCGGTGGGCCACAGAGGGGGCGCTGCCATCCCCGCCCTGCAGTGGGGCCCGCGGGGTCGGGGGAGCCAGACTGGACTTGCATCCCCTCAGCCTCTCAGCCTGCGGGTCTGTGGCCGCCCAGACTCCCGCCACCGCTTTCTGTCACTGAGCTAAGGCATCTGGACTGTTTCCATAGAAACAGGGAGGGCACCCCCTCCCCCGTCACCCCCAGAACTCTGAGGCCAAGCAGCACACGAGCAGCCTCACCCCGGGGCTCTGCGGCCGACTCCCCCACGTGCACCACGTCACACCGCCTCCGACGAGATGCCACAGGTCAGCGCCGGTCAGGCTTGGGTAAGGACAGCTTCATGGGCCAGGAGCTGGAGGCCACGACCCCGCCGACGTCAGCGTAGGCAGGTCGCATGGCCGACACGAACCTCGGCCGCTTTGAGGCTTGAATGCGGAGGGCACCGGGTGTCCATTGTGCAGCAAGTCACCCCCGGGGATTTAGCTCCTAAACCAGTCCCCAGGCTGTTGGCTATCTCCCAGGCATCCAGGAAAGCCTGCTCTCTGAAGTGGCCCTGGGGCACTGACCCAGCCCCCAGCCCTGTGTGTCTCAGCCGGCTGGCAGCACAGCTGTGGGGTGGCTCCCGGTGCCCGGCACCCTGCGGGATGCGGCAGGTGCACCTCAGCCCGCGGCACCACGGTGGCCTTTTGCCCACGTGGGCTGGCGCCAGCCACAGGTGTCCTGAAGGCTGCACCGCTGTGTGGGTCATTCCACACCTGAGGCGTTGCCGCTGAAGTGTGTCCCCGAGGCTGTCTGGGGAGCCCCATGTCCGGAGGCTGGGGTTACAGCACGAGGGTCTCCTCACCCCATGCACGACAGATCTGTGGGCTGGAGGTGCTGGCCTTTCTCCCCAGCAGCTGAGAAGGGCGTTCAGGGTCACGGAGCCCCAAGCCCCAGCAGTACAGGCAGTGACAACGTCAGTGGGGGCAGCCGGCCCTCCCCCGAGTCTGACAGGAGATCTTGATCAAACTCCACCTGCTCTGTTCGCTGCAAAGCGCTCATTTCAGAGTGGAGGCTCCGTGCGGTGGGCGGGCCCGAGCTGAGGGCGGCCGCGGAGCCTGGGGTCACGTCGCCAATGCCGACAGTCGATTCGAGGAGTCAGAGACTGTGTCTTTGACAAGCTTCTGGGAAAGGTGCTTTTATTCTGTTTCTCGATGCAAAACAAGAATAAAAGCAGCACCACTTGCATGTCCCCCGGGTGACGTGTCCACCCCGAGGTCACGCTCGCCTAGTGGGGAGGGCTCGTGGGGACTGGACGAGTGTCCAGCTCCGAGGAGCCCGTCCTCGTCCGGGGTCTCCACGCGGCTGTTCCCATCAGCCATCAGAGCAGTTAACAGAGGCACCAGGGCTGCTGCTCGGAGAGACGCCGGTGGGCTGTGCGTCCGACAGCGGGGGACAGGCACGCACTGCGCGCCCCTCCCTAGAGTCTCGAGTGTCGAGCATCGCCTGGAGCTCCGTCACCTCCCGCCGTCACGCGTGCAGCAGCGTGTACTTACCCCACGCGTGAAGCCGGGACCTTGTCTCGGTCTGCTTCGGGTCGCTCTAGCTGAATGCCCCACGGGCACTGTGCAGACACGGGCTCTCTTAGCTCGCAGTCTGGGCCTCCGTGTGTGTCCCTGGCTGTGTCACGGGGCCGGGATGGGGGAGTCTGTGGCTATGGAGGGAAAAGACCCGGGGCAGTGCCAGGCGCACTTAGAACCGGGCCGTGGTGACCCAGAGACAGGGTCAAGGCTCCCGAGTGCAGTGCCCTCCCCCGACCTGACCACCTGCCGCGGGCCTCAGTTCTCAAAGTTCACATAGTCAGTCAGCGCGGCCACACTCGGGCCACAAGCCCAGCTGAAGACGCTCCGAGGTTGAGCCACACGGGGCCGTGGCAGCACACGGCGGGGGGGGGGGAGGGCCTGCTGTGGCCACCACCGCAAGGCAGGTGTGCAGGAGCCAAACCCACAGAGGGCTCGGGCGGCCCTGCGGAGGCTGGGGCAGTGCGTCTTAGGGGCCCGAGTTGAGCCTGCAAAGGATGTCCCCACCTGTACTCACTTCCGCTGGGGAGGTGGGAGGCCAGGCGGCCACATGCAGACGCCTGCCCAGCAACGCTGACCACGCGGCGTCCTCGATCCCCCGGAAGCCTGAGTCTGAGTTTCGCCGGGAGTGTCAGCCTGCGCCTGCCTGGTGTGATGGTGTCGCGCTGTTCACCTGTGCGTCTGGACACTGAGGCCCATGGCTCGAAATAACACACAAGGAAGAGTCCAGGGGAATTTCTGCTGCCCCAGCCTTTGTCCAAACTCTGGAGGCTGGGGACCCTGAGGTGCACACGACTCCCAGCGAAATGCACACGATGTGTGTTGGACACGGCAGAATCCCTCTCTGTGACGTTAGGCAGCATGGTGGTCGTCTACACCGCCTGCGCCCAGTGCCCTGGGCCTGCACAGTCGGCCCTCAGAGCCCGGCCCCAGGCCAGCCCCAGGTCTGTGCTCAGCAGGAGGGTGTTGCCGGGCCCTGTGGGCAGGCGGCCGGGGGAGGACAGCTGGCTCCCTGCCGTGGGCTGCTGGGCAGGGGCACTCACGCTTCTCAGCTGGCGGGGATGGCACAGAGCAGAGGCCCTGCTCCCACACAGCCTGGCCTCATCCCTGCAGCCACAGCTCCGTCCGCCCCGGGGCAGCCCTGCCTCAGCAGCCTCCTCTCGAGGACCCCCTCCATTCTGACGGAGAAGCCCCGGTGGCTGAGGGCACGTCCATTTGTCCATGAGTCCACTCACGCATTCCCTCAGCAAACCCGGTGCTAGATTTGCCGATTCTTCCAGTCAGGCGCTCAGTACGAGCCGGCCAAGCCAGACGCCGGGGGCCCAGGGGGCCACGAGAACCAGGGTGGCTCAGCCACAGAGCTCACAGGTGTCCCAATCACAGCCCCGGGAATGGGTTGTGACAGGTGACGGAGGCGGGGGGCTACAGGTGTGCAGCAGCCCTGCTCCGGCAGCTGTGGGGCCGCAGGAGGGGCCGCCCCGCCGAGACCGCCACTGAGCGCCCACAGGGACCACCTGGTTCTCACCCCTGATGGGGACCTTGCCCGCCAGTCGTCCTCACGCACACAGGTGCTGCAGTGTGTGAGATCCAGGTAGAAGTCGGGTCTCACCTGAGAACACACAGGAGGCGGGGGAGAGGACAGCAGGCGGGGGGGCCGGGTCTGCCTCCGCCCCCGGGAAGAAGCCAAGGCCGGGGTCCCAGGGCTCATCCGCCGGACAGCAGCCTCCCCCGGCACGCGGCCCCGGCCGGCCATTCTCGCACACGCACCCTTCACGGTGAAGAAAGGAAAATCACCCTCAGAAACCTCGGTGCTTCCCCTGGGTGGGAGAGGCGGGCTCGAGCCCTGGACAGAGGGGAGCCGCTGCCCGCGCCCGCAGGTGGCCGCTGGCTCATTCATCACTCCGTTACTGCGATTCTAATGAGCGTTGATCTTGTTTTCTTTGTGTAATCCAATCATTTGTGTTTTCTTCCGAGGCGTCAGGGATCTCTGTCTCCAGCATTCTGTCAGTCAGTGCGCGCTACACGGGAACAATCCAATTCATTACCATTAAGCGTCTGCTCCTGGTGCCACCTTGGGGGCGAGCAGGGAAAGGAAATCTGCCCGGCGCAGCCGCAGCCCAGCGCGGCGGGAGGGATCGGCGCCCCGCACCTGCGCTCCGGAGCCCTCCTGCCTGGGGCCCCCTAATGTCATTCTGAGCTGGCGGCGGCTCATCACCAGCCCCCGCGCCAGCCGCCCCACTCGCACAGACTCTGAGGGTCCTGGAATCGGGCTCTGCTGGGGGGACCCGGGGGTCTCCGTGGATCTAACACTTGGCCGGGATACCTGGTGAGGAAGGCAGCTGCCTGTATGTGCATGTACGTGTGTGCTGTGTGCACGGTTGTGCGTGTGTATGTGAGTGTCATGTGCACGGCTGTGCATGCGTGTGCCTGCACGTGGACAGGACGCCACCAGCACCTCTCTGGTCACCTGTGCTGTCAAAGTGGCCATCACAAGGTCAGAAGCAAGGGCAAAGGTCGATCCCGACTCCGGCAGAGGAGCCAGCGGCGGCTCATCCTGCGAGGGGTGAACGATCGGCCGAGGACCTGTTTTCTCTCTCTCAGCAGCAAACGCTCCCAGAGCCGAGAACTGGAACCCACACCCGCGGGTCCGCGTTCCGTCTGCCCCCTGGCCCGCCCCTTCCTCCCCGTGCTCCGTGCCGGCCCCCGGGAGCCTTCCTACCTGAGCTGGTGCAGGTGTGTGGGTTCCGCTGCGGTCGCGCCTGTGGCTCTGAGGCCACGGTGCCACCCCTCGCTGTCAGAGGGCGCAGCTAAGACACCCAGAGGGGAGCAGACGAGAGGAGGGGAGGGGAGGGGAGGGGAGGGGCGGGGCGGGGCGGGGCGAGGCGAGGCGAGGCGAGGCGAGGAGAGGAGAGGAGAGGAGAGGAGAGGAGAGGATTATCTTCCATTTGCTGGTTCACTCAGCAAACGCCCACAACAGCCAGGGCTGAGCCAAGCCAGAGCCAGGAGCCCGGCACTTGATCTGGCTCCCACCTGTGCTGACACCATCGCCTGCTGCTCGCCGGCCGGATGGGAAGAGGAGGAGCTGAGACTTGGAGCAGGCACTGCAGCATGGGATGTGGGTGTTCCCAGCAGCGACGGAATCGCTGTGCCACGTGCTCGCCCCATAACTTATTGTTTAAGTGACTTGAATAATTGTACCTAATTACAGGATAAATACAATGTATCGATGCATGTGCGCCCCCGACACACCTACCAGCCCCTCGAGGTTTCTCGAGTTTGGAATGTTCAGAATGCTCTCTCCGCACTGTTTGCAAGTTTTCGGCTAATTTTGGATGATCACGGCGCCCCGGCATGGTACGGAACATGAGCAGTCTCTCCCGCCCGGTTGTCTCCCGACCCAAGTCCTTATTCCACTTTCTGCTTCCATGACACCGACGTTCTCAGCTTGCCCACGGAGGGGAGAACACCTGGTGTCTGTCGTTCTGTACCCGGCATAGTCCACTTCGCAGGGTGTCCTTCGGGCTCATCCATGTCCTCAGCGAACAGAAAATCATTGTTTCCCCCGGCCCGAGAATCCTGCTGTGTGTACACCACACTCTCTCCAGCCATTCACCCACACGTGGAGCGTACACTGATTCCATGCTTGCTTATGTAAACGCGCCACAATAAGTGTGCAGCTGTCTCTCTGACATCGATTTCGGGCCCTTTGGCCACGTGCCCAGAACCGGGAGGGCTGCGTCCTACATGGTGGTTCTATTTTCAGCCCGTGGAGGAACCTCCATGCCGATCTCCATAATGGGTGGGCTGATTTACATTCCCCCACCGGGTATGAGAATTCCCCTTTCTCTGCCTTCTCACCAGCACGGTTCTTTGGATAAAGGCCGTTCTGTGTGGGTGAGAGGCTATCTCCTTGTGGCTTTTGATTTGAATTTCTCTGATGGTCGGTGCTGTGGACTACGTGCGCCCACTGCTTGGCTACTCGTGTGTCCCCTTTCCATAAGGTCTGTTCGGATCGCGAGCTCACTCTGCTTTGGCCGTTTTCGCTGCTGCGTAGTCGGCGTCCCCTGCGTACTCTGGGTCTGAATCCCTGGTGGGGGAGGAAGTTGCGCTTTCTCTGTGGATCGGCTGCTTTGCTGTGCGGACGCCTCGGGATCTGGTGCGATATCGTTGGTCGATTTGCTTTGTTGCCTGTGCTTTCGGGGTCAGCTATAAGACGCACTCCAGTGTCCTGCGGCACGTCCTCTCTCGTCTAACTTCCGGCCAACAGCTCCCTGGTCTGGGTCATCCATGCGGGTCTTCGCTTCCCTCTGAGCTGATTTCTGCACGTGGTTTCCTAACACGCTTCGTCTTGAAGAGATTTGGCCTTCACCAGCGTGTGTTCTTGCTGCCTTTGTTGAAACATCGGCTTCAGATTCGGAGTTTTGTTCCTGGGGTCTCTGTTCTGTAGCATCGTCTGTGTGTCTGTCTCTATGCCCGTGCTGCCTTCTCTCCGTTACAGAACTTTGTCAAGTCAAGCGCTGACGCGCCAGCTTTTTCCCTCTTCCTCAGAATTGCTAGCCTGCTGGAGCCTTTCATGGGTGCTCACAAATCTCAGGAGCGTTCTTCTGCTCCATGAAGAATGCCATTAGCATTTTAATAAGGATTGTCTTCAATCTGAGGATTGCTTTGGGTAGCCTGGACATTTCAATAGCATCAATTCTTCTGCAATGTGTGTATCTGCTATGTCTTCCCATCCTTGTGTCTTTTCAATTTCTTTCCTAGTGTTTTATAGTTTCCATTACAGGATTCTTCCAACTCTTTTGTTGAATTTATATCTAGGTATTTTATTTTATTTCAGCTATCGTAAATGCAAGTGCTATCTTGATTTCTTCTCAGCTAGGTTGTTATTGGTGTATATAAATGCCACAATTTTTAAGTTCATCTTTTTCTTGCAATTTTAAGGAATTCATTTTTTAATAATTATTTGTTTATTTAAGGGACAGGAAGAAAGATGAGGTGGGAGCGGGAGAGAGAGAGAGATGAATTAGTATACTAGAACATCCATCCACTGGTCCACTCCTCAAATGCCCATAAAACCCAGGCTCGGCCAGGAAAAGGCAGGCCTAACCCAGGAGCTAGGAACTCTTCTGGGTCACCCTCACGAGCGGCAGGGACCCGAGCCCCCGAGCCAGCCTCGGCTGCTTCCCAGGTGCGAGTCGCAGGAAGCGGGGCTCACGGCAAGGCACTGTGGTATCAGAGGCAGGCGTCCTGCTCAGCGTCCCTGCCCCAGGCCGAGCGCCCGCTGCACTTACACAGCAGCCGCGAGAGGTGCTGGTGGAGTCAGCACTCTTCGCTGAGTATCCGCAATCTTGTACAAGATGGCGGTGCCCACACACGGGGATAGTTTGACATTCTCCCGTCTAACTTACATGTCCTTTACTTGTTCCCCTTCCTAAATGCTCTGGTTAGGATTTTCAGTCTATGAAGAAAAAAAAAATGGTGACAGTAGGCATCCTTGTCTCGTACCAGATCTTACAGGAAACGCGTTCCACTCTTTCCCTCTCAGTGTGATGGTAGCCGTGGGGCTGTTGCACACAACCTTCTGGCACCCCACGATGTTCCTTCCGTGTCTAATCTGCTGAGTGTTTACATCACGAAGGGTGTTAAATGTTATCGAATCCTTTGACTGCATCTATTGAGACGATCGTATTTCTTTTGTCCTTAACTCGATTGATGCGATGTATTAAGTTTACTGATTTGCGCGCATCTGGGATGCATCCCACTCGGCTGCCGTGAGAGGTGTGCACTGTGCTGCTGGACTTGGCATGGCAGCACTTGGCTGAGATTTCTGCACTCGTGTTCATGGGGATACGGTTCGTAATCTTCTCTCCTGACGCGATGCCAGGGCAATGCTGCCCTTGTGCAGTGAGTTTGGAGTGATTTCCTCCGTTTCAGTTTTCCGAGTGTGAAAAGCAGTTCCAAGTCTTCAGAAGTTTGGTAGGACGCATCCATGAAGTCGTCTGGCCCTAGGGTTTTCTTTGTTAGAAGGAATTTTATTACTGATTCAATTTTGTTGCTCATTACTGATCTGTTTAGGTTTTCCATTTATTGTTCAATCTCGGCGGATTGTGTGTGCCCAGAAATTGATCCATCACTCTAGTATTTTCTGGTTTATTGACTCACAGTGGTTGCTAACGCTCCCTAATGGTTCTCGTGGTCTGCACTACCAGTTGTGATATCTCCCTGTCTCTGATCTTGTTTATTTTCATCTTCTCTTTCTCTTGGTGTGGCGAAAGCTTTGTCCATTTTGTCCTTCCAAAACAAAGTTTCCATTTGGTTGACCTTTTGTATTTTTTTAATATGAAACTATTCATTGACCTCTGTTCACCATGATTTACCATAAAATGAACAATGTACAGTTGGATAACATTCTGATTACTGCAAAGTTATTGTTTTTCCTGGCATCTGCGGAGCCAGTAACCCAAATACCAAGTCTCAACTCTGTTCCTCATGGCCTTTATTCTTTCTTTCCTTCTGATTCTGCATTGGGTTCTTACTTTCCTGGTGGCTGGCGCTCCAGTGTTTGAGGTCTCTGCGCTTTCTCTGTAGGTGTTGCTGTTACAAACCTCCCTTCTAGTACTGCTTCGGTTGTACCCACTGAGTGGTGGTGTGTAGCAATTACAGCAAAACTTTAAATTGTGCCCCCCTTTGTTTTTAATTTGAGAGGTTGGGAGAGAGAGAGAGCGAGAGCGAGAGAGCGAGAGAGAGCGAGAGAGAGCGAGAGAGCGAGCCCCTACTCTAGTTCACCTCTCAAATGCCTGCAACAAGCCATGGCTGAGCCAGAGCCAAAGCCAGGAGCCAGGATGCAGCCGGCATCAGAACCCCCAGCCGTCCAGCAACAGCACAGGGAAAGGAAGTCACCGGCGCGCACCGGCCGAGCGCGGGTGTGAGCCCTCCACACAGTACCAGCAGGCCAGCCCACGGCCCCTCCAGCCGCCATTCCCGGGACGAGCGCAAGGAGGGGCTAACACGTGCGCCCGACTAGCTGGACGTGCCACGGTCATGGACGCACCAAAGCCCTGTGATACATTCGCACGGGACAGAGAGAGCATCTGGCAGAATCCAACACCGTTCTGTGATGAGACTCAGAGACCTGGTGTGGAAGCGATGCTCAGCAGAACGAAGGCCAAATCTGAGGAGCCAAGTCCACCCGGAGATCGGCACGTGCCGGTCCTGCTCCCTGGGCCACTGCCACACCACACGGTGCTGCCGGTCCCTGCGCAGAGCCATCAGCAGGAGAGAGGCCCCAGAGGCCCTGGGGAGGAGCGGAAGAAGTGAGATCATGGTGCTGACAGCATGGGCCCGGAGGTTCCTCCACAGCGGCTGGAGCCGGCACGCAGGCTGAGCTTTCCCGGTGAGGGCATCTGCAACACTGAAATGCACGTGCTCACTGACCGTGCTCAGCCCTCCCCCGGCCCCAGGGCCTGCAGCCTGCTCTACTGCGGGGCCCCACATCGGTGAGACTGTTGGCCGCCTGTCTTTCTGCGCCTAGCTCATTTTGCCCAGCATAGTGTCTGTGGCTTTGTCTGCATGGCCACGGGTAACTTGCCCGTCTTTGTCAAGGCTGGGGAACACGCATCACACACACGTGGTCGTCTGCTGAGAGGACCGAGGCTGAGCCGTGCTGTGATGAGGCTGCAGTGTGCCGGAAGCGGGGTGGGGGGTCAGGTGCGGAGGCTGAGTTGCCGCTAGGGTGCCCACAGCCGTATCAGGTAGCTGGGTGGACTAGCAGCAGGTCTGCTCCCAATCCAGCCTCCTGTTAACCAGCCGGCTGGGCGGCAGCTGGTGAGGCTCAAGTGCTTGAGCCCCTGCCACCCACACGGGAGACCCGGATGGAGTTCTGGGCTCCTGGCGTTGGTCTGAGCCAGCCCTGGCTGTTGTGGGCATCTGGGGAGTGAAGATCTGTCTCCCGATCTCTCTGTCTCTCTCTCTCTCTGTATGTGTGGACATGCGTCTCTGACTTTCAAATAAATTGAAAATAAATCAATAAAAATGTGAAAGAAAAGAAAACGGACGGCTCTGACACACACACACACACCGCACGGAGAAGTGGGTTGCTGGGGTATGTGGTGACTGTTTCTGGAAGCGGCACGAGAGTCCAGAGAGCTGCCTGGAGGGAGACGCGTGGCAGCCACACTGCGGGCTGTGCTCTGTCTGTGCTCTGCAGTGTGTGGTTTTCAGGAAAGTCAGAGAAACCTGAGCAAAAAGTAAGAAAGAAGGGTGGGGGCGAGAGGAGCAGGAGAGGGCAGGGGACACAGCGCGTCACCCACTCGCCCAGCCCCCCGGACATATATAGATATATACGGACATACATGTCCACATATGCTAACAGCTCCTTCCCGCCAGTGGTTTCTGGAAACAGACACAGAGGAGTGGCTCCCCGGCATCCGAGGACCCCTGTTTGCTCCAGGCTCCAGCGGGTGGAAGCCGACCCCCAGCTCAGTCCGGGGGCTGATGCTGAGCCTCATTTGCTTTGGTGGCCAGCACTGATGCTTCCTCGTGGCTCCCAGGGGTCACTTGGCCCTGACCTCCCTCCCTCTGCCCCGCTGCTGCTCCACCTCCTGAGCCGCCTGCCTCCCCGGGAGCTGAGGAGTCGACTTCCGCATCCCCGGGGCTACCGCTATCTCCATGGCCACCTCCCATGCACCTCTCACCTCTGGAACCGTCTTCGCCCGTCACCTTCAGCGCCAGAAAGCACCGAGGATCCGTGAGCAAATATTACAGCCTCACACTCCGCAGTGCTATGGAGGAAGGCGTTCTCCTTAATTGCCTCTCATGTTTGCACAAATTTTATACATTGGTCTTGTGTTTTCATGTGTATATTTGCTTCGATGTTATCTCTTTAAAACTGTAAACTAGAAGACAGAGAATTATATTTTTAATAGTGTTTGCACAAGACTTAGCGCTAAGTCTCGACTGGAGAAGCAAGGTCAGATCAAGTGACCCACGGGAGTTCGAGCGCAGACGCTTTTGCAAATCAGGATTCACAGTGTTGACTCGGACACGTGCCTTGTCCGGGTGGGGATCAGGGCTGCTGCTGATTTGGTGCGTACCACGTGTGTGTGCTGTTGGAAATGCGTTTCTTCCTCAAAGCGAAGCAAAGGAAGGCGCTGTTACCGTCCACACCTGGAGACGGGTCCTTGCCAAGTTCACACACCCCTGAGAGGTGGGGCTCTTCACTGGCCACCCCAGGCCAGCCTTCTGAGCTGCACACAGACGGCCTAAGCCCGGCGGCTCACAGCAGCGCTCACTGGGCATCGCGGCGTCCGGAGCTCCCAGATGAGCGTGGCGCTGCTGGGTTCTTCGCCTCAGGGTCTCACCAGACCTTGCTGGCGCTTCTCGTCGGGGCAGCTTCACCTCTGCACTCCGGGACCATGCTCTGCTGTCCTGCTAACGACCCCGAAGGCCACCCCAAATCCTCTGCCACATAGCCTCGTCGCAACGCAGCAGCTCCCCCTCCAAAGCCACAAGGAGAGCCTCTTGTGGAAGGAGGAAGTCTTCCGGAACGCACCTGAACACGAGAGCACCCAGCGTGTGCGCCATTGCGATTGGTGGATAGCAGGTGGCAGCTCCCAGCTGTCTGCAGGGGAGGGGACGACATGTGGGCACGACTCGCTGGGCGTCATCGCTCCGTGTCTGCCACAGTGTTAGGAGGGCAGCAGAGTCGATGCTGGAATACCCCAGACAGCATGGCACCAGGCTGAACGGAACAGAATCTCAGCTTTCCTATTTGAGAGTCAAGGAACACACCAGTGGACAGACCTCGAGGTCCTCACTTGCGGCCACACAAGCCAGGACATTTGTGAGGGAAAGCAGTGCTGGAAGCCAAGTCAAACCAGAACCCCTGAGCAGACAAGGGCACACTGCCCCTTGGAGACCTCACCCTTCAGCACGGCTCCTGGAAGCGGACCTTGGAGGAAGGAGCTCAGGCAGACTCTGGCTCTGTGCACGCACTGAGCAGCTGGACTCTCGCCTCCCTGCAGCCGTGGGCGGGCAGCAGTCCCCCACGCGTAAGTGAGGATGATCGAATGTCTTCTGTTCCGTCTCCCAGGAAGAAGAGGTTTAATGCGTGTGAAATTCTTGGCGAGGATCTACACAGTAGGAGGCACCGGTGGATGGCCACCATCGTCATCCCCTTTACAAAGTGAGAGTAATTTGCACGTTGCACGGGTTTTTCCTAGTGTGGTCACTTGTTCAAGCAGGCGCAGACGAGAAGCCCACTGCCTCGCCTGGAGGTAGAATGTTCCCCTGGAACGGGAAGCAGAGTCTGCAGGGAGCCCCACAGCTAAGAGGCCGTCTGACTGTGAGTGCGTCTGACCATGAGTGTGTCTGACCGTGAGTGCGGTCAGCAGGGCTGCAGACTGAGGCCGGAGGAGAGCAGGAACTGGCTCAGGATGGGGACTGCTGTGCACCGCGCTCGCTGGAACCATTACTCAGGAATCCTGCTTTCGGAGGCCTGGGTGTGTTTTCTTATCAGACACGCCCTGTGGTGCAGGGGAGTGACCTGGAGGTTGAGATGGCCAAGGGGAGTGACCTGGAGGGGAGTGACCTGGGTCAGGCCCCAGCTACTCCACTGATTCCAGTTTCCTGATAATGTGCACCCTGGCTCCCTGCCACCCAGGACAACTGGGCTGAGTGCCCAGCTCCAGCCCAGCCCTGAACAGTGCACACAGTTAAAGATCAAACCAGCAGCTGGGAGCGCTCTCTCTCTCTCTCTCTCTCTCTCTCTCTCTCTCTCTGCCTCTCTATAACTCTGCCTTTCAAACAAATAAATAAATCTTTAAGAAAAACTTATTCCTGATTTTAACGCCGTGGCTTTCGATGACCACAGCACTATTTGCGAGAACCCTGGAGGGTTGCTGCACAGAAGTGAGCGAGGCTAGACGCCCTGGGCAGCCGGACGGTGCCCTGCCTTGTTCTCTTCCTTCCATGAGCATAAAAGAAAATTGTTGGTCATTACCATGTCCTTAACATCCTTGCAGCCCCTTAGCACACCACACGAGCCTCTTTAATTGCTGCAATAAAGAAGATGCGCGCGTTCCAGGGATGCATCCTGGCTGCTCTGCGACAAGTCTCCCCTTGGAGCCCCATAATTGCTTGAGCCAACCACTGACCCGAAGCAAGGAGCTAATCGAGTATACTGTTGTTTAAATAACGCACTTGCTCTGAATGTACAATTGCGGCTGTGTGTCAGGAGAGGAGTATCATCTAGTGTGGACCTGCGGCAGATGAGTCGGGCTGTTAGCCAGTTTCTGCAATGCTCTCCCTTGGACGACATCTAAGGACAACATGACCACGTTCCGAGGCCCACGTGAAATAAGACTTCTCTGTGCATGACTGGGGTCCCAGTGAGCCACAGCAAGCCCACCACCCCACCGGTTAAACAGTGACTGCGTCAGTGACTAATAAATTGGCTCATCTGGACACTGGCCCTTGGGGCTGCCACTGGAGTGGAACTGCACGTGGCAGGTACTGACCAAGAGCCGTCAGGGCCAGACACCGTGCGGTTACAGAGATGAATCGGCTGCGGCCATGACCTTGGCATTTGCTCCTCCAGGTGGGGTGGGGAGACGAAGCCGTCCGCAGAGGGGCGCTGGGTGGTGCTCCTAAGCTGGCTGCCGGCGAAAAGTGAAAGCCGGCCCCAAAAGCGCAGGACGCCAAACCTCCCGGCAGAGGGGCAGCTCCGCCTGGACACACAGGCAGGCACTGGCCAAGCAGCCGGGAATGCGCTGGGCAGCCACGGTGGACACAGGACAAGAGGCGCGGGTCCAGGCGGCGGCCGCACAGAGCCAAGGAGCTCGGTTCTGCTGGAGTCCGGGGAGCGGAGAGCCAAGGAGCTCCGTGGGGGTCTGCAGACAGCCCATGCCAACGAGGAGCAGTCGGCGACACTGGCAGAAGCCAGCTCGGTGGAGCGACTTCGGAACAGTCCAGACAGCAGAGAGCCGGAACACGCCGGCGCTGTCGCCTGTGTGCCGGGAGCAAGCGTGTGCCTTCGTCTCATTTTGGTGACTTCAAACTTCTGCACTGCAACCCCGTCTCCTGCGGATAATCTCCCCTGCACACTGGAGTGGGCACAGACCACGACACCCTCGGCCCCGTCAGCGCCTAAGTGCAGCTCCGCGGGGAACGGGAGCCCTTCCGGCTTCTGTCCCCACAATAGCTATTTCCGCTGTGAGAGCTGATACTGCTCAACTTGATAGGAGTCAAATCTCGGATGATCTCAGGGGACCCTTTCTATGTTCTGACGTACTCTTAGCTATTTTCCTAATGCCAGGAAGACACAGCTGAACCCCAGTACCTCCATGCGGAAAAGTCGGCCAGAGCAAGCTCCCGTCCCTCAGTGTTGGCATCAGCTTACCCAGCGGGGGCAGAGGGAGGCTTCTGACCCCTGAGCAGCGGCTTTCCTGGGGCCCCAAATCCCGTGCACCCCTGAGGGTGCCGCCCTCCAAGGCCAGCCTCTGCTGCCCCACCTGGCCTCACCTCCATGGCCCGCTCCACTGGGAGACAAGCCCGAGTGGTGTGGCCACCTGGGACGCTACAGGAAGGACAAACGCCAGTGAGGAACTGTCATCTCGGGGAACCACCCCTCCACGGCCTCACCGGCTCCACGCTGGGGAGGGTGGGAGCGGCTCCGGGAGACGCTCTCTGCACCTCACGTCGCCCTCTGTCAGCCCTTAGGTTCAGCTAGGGACAGAACCCTGGGCAAAGCCACTGTCCGCTCCCTCGGGGGAGCCCAGCCCAGAGGAGGCAGCAGGGCCATCAGCAGGCGTGACCTCGGGGAGACAGAGGTGCCAGCTCCAGCAGGCCGTCCACGGTGTGAGCCACACTTGGCGCAGGAGACGGCGCAGCGGGAGGACAGCCCGGCGGCCAGCAGGAGGACAGCCCGGCAGCCAGCGGGAGGACAGCCCGGTGTCCAGCGGGAGGACAGCCCGGCGGCCAGCAGGAGGACTGCCCAGAGTCCAGCGGGAGGACAGCCCAGCAGCCAGCGGGAGGACAGCCCAGAGTCCAGCGGGAGGATAGCCCGGCAGCCAGCGGGAGGACAGCCCAGAGTCCAGCGGGAGGACAGCCCGGCGGCCAGCGGGAGGACAGCCCGGCGGCCAGCAGCTCGGACAGCCCGGTGTCCAGCAGCTCGGACAGCCAGGCGTCCAGTGGCTCGGACAGCCCAGAGTCCAGCGGGAGGACAGCCAGGCGTCCAGTGGCTCGGACAGCCCAGAGTCCAGCAGGAGGACAGCCCGGCGGCCAGCGGGAGGACAGCCCGGCGTCCAGCAGGAGGACAGCCCGGTGGCCAGCGGGAGGACAGCCCGGCGTCCAGCAGGAGGACAGCCCGGTGGCCAGCGGGAGGACAGCCCGGTGTCCAGCGGGAGGACAGCCCAGAGTCCAGCGGGAGGACAGCCCGGCGGCCAGCGGGAGGACAGCCCGGCGGCCAGCGGCTCGGACAGCCCGGCGGCCAGCGGCTCGGACAGCCAGGCGTCCAGTGGCTCGGACAGCCCAGAGTCCAGCGGGAGGACAGCCCAGAGTCCAGCGGGAGGACAGCCCGGCGGCCAGCGGGAGGACAGCCCGGCGGCCAGCAGCTTGGACAGCCAGGCGTCCAGTGGCTTGGACAGCCCGGTGTCCAGCGGGAGGACAGCCCAGAGTCCAGCGGGAGGAAGGCCTGCACCCCCCTCGCGGCTGCTTCTCCCTACAAGGGGAGGTCTCCCACAAGGATGGCTACTCACTCCAGATGCTCCATGGAGCTGTGCTGTGCTCCGCTCCAGGTCTTGCTCCCTGTACAAGCCGGGCACATGCGTGCCCTGCTCAGAGGACTGCACAGGCCTAGGGCAGCCATGCACGGCGCCAGGCTCCATGCTGGCCCATCCCACGGCTGCCGGGGGAGACCACGCTTCTCAGTGGAAGGAAGGGCAGTAAACAAAACCCGTCCGTATCAGGCACCGTCGGATTCTTAAAGAGAACATTCAGATGACAACACAATAAAGTGGGCGGGACTTAACCCAGCAGGTCAGACGTGGTTTAAAGGCCTGCGTCCCCGTGGAGCGCCCGGGGTCCACTCCTGACTGCAGCTCTGCCGTGACCCTCGACAGCCAGCAGTGAAGGCGCAAGTTCTCGTCACTCACGCAGGAGACTGGCTGCGCTCCGGGCTCCCGACTTCTGCCCGGCCCAGCCTTGGCCACTGTGAGCACGTGAAGAGTGGACCAGCAGTTGGGAGCACCCCTGGGTACTAAAAAAAAAGTAAAGAATGAAAAATGAAGAAAGAAACTCTGTCCACGTCGCCGCGAGAAGAGAAAGACTCCGTGGTCCTGAGTGGACGCCAGCGGCCCAGGCGTCGGCCCACCTGCTTCCTGCTCAAGGCCTTCCCCTCGGCGTCTGACCTCAGAGCCCTCACTCTCCCGTGAGCAGAGCGAGAGGGAAGCCCCCTCCTCCTCTCCCTCCCTCTCCTCCTCCCGCTCCTCTTCCTCCTCCTCCTCCTCGTTTTGCCAGGGGAAAGTGAATGTAAGAAATCCTGGTTAGGGACGCAGCAGCGGACACGAGGGACCCCCGGCACCCAGGGCTATTGCGGGCAAGACCCGCCCACGGGGCTCCCCAGGGAGCGTGGGCTCTGGCCTCTCACTGCGCTGCTCGGCCGCGGGAGCTGCCTTTGCTCCCGGGTGGGCCTGAGAGCAGCGCCTGCCCGGGAACGAAACATGTCTCTGTGTTATGAAGATGCACCTAACGCTGTCGGGGATAAAAATCGGTCACAAAAACGTAGGGAATGCACAACTACATTTCTCATGACCTAGGGAAGCATATGTAAAATAATCTACCAAACTCATCAGGTTTTATTTCTTGTTAAAGGCAGACGGTCAGAAAAAGAGAGCGAGAGGGGGGAGAGAGACTCCTCCGTCCACTAACTCACTCCCCAAACAGCTGCAGCAGCGGGCACTGGGCCAGGTGAAGCCGGGAGCCGGCTACTCGTCCAGGTCTCCCACACGGGTGGCAGTGCCCAAGCACTGGGGCCGTCTTCTGTTGTCTCCCAGGGACCTTAGCCCGGAGCTGGGTCAGAAGCGGAGCAGCCAGGACTTGAACCAGCGCCTGATGTGAGAGGCAGCGGCCTAACCCTCAGTGCCACAGCGCAGGCCCTCAGATGCGTCAGTACAGAGGAGCACGGCTGTGTGAATCCTTCCCACACGGGGACAGGAGAGACAGACAGAGGGGTGACGGGCTGTCAGGGCTGGACTGCAGTTCAGAGTCGAAGGAAGAGCCTTGCAAAGCCGGGAGCTACGGTCTGGAGACTTCCTGCCCACGCTCTCGGAGGTCCCCGCAGAGAGCCCTGCAGATGCCCGTTTGCCTGGGGGGCGGGGGTAGAACCAGGCCCTCACGGAGGTGATCCGTCCTGCAGCTTTCCCCCTGGCTTAACCGCGGCATCCTGCAGGCCCAGCACACGGGGTTTCCGTCTCCATCCTGCACGATCTGGAAATAGGCTTTCTCTGCGTCTCTCCTTTTCCAGGCCACGCACACCAAGTCACTCTGCCCGAGCCTCACCCCCTGCTGCTGGGTCTACTCAGCACGGCCATGTGCCCCTGAGATGTGAATGCAGGGCTCCGTGGTCCTGTGGTCAGCCCAGAGCTCAGAGCAAGGAGCCTTCTGTGCCATGACACCGGCGGGCTTGCCGGGAGTGTGGCTCAGACGCTCCTGCCCACGTCGCACCTCTCCGCCCACCCACGTTTCATCGAGGCCAAGCGGCTACTGTGTGCAAGGCATGCCTCCAGTGAGAACTCCTCCTAATCCCACTCCACTTAGATCCGTGACTTGGGGCCCAGCCCTCCTGTTCCCTCGTGCACTCCGGCTTCTCTGCCTCAACCCCGACCGTGTTAGCTGTGGGTGTGCTCTGTGCCACAGGGGGACGCTCTGCCTGGCTGAGAGGAGGGGCGCCTGGGGAGGCGGCAGCAGGGACAGCCAGGGACTGGCAGGCCCCTGTCCCCAGTGCCTCCAGAGGTGCCAGCAGGCCCTGACCTCATACAGGCAGGTGGGCTGGACACCTGGGAGGCCACTCTGGTCTTTCTCAAGGACTTTCTAGGGCCATGGACAGGCTGATGTTTCAGGCCACTGAGGACATCCTGACCAGAGAAGTGGCGTTATAAAAAGCTCTGGGATGGTCCCTAGCGACTGGGAAGCTCCCCTGTCCTGTGGAATGAGCCCAGGAGCAGCCAGGGGTACCAGGGGCTCTGGAGACGTGGCGGCCACAGCTCTGGAGGTGGATGCGAGAGGTCCAAGCAACAGACAAGGACAGGGCCAGGACGTTGAGGTCCGTTCTCAGAGAGCAAGTCAGCGCGGCGTGGGACCCGGCCAAGGGCACTGCCTTGTCAGCATGGGGAACTCACGGAGGCCGGGCGACGGCGGGTCTGAGAGCCCCATCTGGGAAGCAGCTCTGCGGGTGTGGGCCTGCACCTCCTGCCCAGTTCCTGCCGAGGTGGCCAGAGCAGCTGGGGAAGATGACCAGGGACAGCGGAGAGGGCAGGGCTCTGCCAGGTGAGCGAGGCGGACAGGACACCCACCTGGCAGCCCCTGCGCAATGCCACACAGAGGACACGGCCCCGTCCAGGCCTGCCACAGAGCTTCCCAGGGGAGAAGGCCTGAACGGGTCAGAGGGGGGTGTCCAGGGGCTCCCCAAATGCGCGGCACCTGGGCTGTCCTGTGCTGGGGTGGACTGTCGGCTTCACCCCACCACCCTCAAACAGGCTGTGTGCTCAGCGTCCGACTCAGAGCTGCCACTGATGGTAAAGCGTGGCCACAAGGATCCCAGTCAGGAAACCGCGGCTCCCACCTCTCCCGCCACGCAGCCGCTCGACGGCGGGCCAGCCGCAGCCCGTCAGCCAGAAGGCCGTGCCTCCAGGCAGCTTGTTTCGGATGATTGTTCCCAAGAGGTGAGAAGCCGGAGGACCAGGCCGTGCCACCCGTGGCCAAGCGCAGGGACCCAGGACCTCACAGCACAGGCGGGGGCCCCGCTGCTCAGCCTGGACGCAGAGCAAGGCTCCGCATCTCCCTCCCCATCGCTGATCTCAGTCCCCACCCCGCCCGCCGGCGTCGCAGTCACAGGAAAGAGAACCAGCAGCAGTGCCCGGCAGTGGGCGCAAGCTTGCTCCGCGATTCACCTGCACATCTCCGGCCTCCGTCTTAGGGGTAAAACGAACCCCACGGTGAATCTGAGCACTGAGTGTGTGTTCTGAATTCGCGGACGCTGCCGCACGTTAGGGGCGAGGTCACGGCCCTCGCCCAGCCCTCGTCCTGCACAGTCACCTAACAGACGTCCGGGGACTCCACTCGGCTGTCCCGGCTCTCACCTGGGGTGAGGAGAACTCTTCACTTCTGTCGTCCTCTCTCCCTGTTTATGAAAAACTCAGAGCTGCAAGGACGATATGAAACCTGCACGTCCATTTCTAGAGTAAACACCATTTCTGCATTTTGGTGACAGCCGGTGTAGACAGGTGTGTGTGTGTGTGTGTGTGTATGTGCACGCGCATGCTCCCCAGGGCTCCCTGCCGTGGTGATGGCAGCGGGGCCACATTCAGGCTGCACTTCTCAGTCTCTTCCTGAATATTTTGCTCAAAGTGCCAAAGGCACAGTGGGCAGCGTTCACCCAGAGAGAGAGTTTAAATGAAGTGTATGCACCCCAGACACTCGCGCACAGACGTGAAATGTCTGGGCTGTGGTTTGAACACAGTTTGGTTCCCAATAATACAGTTTAGTCCCCCAGAATCTCATGTAAGTGATGCTAAAAGTATAGAAATAGGCCGGCGCCACGGCTCACTAGGCTAATCCTCCACCTGCAGCGCAAAACACCCCAGGTTCTAGTCCCGGTCAGGGCGCCAGATTCTGTCCCGGCTGCTCCTCTTCCAGTCCAGCTCTCTGCTGTGGCCTGGGAGTGCAGTGGAGGATGGCCCAAGTGCTTGGGCCCTGCACCCGCATAGGAGACCAGGAGAAGCACCTGGCTCCTGGCTTCAGATCAGTGCGGTGCGCCGGCCGCGGTGGCCATTGGAGGGTGAACCAACGGCAAAAGGAAGACCTGTCTCTCTGTCTCTCTCTCTCTCACTGTCCACTCTGCCTGTCAAAAAAAAGTATAGAAATAACCCGCATTTGGTGTCTGGGGTGGGATGTGTTGGGGACAATTAGATTGGGCTGGGGCATCCGGTGGAGCCAACTGTGCGGATTCCAGTGGTTTCTAGAGAGCTAGAGAAAGACAACCACACACGTGCACTCCCTGTGTCTCCTTGGGACCCTGCCACCAAGATGCCATCCACAGGGGCCCTGCCAACCGTGGACCGCACCTCCAGACTGTGCCCAGAGCAGACCTCCCTTCTCGTCTCCGTAGCCCTGGGGGTTTGCTGCAGCAGTGAAAAGCTGGGTCCGCGGCTGGCGAGCATCGCTGTCAGCTTCAGCTGCGGGGCTGCTGAACCAGAGACCAGCTGGGCGCGTGTTGCATTCTCCCAGCCACGCGGGCGGCTCAGGACTGTCCCCCAGGCGTGTTTCTGAAGAGGCAGGCACGGAGTTCCAGGTCTGCGTGCTCCCCGCGTGTGCGTGAGGAGGTGGGACGCCAGAGACCACGCGAGGCTTGGGCTGTCCCAGGCCGCCCGGCTCCGTCCTCAGCGCTGGAAACTGACCCACACCGCAGAATGTGTCAGTCCTCGCGCGATCCTGAGTTTATTTTTCCTAAGTCTTATTTTGGAAATTTTCCTATTTCCCTGTAAAAGTTGCAACGCTGTTATGTCGTTTGTCTCGTCCGTGTATCGCGCACACGCAGGAAGACCCGCCCCTCTTTTTGCCTGTGGACTCACTTCCCAGACTGTTGGGCAGTCCACCGCCTCCCAGACCCTGACTGCCGGCTCCACAGTGGGTACTTCTGGTCCTCCCGCCCGGCCTGTCACCCCTCCCCGTGCCGACCGAGGGTCTGTATGACCGTGTGGCCCAGTCCCAAGGCCGCCTTGACAGTCAGCACGGCTGAGCAGAGGCCTGAGTCAGGTGCCTGGAGATGGTTCCCCGAGGCTGTGGGAGGAGAGCCCCTCCTGTCTTTCCCACCTCCTCGGGGTGCCAGCCACCCTCGGCGCTGCCTCCTCACCGTTCCTCGGCCTGCAGACTCCCCCTCCTCCCTCTGTCTGCACGAGGCCTCATTTTTGCGGTGTGTGGCGGTCTCTGTGTCACCGGTCATAGAGGATTTGGGATCCACCGGATTTCCATGATGACCTCCGCTTGCCTGACTACATCTGCCAGCAGGAAGCACCTCACAGGCCCTGAATCAGGCCCTCACACCCTCAGCACCGAGCCTGACAGGGGCAGCCGACACGATGGCTTCTGTATTGTTTCCCTCCAGTGACTGTTGTCAAGATCCTTGAGAGTCTGAATCAGAAATTTTAATTAGAATCACATCAAGCCTATAGATCAATTCAGAAAGAAAGACTCTCTAAGCTACTGAATAGTCTGATCTGTACATGTCCATTTAGAACTTCTTTAATAAAATATTCATCTATAGTAACATTGTGTAGTTTTCTCCAAGAATATTAATGCATAGTACTTTGTACATTATACTGTAATCGTTTAATGTACTTTAAAAGGTATTAAATATGTTTTAACCGCATCTTTTTTTTTGCTGGTGTGTCGTGATATTTTATATGTAATTTATACATAGCAGATGGGAACGCTTCTGTCTTTGACACAAAAGTTTGTAGATTTAGAAAGTTGTAATAGACAGAGGAAAAGCTGTGTGGTTTCCTCCAAGTTACCGTTCTTCTGTTGCTGCAACGAGCCAGACTTCCAGTGAAGTACTGACACTAGGAAAACACGTTGGATGCGTTTGACTTGTTCTGAACATGCACAGCGACACTTCTGAGGGCTCATTTTTGTTTTCTAGTAGATTCTCTCCTTCGGGTTAAGAAGGTTCCTTCTGTTACTAATTCAATTGCAAACTAAAAGCAAATCGTGGGTTCTGGTCAATGCTTTCACTGCATCGTTGTCATGGATATGCGCGTTTTCTCACTTAACTCATTAATACGGCAAATTGCCTTAATAAATTTAATAAATCTCCTAACAGTAAGCCACCTTGCATTCCTAGAATAGGCCCAATGTGTTTAGAATGTGTTACTGCTTCTTCTCAAATTAGTTTTGTGACTTCAACTTGATATTTGTTAAACTTTTGTCCTCAAAAGTGAAACTGGCACATGCCTTTTGCTTTCTTAGTCAGCCTGCTGGTGTGCCATAAAGTTCACCCCTTTTAGTGTCTGGTTCAGTGCCTCACCGTGATGTCGCAGAGCACACAATTGCTGCAAATTGATCTTCGAACATTCCCCCACCGGAAGTCCCCGGGTGCACCCCTGCACCGCCCACCCCAGCCCTCTCCTGGGGTCACCCCCAGGTGCTCCTGTCCTTGCACACTTGCCCCTTCGGAAGGTTCGGGCAAAGGCTCAGGCCAGAGGTGTGCAGGATCAGGGCTTTGGCCTCCTCTCTGTTGAGGGGCAAGGAGAGATGATCTTAAATGGAGACGGTCTGCTAGTCTCTTTCCCGCCTGCGACTCCGATCCTGGGCGTCTGAGCAGCACTCTCAGCTTCCTCTCAGCACATGGCTGCTGCGTATTCAAGCAACAGCAAAGCTCACCATCAGGAAATAAACCACCTGGGGCTCATCCTCACCTCTGGGGAACAGACTCTGGCCCCCAGAGAAAATAGAATCCGCGTGCCAGATTCTTGTTCCTACAACTTTACCGCAGCTCCAGCTAACAGGCCATGCAACCCCAGCCAAGCTCCTCTAGCAGACTCAGTGTCAGGCTCTCAGAGCAAGTCGGAGCAGGGACCCCACTTTGGGAAGAACAGGACACAGCTTTTGCCCAGAAAAACGCTGCCATGACCAGGAATCTGCACGAGGGTTGCTAAACCCAGTGTTTCCAAACAGACATGCCACCTGCTGCCTGAGGGGCATCTGTGCCATGCTCCAAACATGTTTTTGGGGGCTGGTGCTGTGGCACAGTGGATTAAAGCCATGACCTACAGTGCCGGCATCCTGTATGGTAGCCAGTTCGAGTCCTGGCTCCTCCACTTCCGATCCAGTTCCCTGCTAACGCAGCTGGGAGAGACGCAGAGGATGGCCCAAGTCCCTTGTCCCTGTATGCATCTGGGAGTCCCAGGAGAAGCTCCTGGTTTCGCTTGGCCCAGCCCCAGCCGATGCAGCCGTTTGGGGAGTGAATCAGCAAATGGAAGAACTCTGTCTCTACTTCTCTCTGCAACTCTGCCTTTCAAATAAATAAATCTAAAAAAATAAAATAAAATGGGAGGTGGGGGCTGGGGTCAACCAGACTGGACAAGTACAAATTGTGTTCACCACTTCCAGGGTAAGGCAGCCAGCTCCAGCACCAGACTGAAAAGACTCGAATGTTTGCGCCTACATCTGGGCATGCAAGTCCTGGCTGTGGCCTCCTTGGCCCTATAACCTTCACGCTCTTGCTGCTTCTCTTTGGCCCACGTGTCTTGAAGGCTCTCACGCATTTTGCCTCTACCAGAGTATGAGCCATGCAAGTCCTGATGGTCATGAAACAGGACTTCCCGCCCATCCCTTTGGAGGCTACGACCAGTCCTCCGGACCATACAGGACAGTCCTTTCCCAGGCCGCCTCTGGACAGCACTGCACAGATACTTGTAATAGCTCCACACCCATAGGTCAACTCTGAGAAAGCACAGAGATGGGCCTTCTTCCTTGTTACTCCCATGGATTATGACTGACTTCTCTTGAGGGGGAGTGTTGGGGTAACTAGGCAGACACGAGCCTGCGTGTGTGAGAGTGCTTGAAGGAAAACGGGAATTTCTGTGGGACGGAACAAGGAAGCAAGCCTCGGGTGCAAGCAAGCATTTCTATTTCAAAGTCTCGCCATTGTGTCCAGTAGCCTGGTCGGTGGGCCCCAGCCCTCTCACAGGGGCAGCGTGGGGACTCTCATCTGCCCTTCACCAAGGACGCCATTGTGAGGTCCTGGGAGGAAACCCACACCCAGAAAGCCATCACCCCAGCAGGATGCAGGCACTGTGCAGAGGAGGAGAAGGAAGGTCCAGCCTCAGCATCCACAAGAGCCACAGCCCGAGCAGCCCAGGCTGTCGGTCCCTCACGAGGTGCCCCCCCCCCCGGCCTGGCAGGTGCCTCTCTTCATCCAACCTGGCTAGTGTGCTCACCACCACCACCCCAGAGAGAAACAAGAACCCAAACCTCAGAGCTGGAATTATGATGAGAAATCCGAAATGGAGCTAAAGCCTGGAGCCTGACAGGTGTCCACCGGCTCCTGTGCCTGCGTGTGCACTCTGCGTCTGCCGTCTCCACTCACTGTGGTGTGCCCCATCACCTTGTCCCTGCTCCAGGCTGAAGGCACCTGTGTTAGGGACGAGCGGCACTGGCGCATTCTTAACCACGGACCCTGGACCAGTTCTGCCACTGGGAAGACGTTGCTGCGAGCACTGATGTACCAGATGCTCTGTGGACTTCCATTCTCTCTCTCTGGTGTGG
Organism: Sylvilagus bachmani; assembly: GCA_015711505.1. NCBI lineage: Eukaryota > Metazoa > Chordata > Mammalia > Lagomorpha > Leporidae > Sylvilagus > Sylvilagus bachmani. The sequence goes on from CM027409.1 coordinate 84,457,192, forward strand.
TCTTCAGGGTGGAATTGCGTGGTCATCTGGTGAGCACATGTTTGATAATTTAGAAAACTGTCAAACTGTTCTCAGCATGGTTCCACCAGATCCTATTTCCATCAGCAGATGCATGAGGACCCACCACTTCATCTCTATAGCAACACTTGGTATTGCCAATCTGCTTAAAAAGTAAACTTTAGTTTGTCAAGCATTTCTTGGTTCACAGCAAAAGTGAGTGGAAGTTACCAAAAATTACCCTATATCCCCTGCTCCCACACAAGTGCAGCCTCCACCATCATCTATATCCCCACCAGAGTGGTGTTTATCACACCAGTGAACCACGATCCACGCATCATCACAACCAGAATCTACAATTTACATCGGGATCTCTGTTCTTGCTGCGCTAAGAGCCAGGACAAGCCTATGTCACACGTACCCAGCATTACAGTGCCATGCAGATTATTCCAATGCCTTAAAAGTCCTCTGTGGGGCCAGCACTGTGGCACAGAGGGTAAAGCCGCCGCCTGCAGTGCCAGCATCCCTTCTGGGAGCCAGCGCTTGTCCCAGCTGCTCCACTTCCAGTCCAGCTCCCTGCATTATGAGCTGCGAAAAAGCAGCAGAAGATGGCCTGAGTGCGTGGGCCCCTGCACCCACATGGGAGACCTGGAGGAAGCTCCTGGCTCCTGGCTTAGAACTGGCCCATTCCTGGCTGTTGTGGCCATCTGGACAGTGAACCAGCAAACGAAGATCTCTCTGTCTCTCCCTCTCTCTGTGTAACTCTTTCAAATCAATACACACGTCTTGAGGAAGAAATCGGAGTCCTCCACGCCCCCTAGCATCCCTCCCACGTCACATCCTTAGATCGCAGCTCCCTGCTCTCTCCATCGCTTTGCCTGTTGGTTCCAGAACTCCCTGCAGACGCACTCACACGGCGTGGAGACTCGGGTTCCAGCGTCCGCAGCGTCTTCTCTACTGAGGGACATTTTGGTCGCCTCCAACTTCTGGCAACTCTGAACCAAGCTGCCACGGCATTGGTGTGGACACAAAGATCCAGGGCTTTGGGTGGCTATAAAGGAGTTGGATGATGGGACAATATGAGAGGAACAGATGTGCCATTGTGCGGCCCCGCCGGCAGTGAATGGGGGTTCCTGTTGCTTACCCCCTCCCCAGCACTGGGTATACCCCCTGGATTCCGGCCTTTCTGGTAGGTTTGCCCCGGGAATCGCACAGTCGCTTCAATTTGCGTTTCCATGAGAGAAAACGGTGTGGTGGACTTTTCACAGACTGTGTGAGGCGTCTGGTAAGATCCTCAGCCGCATTTTCAATCAGGTCATTGGTGGGGTGCGGCTCAGTTGAGGGTTCCCTTGTCTGCTCTGGGTCCAAGCTGCCCTGTGAAGACACGTCCTCCTGCTCTGTGCTGCGTCCTCTGTCTCAACGCTGTCTCCTGCAGAGCAGACACTGTTCATCTCAGAGTCTAACTCGTCAACGTTCCCGTCATAGACCGTGCCTTTGTGCTGACCCAAGTCACGTCCGTACCCAAGGTCACGTAGGTTTCTCCTTTGTCTTACCTTGTGCATGTTAATCATGATTACATGCATGCAATGGTTCCCAGCTGAAGTTTTAATGGGCATCACTCTACTGACGAATGGCCCATTAGCCATTCTTACATCTTCCGTGATGAAATGTCTATTTTATCTATTGTCCCTGGGTTGTTACTTTTTCCTTTTTCTGGCTTTATAGAGATATAATTGATAAATACAGTTGAAATATCAGTTTTATAATTAGACATTTTGATATTCTTATGTTGTGAAATGATCACCAGGATCAAGCTGATTAACTTATCATCAGCTCCTAGAGTTGAGCTTTCTTTCTATGGTAAGCGCAGGAAAAATCCACCCTCTTAGCAAATTTCAAATATGTAGCATTACAATAGCCACATGGTGTACATCATTAGCCCTCTGGAAATGTCTATCCTGTGTGACTGACACTTTCCACCCTTTGAGCAACCTCATCCCACTGCCCCACCCCTTGCCTTGGCAAGCAGCGTCCTAATATCTTCTTTGATGAGTTCAACGTACATTTCATATAGGATGAAGACCGTGCCGCATTTTTCCTCTGTATCTGACTGACTTCATTGGCAGGTCATGCTGTCATAAACGATAGGATTTCCTTTATTAAGGAGCGTGTGTCTGCGTGTGTCTCCATGCATGGACACTCCAGTTGGTCCTTTCCCTGAATTATCGTGAATAACGCTGTAATGAACGTGGGAGTGCAGATGTTTCTCCAAGAGTTTCATTTCCTTGGGCTACACCCAGAAGCGAATAGCTGGATCATACAGCGATTGAATTTTTAAACTTTTTGAGGACTTCCCTACTGGTTTCCATATGGCTGTGCTAATTTGCATTCATCCCAAAATGCACAAGGGTTCCTTTCCTCCATACTCCCAGCACATGGTCTTTCACTTTTTCATGCAGACATCCTGGCAGATGGGAGGTGATATCTCATTGTGGCTTTGATTTGCATTTCTTTGATGATCACCAACGCTGCACATTTTTAAATATGTCTGTGGGCCATTTGCGTGTCTTCTGTAGAGAAATGTCTGCTCCAGTTCTTTGCCATGTTTAACACCAGGATATCTGTTCTCTTGTCACGGAGTTGAGCTCCCGTATGTTTGGGGCATTAACCCCTTCTGGGGCACGTGGTCTGCCGCGACTCGCTCCCCTGGCACAGGCTGTCTCCTAACTGTGCCGATTGCTTCTTTCTACCGAGCAGAAGTTCTGGAGTGTCATACAATCCTGTTCCTCTGTTCTTGATGTTCTTGCGTTGGGTTTACAGTTTTACCCACAACCTCATTGCCCAGACTGATGTCAGGAAATTTTTCCCCGATGTTTTCATCCATTTTTCTACATTTTCATGTCTTACATTTAACATTTAATTCACTTTGAGTTCACGTTTGTTTATGGCCTGAGAGTCATTTTCGCAGTCCTGCATGCGTATATCTAGGTTTCTCAACATTTACTGAGGGGAGCTGTTTCCCTTGCCAGCGATCACTGGCCATTACTGGGTGGGTTTATTTCCAGGCTCCTTAGGCTTTTCCCTTGGCCCTCTCTGTTCTTATTCCAGCACTGCACTGTTCTGATTACTCTAGCTTTGTAGCACATGAAGTCAGGTGGTGTCATACCTCCAGTGTTGTTCTTGCTCATAATTTTTTTTTGGCTTTCATGGTTTCCACATGAACTTAAGGATTGTTTTCTTCAATCTCTGTTAAAAAAAAAAAGTGCTATTGGAATTTTGATTGGAATTGCATGGAGTGTGTAGGTCACTTTTGTGAATATGGATATTTCAGCAACATTAATTCCTCCAATCCATGAACATGGGATATTTTTCCATTCATTTGTATTCAATTTCTTTTATCAATGTTTTACAGTTTTCTATAAAGCGATCTTCTGCTTCCTTAATTAAATCTATTTCTATATATTTTACTTTTGTATCATTATAAGTGGGGCTGTTTTGCTCATTGTTTTTCTGACATTTGTTGTTGGAGTAAAAAAGCACAAGTGAATTTTGTATGCTGACGGTGTATTTCCCAGCTTCACTGAATACATTTTCACAGCTTTAGGGCAGAATCTTTACAGTTTTCTATATAAAATGTCAAGTCTTTAGTAGACCCAATGTATTCCTTTCCAGTTGGGATAACTTCTGTTGATCTCTTTGGGTTAATCGCCCTGGTTAGGACTCCGGAGTCACAGTGAATAGAAGCAGGCGGCCTGTGACGCTGCTGGTCTTGAGAGAGTTTTGAGCCATTTACTTTAAACAGCTGGGAACGGTTATATGTGGTCTCCATCATGTCCAGGCATATTCATTTGTTAAAGTTTTTATCATGAAAGAATCTTGGACTTTGCAGGGTCTTTTTCTGTACACGTATGTGTGGTCTGTCATCCTTACTGACCCATGAACTGGACTACACTTGCATTGCGAGGATGAATCCCACCTAATTAAGGTGTCTCATCCATTTGATGTGCTGCTATTGGTTTATTGGGGATTTTTACATATGTGATCACTGGGGACATTGTCCTGTAATTTTTTTTCGATTTATCTTAGAGAGAGAGAGAGAGAGAGAGAGAGAGTCCTTCCATCCACTGGTTCACTCCCTAAATGCTGCACACCCGGAGCTGGGCCAGGTTGAAGCCAGGAGCTTCATCCGAGTCTCCCACAAGGGTGCCAGGGGCCCTGGCAATTGAGCTGTCTTCCACTGCTTCCCTGGGCGCATTGGCAGGGAGCTGAGCTGGGAGCTGACAGTGAACCCACAGAGGACGCTGGCACTCCAAACGGTGGCTTCACCCGCTGAGCCACAAAGCCAGCCTCTTGATCTTTTCCTGGGTGTCCCTGTTGGCTCCATGCGGGTGGTGCTGCCGCGTGGGATGGGTGTGGGAGTGGGGAGTGTTCTGTTTGTGTTTTTGCAAGGGTTTGAGATGAATTGGCATTAATTCTTCTTTAAGTATTTATAAAAGGCATAAGGCCCTGGAGTTTTCCCTCTTGGGATGTTTTGGTTGTTGATTAAATTGCTTGTTATTGGTCTGTTCAAATTTTCTGTTCTTCGCAATTCAGTCTCAGAAGGTTATATGTTTCTAGGAGTTTATTCATTTTTCCTAAGTTATTCTATTTGTTGCATATACGTCTTATTGTAGCCTCACAATCCCTTGTATTTCTGTGGCATTAATTAATGTCCCCTCTTACATTTATAGCTTATTTATTTGCATTTCTCCCTGTATTTCTTAATCTAACTAAACATTTCCCAATTTTATTTTTTATAAAAAACTAACCCTAGGTATCACCTATTTTTCCTAGGTTTTTTTCTTAATCTGTCACTTTGATCTTCATTAATTTCCTTCCTTATGATAACTTTGGGTTTTCTTTGTTCTTTCTCTAGTACACTGAGGTATAATGTTAGGTTGTTTATTTGAGATCTTTATTTTTTCTTACTATGATGTTTTTCACTAAAAATGACTCCCTTGGAACGGACTCGATGTGTCCTGTAAGTTCTGTTTCCACTTCCTTTCCTCTCAAGATTCTTTTTAATTTGCATTTTGATTTCTCCTTTAGCCCCTGTGCTGTTTGGGAGTGCGTTGCTTGATTTCCGTATATTTTCGTGTTTGCGGTTCCCTGCTGCGACCTGGTGCCGTGCCAGGTCTGGAAGGATCCTTGTGTGGTCTGAGTCCCCTTGGCCATGTCGGACGTGTGCTGTGCGCTGGCACCTGGTCTGCCGAGGAGGACGCTCCGTGCACATGGTGCTGGCCAGGACATTCCGCCTCTGTCTGGTCCGTTCACGCTTCTTTTTCCGTATTGATTTTCTGTCTGGATCATTGTTGCATTGGGGTATTGAAGTCTCTTACTATCCGCGTATTTCTCCCTTTATATCTGTCAGTGTTCATTAGATAAATTTAAGTGGTAGAATGTTGGGTGCATGCGTTTTGCATTGCTGTTTAACCGGACACCACAAAGTTAGTAATTTATAATGGAAAAAAACGTATTGGCTCGTGGTTCCAAAGGCTACGACGTCAAAGGTCAAACACCAGCATCTGGCAGAAACTTTTTGTTGTGCCACACATGGTGAAAGCCACCGAGTGGCAGAAGAGTAAAGAGAAGGTAAGAGAGAGAAACGCAGGGGAGCAGACTGGACTCTGTCCATTTGGGGGCACCCCCTTCCTTGCGACGGCATTCACCACTCACGGGGCAGAGCCCGGAGCCTCTACAGAGTGCCGTCTCTCGGGGCTGCGACGCAGGGCAGGTTTTGACACCTAAGCTTGTAGGCTCACAGCCAAGCTGCAGTGGGACACGTGTGTTCACAACTGGCACACATCGTCTTTCCGAATCAACCCTTCTATCACTACGTGTGGCTGTTCTGGCTCTCGCAGTCTTTGATTTGAAGTTTTCTCGCCATTGTCTGACAGCCGTATGACCGGAGCTGCTCTCCTGGTACCACTTGGGTAAATACAGTTCTCGATCCTTCACGCTCATCCCATGTGTGTCTCAAAGCCCGGGGGGTCTCCCTGGCAGCACACTCACTTGGCTGCGTCACAGCTGTTCTTGCTAATCCATTCAGCCCCCTCAAGTCTCTGGGAGGATTCGATTCCGCTAAATGCAAAGTGGTCATTGACAAGCAAGGTCGCTGCTGCCGCGCTGTTGGCCGCGCTCTGGCCGTGGCGCCCTCGCGTTTCACCCGCTCTGCGCTCGCCCTCTCCAGCGCCGTGGCTGGCTGTGGCGGTTTCCTTTGATTTCCTGCCCTTTATCTCTCGCGTGTCGAGCACAGACTGTTCTCTCCGCGGTTACCATGTGGCTCCCATAAAACATCTTATGGTTACTCGGTCTATGTTAAGATATCACTGAACTTCAAACTCATGCAAATTGTGCACCTTTTTCTCTCCCTATATTTTATGCTGTTGTTGTCATAATTTATATTTTTAAAATATTTTATCCGTCAATAAATTACTGTAGCGTTGTTATTTCAAACTTCTGCCTTTTAAGTTTTACATTAGATTTGAAAATTATTTACACACAGTAGACAATACTTCAGTGGATAACAGTCTTTGAGTTCCAGAATTTGAATCAATCATGCATTCCTGGCATGTTCTCCCTTGGACGCGTATATACTTATTTTTATAAGTCGCTGGATCTAATTTGATAGCATTGTGGTAAGAATTTACACAGATACATACTTGACATATTGGCCTCAGGTTTTCTTCTCTTGTCACGCATTTGTGTGACTTCAGCATATGTAACCACTAACCCCATGGGATGAGGTGGGGCGTGGTCTATGACTCCCTATTTTCTGGAGCAGTCTGAGTTCAATGCTTTATTTCTTCTTTAAATATTTTATGAAATTGACTAGTCAAGCCACTTTCTCGTTTTTCTTTCTCCTTAAGGTAGGGAGTGTACTTTAATGACTGACTTAATTTCTCTCAATATGACAGATCTGTTTATATTTCATATTTCTTCTTAAGTCAATTTTGGTAACTCAAGGCATTCTAATAATTCGTTCACTGCATTTAAATTATCTGAAATGTTGGCATAAATTATTCACAATATTCCTTTACAATTTAATTTCTGTAAGGTCAGTAGTGATGTCTCTTCTTTTATCCTTAATTTTGATAATTTTTTGTCTGTTAAAAGTTTTATCAGGGCCGGTGCTGTGGTGCAGCAGGTTAAAGCCCCAGCCTGCAGCACCGGCATCTCATATGGGTGCTGGTTCAAGTCCCGGCTGCTCTCCGCTGTGGCCTGGGAAAGCAGTGGAGGACGGCCCGAGTCCTTGGGCCCCTGCACCTGCGGGGGAGACCCAGAAGAAGCTCCTGGCTCCTGGCTTCGGATCAGCTCAGCTCTGGCTGTTGCAGTCATTTGGGGAGTGAACCAGCGGAATAGAAGACTCTCTCTGGCTCTACCACTGTAATTCAGTCTTTCAAATAAGTAGAAATAAATCTTTAAAAAGAGTTTTATCAGTTTAGTGGATCTCTCCACAAATAACTTTAGAATTCATTATTTTTATTTTGCTTTCCCTTCATTTCACTCTGATCTTTATTATTCCCTCTATTTTGTCTACTTTTTGATTTGTAGTTCAAAATCTCTCTAGTGCCTTAAGATAGAAACCTAAATTACTGATTTGCGTTTTTTCAAATACTGATGTCAAAATCTATAAATCCCCTCGAAGTGCTGCTTTAGATAAAGTCCCTGTTGCTCGTGTTGTCTGTGAGGCACCAACAGCCCAGCCTGTGGACGGAACCCTGGGAGCCGTGGTACACAGAGAAAAAGACGGACGTGGCCAGGACAAGCAGGAGCTGTGTTTCCAGAGAAATCCTGCCGTGCTGATTCAGTATAAAGGACACTAATACTTAGCCTCACCGTGAGTGGTAGCGTGCTGGCACTAAGTCACACTGGCCTATCTGTGCATTAAAAACACGCAATGGGGACTGAAGATTCTGGAAGATTCGGGTTCAAAAATGATACCTGGAAAACTCACATTTCTGGCCTTGATTTCCCAGATTGGTCAGTGGGGCTGGCTACAGGCACTGGGGATAGAATCATGCACTAGGCTGGCAGCTAACGAGCCCGCTCTGGGGCGCAGCCCCTGTGTGTTGCTGGGGCTGGGGCGGGTGGGGAGGCAGAATCACGTTTAATACTTCTTTGGATGCTTGCGGAATTTGCAGGGCGTCAGTAATGAACTCTGAGCTTCATAAAAAGTAAAAAATAATCCTTGCAAAGTCACACAGGGAGGCTCATTATAACGGTGTCCTTAGGAGCAGCCAGACCAGGTGAGACACGTGCGTGGTATAATGATGTCCTGGTGGCATGCCGAGAACAGACCCCTGTGGACACACTCCGAGCAGGCCCGGCGTCAACACAAGTCCACAAGATTCCTCCTACCCAGGGCACAGCTGCCCTCTGTCCCGGGAGGGCTTCTGGGATTTGTGCGAAGGTGTGTCTAAGTCTCCGTCCCTATGAGCTTGTGACAAGCTCTGCCACACGCCTTCCTGTGCCAGGTGGAGAGCAAGAGTGTACTCACCTTCTGTTCACTGACAGCCTCTCACAGAGACGCTCACGTGGAAATACAAATAAGCCAGACGATGAAAAGAAAAAGACCCTGCTCGATGGCTGACCCCTGTTGTCTGTGGCCCAGAGCCCGTGCAGGAGGGCCCGGGGCCCTGATGTGTGCTGATCCGGCCTAGAGAAGCAGGACATCTTCTGATCATGTCAGAATTGGGTGCTTCTGAGCTGTGGCAAAGTCATTGCCGTCTGGAGACAGGAAGGGGACAAACAGGCGTCCACGCATACTGGTCCCTCCGCCCGCGCACGAGCACTTTGACTTTCCTGTTTGTTTCCCCGCCTGAGAAGGGGGCTGGGGTCCAGTCTTCACACGCAGCAGGGCTGTGCTGTGGGCTTGTCAGCACTGTGGCAGGCCCTGTGTTCCAGCCCCTCCTGCTGCCCCTGCTGGCAGCTCCCTGGGCAGAGGGCGAGGGAGGTCAGCCCAGCCCGCAGCATGCTGGGCCATCTCTGCCACACACTGCATGTTTCTTGCAAATTTCGCTGAACTTAGAGAAATCGGGCTTCACACCCATTCTGATGGGTTGACAGGACGTGCCTGCAGATCATGGCAGGGCAGACGAGCTGCTGCCTGGGCTCCGCTGCCCTGCTGAGCCGTCCTGACACAGGCGTGGCTCCACGAGGTGGCGGCCGCGGAGCCTGCGGAAGCCCGGGTGAGCGTGCGCCGCCAAGCCCAGCAGTGGCGCGGCAGAGCTTGTAGCTGCCATGATCCTTCCGACGCGAGTTTCGCTGTGAACCCATTTTTATGTGGATGAAGGATTGCAACCCCATCTTTGCTTGAATTCCGCACCTCTGGAGAGAATGCGCGCTCACAGCCCCCGCTGACGTCTCCTGTGCTCCCGGCAGGCTCCGAAGCCCGGCCCAGCAGGTTGGGAGCAGCTCTCAGCCAGGCTGTCTAACTAGCAGAGTTTTGGGCAGCTCCGTAGTCCCCTGCTCCCAGGCCTCCTCCCTCCACAATAATTAAAAACCCAGGACCAGACATGCCAACAGTACTGCAGGGACGGTGGCCAGTCTCCCTGGAAATGCCAGCAGTGCACCAGGTGTGACTCCTGAAAGCTCCCCCAGGAGGTGCAGGCTCGGAATGCAGCACAGAGAATCCCGATGAGTTCTGATTTCAAATGACCACGAAGACGGTTCATGCACTCAGGAGAAAACGAATCAATCGTTCCCATGCCAAGGTTCTAACCACTCAGGGACTTCAGAGGTCATGGAAAGAAGAATTAAAGTTTATTTTGGGGCCAAAAGGTCTTGAAACCAGGCATAGCTTTTCTTCCCTACCACATGGTTTCATGAACTTTTTGAAGACCTCTCATCTGTGTGAATTTCAAGAAAATGATTTGTGGGGCTGGCATTTTGTGGGCATCAGTTCGAGTCCCGGCTGCTCCACCTGCAATCCAGCTCCCTGCTAATGCTCCTGGGAAAGCAGCGGAAGGTGGCCCACGTGCTTAAGACCCCACATCCACGTGGGAGACCTGGAAGAAGCTCCTGGCTCCTGGCTTGGGCATGACGTAACCCCAGCTGTTACAGCCATACGGGGGAGAGAATCATCTGATGAAAGACCTGTCTCTCTCTCTCTCTCCATCTCTGTCACTCTGCCTTTTGAATAAATAATTCTTTAAACATTTTTTAAAACGTTCTGCAATAAAATAAACACCTTTGAATTCCATTTTCCATGACCTTCTGAAGTTCTCTTGTATATTTATAATGTGCTACTTAAGGAAGACAATAGTTTTTCCTAATTTCCAAGTAATAGTTATTTGATCACAATTTATATAAGCTTTGCTAAGGGTGGTGAGAGAAAATATAAAATGAAATTTATCTTTCCCACTTGAATAGTTGTGCAGTGTGAACTTTAAGAATTCTGCGCAGTCACAATGGTTTGGGCGCAGCAGTCATCAGGGGGCAGAGCACCCCTCAGGGTGACCGCACCTCGTGTACCTGTGTGCATTCATGCAGCTCTGCGGCTGCCGTCAGTGCCTGCGAAGCTCTGGCTGTGGCACCGGCACCACGTCACGGTTTGCTGCTGAGCGCCCGCCTGTTACACCCGCTGCTCCAGGCAGGTGGCCTCTGCCGAGCTCTGTCCAGGGCGCGGCACACCTAGCAGCCAGGAGCAGCTGCAGCAGCGCCCTGCAGAGCAGCCCCGAGCGGCACAGTCGCACCTGTGCTGTCGCAATGCAAGTTTTAGCCCCACCTGCAGCTTTCTGTCTCTGCGCCCCAAGGCCCCGGGAGTAACTACCGCAGTCCAAGCTCACAGACGTACTGTGGGGCACCGATGACCGTTCTCCTGGCTGACTAAACCTCAAAGATCAGACTCTGCCAGGTCCTAGACCTCTGAGCTCGTCTTCTGACCGGGCACGTGGAGAGATTTTTGCATTTCTGGAGATTTCCATCACACGCTTGCATCGCTTACTCCACCTTGGCAGAAGTAAGAATCAGTCACTTAAGAATACAGAACAGGGCAGGCGCTGGCCAGCAGTTGAGATGCGCGTTCGGGTCCACTGGCCACACTGGTTAGGGTCCACTGGCCACACTGGTTAGGGTCCACTGCCCACACTGGTTCGGGTCCACTGGCCTACACTGGTTCGGGTCCACTGCCCACACTGGTATGGGTCCACTGCCCACACTGGACTGCCTGGGTTTCCAGGCTCCTGACTCCATTTCCCTGCCGAGCAGACCTTGGGAGGCAGTGGAGACGGCTCAGGTAACTGGGTTCCCGCCGCTCACACCGGCAATCCGGATTGAGCTTCCCACTCCTGGATCCAGCTCTGGCCCTGTTCCTGGCCGGTCCCGGCTGTTGTAGGTATTTGGGGAGTGAACCAATGGATCGTAACTTTCTGTCTGCTTTTCTTTCTGTCTCTCAAGTAAGCAACAAATAATAAAATAAAATAATGCATCGATCCCACTAGGAATACAAAGGTTCCATCTATCACTGTTTGGCTTCATCTCTCCAAGCTTTTATCCCAACCAGTACCATCCCCATCATCATTTCTTTCGTAACAGACATTAATTCTCCAAACTTTCAAATGTCCCATGCTTAGACATGCAATAATTTCCTCAATGTTTTCCAAATTCTGAAAAATGCCTTCTCTTCTGGGAACACGTCTCCAGCAATAGACGTGGGTCCCCAGTGAGGCCCCGGGCAGCGTGGGCGCTGAAGCTGCCCAGTGCCCGGCCCTGGGTCTCCACTTCCACTGGGCCTTTTGTGGACCAGGCTGACCCAGACACTCGGACTTTCCTAGGTGACTTTCTTCCTGAGAATTGACCAGCACTGCTCCCCAAAGCGTGCAAGTCCAGTCACAGAGGGTGGAAGCCTGGGCTGACGTCCATCCGCCACCCCCCCGTCCCTGGAGGACACTTTCTGTGTGCGCCACCTCTCCAGGGGCTGTGGGCTGGGAGTGGAGTGCCTGGGTAGCCTCAGAGCGCGTGCACACAGCAGCCGGCTCACTGCGCAGACCGCACTGGCGTGGGGACTGCCGTGAGCCCACTGGGTGCCCGTGACTCACAGGAGCAGCAGTTGCATGCCAGAAGTGCCGTGACCCCGGCGTTAAGACAGCCGTAATCAACAGGCGGCCACTGATGCACAACCGAGATCGATGATGTTCTAAATGCTGACACTACAGGCCACCACCCTGCTTACCGAGCGGGGGCTCTTTGCATCTGGTACCGACCGTGCGAGGGCCCCTCCCGGGCTTCTGCGTGGGCATGTGTGTGGCGGCCGCAGGCGTGCCGGGGTGGCAGCTGTCTGTGTGGGTGGCGTCCACAAGCGTACCGCGTGGGTTCCCTCCTCTGCCGACACGGGTGTGGCGGCCGGGAACCAGCCCCGCGCTGCTTCACGGCCACCCCCTTTTCCCCCGGGCAGAGGTAGGTGTGAGCTCCCCGGCAGAGGCAGGTGTGAGCTCCCAGGCAGAGGCAGGTGTGAGCTCCCAGGCAGAGGCAGGTGTGAGCTCCCCGGCCCCTGCACAGGGCACAGCAGTGCCCAGGGAGCCACACCCACCTCCAGCGCTTCCCGGGCCTCAGTGCGGTCAAAGGTCAGAGACAGACCCAGCACTGAGGAAGTGCTGTTCCGGGTGCATCCGTCCTGGGGTGACTACTTGGGGACCCCTGTCCTGCACTGACTTTCTCTCGTCCCCACCCTGGGAGCTGTCTCTTCTGCTGGAGCCCAAACCTCAGGGACCCCGGGCTGCTGCCCCCAGATACCCATCCCCGGGACCGGTGCCCGACACAGAGCAGCCCGACTTCTCCCAGCTGAGGAACCATCTGCAGGTGCGGGGAGACCTGCGGGCACCTAGGCGTCACCAGCCCGACCACGGAGACCGCGGGGAGAGTGTGCGGCCCGGTCATTGGCAGCAGCCTCCCCGCAGGTGGGGTCCTGGGGCTGGACCGCGGGATCACAGCCGCCCCCCTCCCGCGAGCACAGCACTTTGACCCCAGCCTCTCCCGGCGTCATGGAGGCAATGCCCTCGCACCTTTCCACACGCGGGCAGGTTTCACAGCCTCCCCACCGCCCCCCGGGCCAGGCCTGGATGCCCTCACTAGGCAGGTCCCTCCCCTGTGAAGGGACAGCCCTGTCGGCCATGTCTGTCTGTCAGTGCTTCTCAACTCCTCCCACAGGGATGGGGACAAACTCATGCCCAGGTGTCCCAGGGACACGGGGTGTCAGCGGGGTGATCAGGTGGAAAGGAGGTCCCAGCCCAGCCCAGTTGTGTCATAAGAAGAGGAGGTGAGGACAGGGGCACCCCAAGGGACAGCCCTGTGAGGACGCGGGGGAAGGAGGTATCCGTAAGCCACAGGAGAGGCGTCGGGAGGTGCCAGCCCTGCCCAGACTGGGCCTTGAATGCCGGCCTCTGGAGCTGGCAGTCCCGGCGCCCAGAGCTGACTCACGCCAGCCATCATCCCTGAGAGCACGGGTCCAGGAGCTGGAGTCTGCGGCCTGGACACAGAGTGCGTGGAGGCCCCACTGACAGGCGTGTCCAGTCCCTTCCGCGTGAGAGGAGAAGAGACCCTGGGCACGGTCACCGGTCTGAGGCGTCAGCCCCACTTCCAGAGCTGTCCGAGAGCAGCCACCGCGAGTGCACAGGGCCGGGGCGTCGCCCCTGCAGGGCCTGCAGCCGGGCTCCCTGCACACTGCACGCTGCACGCGACCTCGAGCCTGCCGCTGGACAGCCTGGACACTCAGCACGAGCGCACGCAGGGAGGCCCTCCCTGGTCAACACACACGGAGCCCCTTCAGCAGTGCGGCTGCATCATGGCGCAGCGCGTGGGGCCTCCCCGCACGTGGGCACACACGCCCCCTTGTTAACGGTGTTCAGATGGCATTGCAGAGCCAGGCCAGGCGTGTGTGGGAAGCAGCACCACGGGTGTGGGTCTGGAGCTGCAGCGTGACTGCTGGGGCTTTCGTGAGCAGCGAGCAGCAGGCCCGGCCCCTGGCACGTGAGGTCCAGACAGGGAGCTCCCGGCCTCTGGCGGCAGCCGCACTTCAAAGCCCTCGCCCTGCTGGCTTGGTTTCCACCTGAGCCAATTAGCCCGGGGATCAGCGGAGTCTGCAGAGGGAGCCGAGCCCTCCTTTCTGGGAAGTCACTTGATCCAGGTAAGCTGATCCAGGGAGGACAATGGCCGAGCAGGCGAGGAGGGGAAGGGAGCAGGATGCGGGGCGCAGGCGGGTGCCGCGGCCGGGCCTGCGCTCAGGGGGTTTGTCGGGCTGTTGTCGCCAACAAAGGGGCTAATTGAAATGGAGCAGTCTGCAGGCTGCTTGTTGGCACATCAAATATGCTGTAAGATATGCTGATCCCGCTCCGCCTGGATTATTAAGCATCTCAGCTTCCAGAAATAAACTGGGGGCCGGGGCAGGAGGCTGACAAAGTGGCTCTGCTCCTGCCAAGGCCCCGCCCACTCGGGCACTGCACGTGGAGGCCGCAGGGCCCCACAGGCCTCCTGAGCCCCGGCAGGGCTGCAATTGCATGTACCCCGAGTTCGGGTGGGATGGGGATCCTGGCCCCGCGACCCTTCCTCTCAGAGGGACCTTCCATCCGGAAGCGTGTGGGGACCGTATACCTGCCATTGGGCCCCAGGGAAGGATCTACTGAGTCAGGTCAAGGCTTCGTCCAGGGGGCCGGCACTGTGACGAGGTGGGCTAAGTCTCCGTCTGCAGTGCCGGCGTCGCACACGGGCACCGGTCCAGGCCCCAGCGGCTTCTCTTCCAATCTAGCCCTCTGCTGATGGCCTGGAAAAGCAGGGTGGATGGGTGGGTGAGTGGGTGGATGGATGGGTGGGTGGATGGATGGATGGATGAGTGGGTGAGTGGGTGGGTGGGTGGATGAGTGGATGAGTGGATGGACGAGTGGGTGGGTGGATGGATGGATGGGTGGATAGATGGGTGGATGAGTGGATGAGTGGATGGATGAGTGGGTGGGTGGATGGGTGGGTGGATGGACAAGTGGGTGTGTGGGAGGATGGGTGGATGGACGAGTGGGTGGGTGGATAGATGATGAAGAGATAGAAATGAATACTTCCAACATACATTTCAGGACTTCCTGCGCTTACGAATGGCATGCGCCTCCCCCACTTGAGGGAGACATCTGCAGGGAGGAGAGAGGCGGGGCGGGGAGGGCGGCCTCAGGAAGCCGCGCACCTCAGGTCTGTTTTCAGAGGAAAGGTGTAGGAACTGTTCCTGCACCCCACAGCCAGCACAGCAGAGAACTCAGGAACAGGTTCAAGTCTGCGTGGTGCCGGTCTGGAGACGCACAGCAAGTCTGACACTGCGGCTCAGCGTTAGATCCCAGGCAGACGAAGGAAAAGCACGAAAGAGCCCGGGAAAGGACCGGCCAGGGCGGGCCCAGCCGTGGGAGGCCGATCGCCGCTGTGTCTGCATCAACGCTGAGCGTCGGGGTCTGAGTACAGCGACAGGCTGGGGCTGGCCTTCACGGCCTCTGCTCGGCTGCCATTCCTCTCAAAATCCCTCTCCTGTCCCGTGCGCCCCGGGTCCTGTCAGGCCAGACCCCACGGCTCAGCTCCCCCCTGCCCCTGAAGCCCACGCCCGCCCTGACCCTCACGGAGGTCACCCCCGCCCCACCGCCAAACGCGCCGTGGAGCCATCTCGTCACAGAAGCTTGGGACCCACATCCGTGACGGCAAAATGCATCCGAAGTCAACTGCACGGGGGCTCATTCAGTGTCTGGACTCTGGCGGAGTCACTCCTGTGCCCCCAGCCCGCAGTGACGTGTCTGTAAGAGGGAACAGTCGCAGGGTCCTCCTCTCGGGCGTGCAGGGGGCAAAGCGAGCCACGGAAAGCCCCACTGCTGGCGGCACCGTGTGTCACGGCGCACAGCGCCACACGGAGACACACACAGGGCACACGGGCAGCCTCCCCGCTCACCCCTTACAGACCTCCCCTGACCCCTGGCCTCTGAGCGGGCGCTGCTGCAAGGGTGCCCGCCTCCGACCAGGCCACCTGCCCGCTGTTGGATCCTAGCGGGTGACTCAGCCAAACCCCCGTGGGGCCCGGGACAGTGAAGGCCTGGTGGAGCAAGCGTCCGTGCGTGGTGGGACTCCGGCCTGCCAACAGCACTGAGCCCACTCTGGGAAGACCCTCAGTTTCCACCTCGGGAACACGTCTGCCCACCCCCACAAGCTAACGCATTTCAGGAGGTTTTGTGGAAATGAATATTTATCAGAGACAGAGCCCACCCGGCTGGCCTCCTCGTTGGGCTCTCTCAGGACGTGCGGACCAGTGTCCAGGCTCTGGACGGGGTGACGCGGCAGCTCGCCCTCCCTCTGCTGTGGGGTCCCTCAGTTCCTCGTGACCCAGGGTGTGCAGAACCCAGAAATCACCCCGGTCTCCCCTGACGGCTTCCACCATTCGGCCCAGGATGGGGCTTTCAAGAGCAATTTTACCTTCATTAACTTAGGGCTCAAAGAAACTGCTCACCGTTACTCAAATTCCCGTTTGATCTTTAAAGAACGTTTGACCAGTTAGGGGACTGTGATGCAACGTTCAGTTCTCACACCCAGGGGCCCCGGGGGAAGCAGACGCCAGGCGCGGCAGACGCCTGCAGGGCCACGCAGTCCAGCGGCCCTGGGCCTGGCAATGGAGAGCACTGCATGTCTTGGTGGGCCTGGGCCACACTGTGAGCCGGAGAGCCATGAGTGGCTGCCACGAGTCCCCACAGGCCCGCCTGCTCCCCACAGCCCTCCACGGGCCCCCTGCTCCCCACAGCCCTCCACGGGCCCCCCCCCGCTCCCCACAGCCCTTCACGGGCCCCCTGCTCCCCACAGCCCTCCACGTTGGCACCCTCGCTCCACCCATCTGGGTTCTGCCCTCCTCGCTGATCTTTGGGCAAGAACTGAATCACGCGGCCGCCGCGTTTGCCGGCAGAGCGCTTGGTTGAATGGTGGACAGCGCCTCCCTGAGAACACCGGTCATTCCCGCACTGCGGTGGCTGCCCCAGCAACGGGATCGGAAAGAAGGTTCTAGGGCGGCATCAGCTGCCTCTGCCACGCCTTCTGCTGGTGGCTTCAATGCGGCCGCGGCAACGCACCCTTTCGGACGTCAGGGGGCAGCACACAGGGAACTCGCAGCACGGTCCTGCCCGAGCTGGAGTCAGCGGTGGACTCTCTGAGGGCCTCCCTGGCCTTGAACCTGTGCTCCTGAATCTACGGTTGATACCCGCTGCACAGCATGACAATCGCGTGCACACACAGCGCACCGCGACCTAGCCCGCACCATCGGCATTTCCTTCTGCAGTTACCGCTTCTGTGTTGGGGCCCCTCGGCATCTCTCCTCGGCTGCCTCTTGAGATCCACGGTGAGCTGTCGCTAGCTGTAGACGTCAGGACTTGGTCCCCGGCCTCACCCTATCGTGGCCTGCATTGCCCAGTGGCCGCCCATCCCGCCTTCCCCCGCCTTCCCCCGCCTTCCCCCGCCTCCCCGGGCTCCGGAGACCCCGTCCTCTGCCCCTGCTCTCTGAAAACAGCATTTTTAGCTTCCACTTAGAAATCTGTGCCTGATGTGTTCGCTTGAGCTGAAGTCTGCCAGTTCCGTCCACGTTTCCACGAACCGCAGGCTTTCCTCCCCTGTCGTGGCTGAGCGCTGTTCCCTGTGTCCTTTCCCGTATTTTCCCACGCATTCATCCAGGACAACGCCTGGATTGATTCTGTGCCCGGCCGCTGTGAACACAGGTGTGCAGATGTCCTTCTAACACTTGGTCTCGCGTCCTGTGGGTATGTGCCCAGGAGTGAGGCTGCCGAATCCTGGGGTCGTGCCTCACGTGGACATTTTGTTCAGAGAGCTCCCATTCGCTGGTTCACTCCTCAGATGCCCTCCACAGTCAGAACTGGGCCAGGCCAAAGCCAGGAGCTGGGCACCCAGCCTGGATCTCCCTTGGGCGGCAGGGACCGGAGTGCTTACACCACCCTGCGGCGTCCCAGCCGGAATGGAGAGGAGCCAGACTCAGGAGCAGGCATTCCAGTACAGATCATCCGGGTCTCGAACCCCGACCCAACCAGTGCCCTGAACGCAGTCGTGAGTGTCAGTGGTGGAGGACACGCCGCCCCGGTTTCAGGAGGCTGTGCTGCTTGGCGTTCCCCGGCAGTGGCAGTGGGCATTGGGCACAGCCTGCCCTTTCTGCACACCCCCCAGCTGCGAGTGCCCGTCTTTCTGGCCGCAGCCAAGCCACCCGGGCTCGGCACTGCCTCACTGTGGTTCTGACGTGCGTTTCCCTGACGATGAGTGACGAGGCCCTGCTGTGATTGGTTATGGGGGGGGGGGGTTGGCTGGTGCTGGTGACTGTTCTGCTGTGGAGTTTGGATTAACAGAACTGGAGATGCTGGCGCAGTGTCTGAGCAGCACAGCACTCGGCTACACTGGCTTTTCAGGGTGGAGACCTCGGAGTTTCCGCTACAGACGCCGGGGATCCAGCAGACTTGTTCTGCACGCTGCAGCACGTGGTCAGACAGGGGCCTGCGCACCTGCACCACCCACATCAGCACCAGCGCCTTCTGCGCACAGCTCCTGTGTGCTGCCCCTTTCTAGCTTCCTGGATTGCCTTCGCCTGTCACTCCTGTGCCCAAACCTGAGGTAGGAACTGCAAAATCCTTCCCGGCGCGGGAGCACACGAGCCCCGGGATGGGGACGGGTGTCGCTCCACGCCGTGCCCCAGGCTCGTCCCCTGCGGGCACCCACGCTTTCCCCAGCCTGGGTGCTGAGTGTGAGCGTCCCGGCTCATCTTCGCAATGGAAGCAACCAAGCTTCAGGAGGGGAGACACGGGCGGGTCTGCCACCGAGACTCGACATTTGAGAACACGGTGCTCATTTTAGGTCACCTTCCAGGAAGCTTCGGAAACTACAGCCCGGCCGCGATGTCTGCTGTTGTCTGGTGACAGAGCCCTGATCCAAGTCAGCAGCGAGCGCAGGGTGCCCCGAGCCGCACCTAAGTCCTCTCCTGGCTGTGCCATCAACTCCCTCCAGGCTGCGCCCTCAGCTCTCGTGACCAAGAGATCAAGATTATGAGTGATGACGGCACGAGACAGGGAGGCGTGGAGGCACCCCGGGGGCTCTTGTTTGGGGCAGGGGCTGCACCACAACCTCAGCTGAGCATCGGCCCCAGGGCCCCTCGCCTGTCCTAGGAGGGCTCTCATCTGCTGGGGAGAGGGGAGACCCCGCCGATTCTGCGCTTATAAAAGGCAGCCCCCTCCTCTCGGGGTCGAGCCCACTTCCAGGATGCCATGCTGTCCCAGGGCCTCAGGGCTCCCCGATGCCTGCCGGCCCCTCCCTCCAGGGCCCCCGCCATCAGTTTCCACGGTCGTCCTGACGCACCTGCCAAGCTTCTGGCTGCTGGGAGTGTCTCACTCACAGAAGCGCACACCTGCTCACACTCTCATCTTAGGAATGCGGGGGCCTGTGTGTGCACGCAGGGGACTCGGCTGAGCTGGGGACACATTGCGTTTATATCAGGAAAAGCCGAGGGAGTACGTGTTTACAATGTGTCAGTTTTCCATCCTGCTCTGACAAATTCTGTGCACGGGGAGGTGCAGGGCGTGGCCACCGCCTCCTTGGCTCTGTGGAGTCTCCGCACCCCAGAGCACCTGTGGGGCTCCTGCGTGATGGCGACGAGGACAGCGACACCCACCCACCCTGTGAGCACCCAGGCCCGCACTCGCCTCCAGGCAGGGCGGGGAGCCCCGTGCAGGAGACACATGCTGGCTTCCTCTGGCTCTGTCCCCTCCACACTCCTTTTCCTCGGCTGCAGACCTGCCTCGGTCCCGCGGGGCCTCAGCACAGTCCCCAGGCCTGGAAGGCCTCCCCTGGCCGCCTGCCGGGTGGCCACTGCCTGGCTCCGCGGGCTGCCCCTCCGTCCTGGCTGCGGGGACAGAGTTCTGCATAATTCCTTCCTTCCGTAGTCTCTGGCTCCCCCAGTAGACAGCCGCTGCTCTGTGCGCAGCCACGTGGCTGGTGCCGACCAAGGCTCCCGAGTGAGCGGCTCCCTGGGTCCAGCCTGAGGCGTGGAGCCCCTGGCTGTGCACACCACAGGATCCCGACCCACCTCCGACACCTCCCATGTGGGCTTTGAAAGAAAATCAACCCCGTTCCTTTATGGTCTCAACAGTAGAGAGTCACTTAAAATTCTACTGAATTTGAGCAGCAAAAGTCGCAAATTACCTTTCAAATACATGAAACGACTCTCAAGTGCTTTTTCTGGACGTTTCTGTACTTGTGTCCGACAGCATTTGTGTGCTCACTACATTCAAAACTAATTCACAGGGGAAGTGGGACCCTCACGCACCCGTGAGCACTGTGACGTCACTCTGATACTAAAGAGCACTTAGCACACACAGATACACACACATGATACATGCACGCTACACATGCTTGCACGCACACCCACATACACACATGTCCACGCACATGCGTGCACACAATACGTACACGTGTGCACATGCATTCATGTGAGGCACACCCACATGTTTCCCTTTGCCTTGGAAGCGAACCCTGCTCGGGAGTGGCTTCCGAAGACGCAGCCGGCGCTTTCTTCTCCGCCCCCCCCCCAAGTTGTCCGTCCTCCCGGACACCCTCAGGGTCGGCCCCAGGGCCCACGGCCTGCTCTGACAGGCGTGCTCAGGCTCAGGACACAGAACACTCGGCTCTGCCAGCCCAGGGGTTCGCACTCTGTCGCTCCACCCCTTGCTCAGCGCTAGCCCGTTTCTGGGCCAGTTTTCAAGTCCTTGCTGGTACAGGGGAGGTCTACAGGGTGGCAACCCTGTCTCCCGGGCACCTGTTTTCACTGAGAGTCAACTCGCCATTGTGGACAGCAGCGCAAAGATGAGAGCAAAACACTTAAAAAGCAAGTGTCAGGGGCCGGCGCTGTGGCGTAGCGGGTAGAGCGCCTGCTGTGGCGTAGCGGGTAGAGCGCCCGCAGCACGGGCATCAGTTCTAGTCCCGGCTGCTCCACTTCCCATCCAGCTCTCTGCTAACGCACCTGGGAAAGCAGTGGAGGATGGCCCAAGTGCTTGGGCCCCTGCACCCACGTGGGAGACCCAGAGGAGGCTCATGACTCCTGGCTTTGGATCAGCCCAGCGCCAGCTATGGTGGCCATTTGGGGAGTGAACCAATGGAAGGAAGACCTTTCTCTCTGTCTCTCTCTCACTGTTTGTAACTCTACCTGTCAAATAAAAAAAATGGAACTCAAGGGAAAATATTAAAATTCTAGGAAATTATCTGGATAATTGACAAAGCACGAACAAGGAAAGTATGCACTTGTCGAGACCACCTGCCTTCATTTCTGGAATGTTCCCTAAGATGGCCGCCACCCCCGGCACAGTTTGTGCTTCTGTTCCAGCAATGGAAACGTCCCACAACACTCGACACTTGCAGCTCGATCTCTCCTCCCAGGGTGGCTCTGACTGACAGCTGAGATAGTCCAAGGAGCCACCTGCGGGCTAGGAGGCCCTCGGCAACTGAAAAACTGCTTTCTTTTTTTTAATTTTATTTTTGACAGGCAGAGTGGACAGTGAGAGAGAGAGAGACAGAGAGAAAGGTCTTCCTTTTGCCGTTGGTTCACCCTCCAATGGCCGCCGCAGATTGCGCGCTGCGGCTGGTGCACCGCGCTCATCCGATGGCAGGAGCCAGGTGCTTCTCCTGGTCTCCCATGGGGTGCAGGGCCCAAGCACGTGGGCCATCCTCCACTGCACTCCCGGGCCACAGCAGAGGGCTGGCCTGGAGGAGGGGCAACTGGGACAGAATCCAGCACCCCAACCGGGACTAGAACCCCGTGTGCCGGCGCCGCAAGGCGGAGGATTAGCCTGTTGAGCCACGGCGCTGGCCGAGAAACCGCTTTCTGAGGGACAACTCGGTTCTATGAAGTATGTCCTTTTTAAACTAATCACAGATCTCCCTCGTGAGTGTGCTTTGGTGTCAGCAGCTAGAACGAAACACTAAGGCTTTTACTGTAACAGGCGCCTTGCGTCCATGGACCTGGCTTTCCCATGAGGACGTTACCCAGTGCCTTGACTCCCCCATTCACCTACACGCACATACGCACGCACACACACACACACACACACACGTGCTGGGGAGCAGCCTGAGCCCCCGCCCCTGCCACAGCCGAGGGTATGGGGCAGGGGGTTGAGATCCGGCAACACTGGCGCCTCTCATGGCTGACTCAGGGCGTTGTTTGCTGGGCCTGGTGAGGGCTCCGTTACCTGCAGCTCCTTTGTCTGCAGCTATACCACGTCCCACCGTCCTCTGAGCCCTGGAGACAGCACCCTGAGGTCCCCATGTCCCTGCAGAGGGTGCCGTGTGGCCACAGCCCCTTTCCCAGACACCCAGAGGTCATCACACCCCCTCAGAGGGTGCCATGTGGCCATGGCCCCTCCCCCAGACACCCAGGGGTCATCACACCCCCTCAGAGGGTGCCGTGTGGCCATGGCCCCTCCCCCAGACACCCAGAGGTCATCACACCCCCTCAGAGGGTGCCGTGTGGCCAACAAGCGCTGATCAGATCCACTTCCTAATCCCCTCGGAGCATCTCTGCCCTCAACAGATGTTTTCAAAGTAATTAAGTGGTGGCACATGCATTATTGAAGACGCTGGCTGCTCCCTAAAGCGCCGCCCATTTGTATATTTGTCAGCACAGGGCTGGGTGCTGGGAAGAGCTGTGCTCTGTGCCCTGAAAGTCACGGAGTGGGCGCTGCGGCTGGCTGAGGAGCCAAGGGGACAAAGGCCCCCCCATAGCCCATCCCCTAGAAGGCCCCGCCCTCCGTGGGCTGGGGACCCTGGAGCCATCGGAGATCTGTGGGCAGAGAACCCTGTTTGAAAACTGTCCAGCCAACCACCCACAGGCAAAACAAGAATGGGGAAAACAAGAATGGACTAAATGTACGGTTTGAGAGATTCAGCATTCTCTGTTGGTGACTTTTTCCCAGCATTAAAGAACTCATGAATTGGGAAAATCTTCTTTTTGCATTCAGTTATATTTAAGATATCACCTGGAATCCTCAAGGCTGGTCCACCCCGGCCCTTTTCTCACGGTTTGCAAACTTGCTCAGGACACACGGTCCACACGGAGCCCGCTGGGTTCCGCCCCCGGTTGTGCTCCGGGAGCTGGGAACCTTCGTTCTCCCAGCACCTGCTCCCTCCACCCCCCACCCCGGGACCTCCCTTCTGCTTCCGGCTCCTGGCCATGAGCTTGGTGGACACTGGTCTTCCCGTCCTGGCTCAGTTCACATTCATGGTGTCTGGGTCCATCCACGCTGTCAGAAAGCACTGGGCCCCCGTTGCAGGTCGGGCCAGTGCTCCACGGTGGCTGTGCCACGTCTTCTTTATCCACCTTCCTGGGATGGACGTGAGCCGCCCCCCACGCTCTGCTGGTTTCCCATCTCTGCGGGTGCAAACCCGGAAGCTGACCGGTGGACTGGGTGGCGCTGTTGTTGACTGTTTGAGCACCTGGCCCTACTGTCCACGTGACTGCTCTGCCTAATCCTCACAGTGGCACTCGGTGGCTTCCTTTCGTCCGCCTGTTTAGCAGCAGCCTTTCTCACAGGTGCCCATAATCTCAACGTTTACAGCCTGCCAACGGCTCTAAGAACAATGCGACTTCCGTTGTTTACGTCAAGTTGTGGTTTTCACCTGACTCTGGACTGCGCTCTCTCCTGCAGAGTTTATTTTCTGTGTAAATGGAGTCGGTCATTAGGAAACTTTTAGCCTGTTTGCTTCAAGCTTAGGTGAAGGCCCACATCTTGCCAATGTGTGGCTCAGACCTGTCCTGTGGGCTCCACTCTCGCCAAGGTCCCAGCGACAGAAACGTCCCCCAGGACACGGTGCTTTGTTATCAAGGTCAGCCCCGAAGCGTTGTTTCAGCACGACATTTTCCTAAATTTCCTAGAAAAGAGTATTGTCCCAGATTGCCTTGACCTTGAGGGTAAAAGAAAGTAGTGGTTACTTTTCCCAACAAATATTTATGGAACATGTATCCAGTGCTGGGTACGATGGGTTGAGCTGTGTGACAAAGGAGTCCCCAGTTTCCACGGCATCAGCGGATGGAGACAGATGAGGAGCAGATGCTGTTCTAAGACTCCCAGAGGCCCCCGACCACTCCTGGGCTGTCACTTCCTGCTGGTGGTGGGCCCAGCTGCTCTGCCCGGCCGGCTCCTACCCCGTCCCCTGCACTCACAGGAGTCTGGAGGACGCGATCAGAACCCTGTGCGGGGTGAGTAGCTTAGAGATGGGACGTGTGAGTGAGACCCGGTGGCCATGGAAACACCCGAGTTGCCTGCCTGCTCTCACGGGTGCGGCCGCGAGGACACTGGCACTCCAGAACCGGTGCCGGGTTCCGGAATGTGATGCAGGGAGCGCTGTCCAGCTGCGAGTCCAACACCACGGAGCGGGGCTTGGACAGCAGCAAGGCGATGAGAAGAGGGAGAGGAGGAATCGGAGAGGGAGGGCATTGAAACTACAAACTCAGACGGAAACCACACGCGTTCCCTTGGTGTCGGCCTTTGACAGGGGATTAAAAAGTCACCGCCCAGCAGGTCTGACCTAAGAGACTCTGGCTGTTCGGGTTGACGAGCGTCTGGAACGTCGGGCGGTGGAAACGGCCGAGACAAGTGTGCATCCCTGCCAACAGCAAGTGCACACGGCCGCCCGGGGCCGGCGCTGTGCCACAGCAGGTAAAGCAGCTGCCGGCGACACTGGCAGCCCAAATGGACGCCAGTTCCTGTCCCGGCTGCTCCACTTCTGATCCAGCTCCCTGCTAACGGCCTGGGGAAAGAAGTGCAAGACGGCCCAAGTGGGCCCTCGCCACCCACGTAGGAGACCTGGAAGAAGCTGCTGGCTCCTGGCTTCGGGCCTGTCCCAGCCCAGGCCATTGAGGGGAGTGGCTCAGAGGGATGGAATATTCTCTCTCTCTCTCTCTCTCTCAACTTTGACTTTCAAAATAAATTAATAAATATTTTTCAATGCTGCTATCCCCAGGCTTTATAAATGCAATTCTGTTGGAGAAGATGCAGTGCAGACGGAAGATGCCGTGTGTCTTTCTGCGGCTCTCGCCAAGCGCAGCTGAGAACTCAGTGCCCCGAGGATCTGAAGGGAAGACAGAGGACAGGTGGCTCAGGGGACACAGGACCCCGGGAAGGGCACAGCTGCAGGCTGGGTTCTGACGCACGTACTGCACTGCTCAGGAAGCCGGCAACACAGACATGCCCACAGCAAAGACCAGAGGTCCCGCAAAGCTGTTCTCTCTATAAAGGGCTGGTCAAGGAGCAGCCCAGCCAGATGGACAACTCGACAGTAGCCACAATACCCCAGCAGGTGCACAGGACAACACGGCCCCACCCGCCCCCACCAGCCAGGGCCAGGGGTGCCCGGACTCCACCCAAACCCACGCCAGGTACTATCAGGGAGAGTCCAGTGGGGACATCACCTTCTCCTTACCACTGGGCAACCAGGTCCCCAGCCCAGGGCCAGTGAGACCACGGGAAGCCTGAGCTCCTCCCTGCTCCAGACACACACACACACACACACAGACACACACAGAGAGACATACACAGACACACACAGAGACACACAGTCACACACATACACATACACAGTCACACACACACAGACACACACAGACACTCACACAGAGACACACACAGACACAGACAGACACACACACAGAGACACACAGTCACACACATACACATACACAGTCACACACACACAGACACACACAGAGACACACACAGTCACACACATACACATACACAGTCACACACACATATACAGACACACATATACACACACATACACACACTGTCATACACAGACATACACACTTGTGCTCACAGTCACACACTCACCCACTCTCTTACAAAGTCACACACTGTCACACACATGCACACACACTGTCACACACATACACATACACACACATACACATATACACACGTGTGCTCACACATTCACACTCAGATTCACACACTCTTACACACTCACACAGTCATACACCCTCACCCACACTCACACTGTCACACACATTCACATACACTCACACACACTCTCACATTCACATGCACATTCTCACATTCACACTCTCACACTCTCTTACTCACACTCACACATATGCACACACTCTTACACACTCACAGTCACACACACTCACACACCCAGTCCTGAGGACTCTTCCCTCTGCCTCGGGGGCGACCAGCTTTGCTGTGGAGAATCAGGACTTGGCAGCAGCGGGCAACAGGGAGGCCGCCCCATCTGCCACCTCTGCCATGGGCGGAGCCAGACGCCCACCGGTCAGGAGGGCGGGGGACTCCCTCTGGGGACAAGGGCAGCGGGTGAGGACCTGGGGTCCGGCTCCGCCCCCCACTGCTGGAGGTGCGGGAGTCGGCCAGCTGGCTCCGGAGGCGTCAGCTACAGCCGTGAGCTGGAAGTCGTCAAAGAACGCGCGAGATGATCAATAGATGTCAGCGCTGACACGACGGAGAGGCGGGGCTCCCTTGACAGGACTGCAAAGTGCTTCAGTGCGCGCGCTCAGCGCACGTGACACAGAGCAGGAAAGAGAAGCCGCAGCCCAGAGCCGTGAGGACCACGAGGGAACGTCAGAACTGAAAACACGACTAACGTGCTCACTGGACGCCAGCATGCCGGGGGGAAATCGGTGCACCGGGGACGCAATAACGGAGACGACCCCCGTTGGGTGACTGAGCGGGACACGCTGGGGAAAGAGACACCAGGGACCCGGGAGCCGCAGGAAGCGCGCATCTGTGTCATTGGAGTCACAAAAGGACAGGAGAGAGAGACAGGACCAGCACCGCAGCCCGGGGAAGACCTGTCTGTCCAGTTTCCTCCGGGGCTGAGCCAGCTCCGCAGAGTCAGAGTCCCAGCAGGATGAAACCGCCCACCGCCACCCAGAACGCAGCGCAGGCAAATTTCTGGAAACTAAAAACAAGTCATGAAATGGAGAACATCCCCTTAGCTGCAAGGAGACCCTGTTTCGGATCACAGCCGCTTCCTCCAGGAAAGCCCGGAGGCCAGAGGAAGTGCCCGGCACCCGCAGTGACCGAGAGACAGAACCCAGGGCGGAGCGGACGCCCCGGAGCAGCCGAGGGCGCATCAGGCTTGGGTGCAGGAAGCTCGGGAAAGGGGCCCCGGAAACCCGCCCGCAGGACGAAACCCGGGGCCCCGGGCAGAGGAGATCCGAGAGCAACATCGCGCGTAAATGTTTGCCTTGTGCTCCTCCTCGTCTGTTGCTGGATTGTATTTTACCTACGTGGATAAGGAATATGACACACAAATATTTAAAGCCAGGAGGGGTACAGTGACGTAAGCAAAGGCCAGTATCCAGATGGTATTCCTACCAGGAACTCCCAAAGCTACATAGCTTTAGAAACCCAGGTAGAGAATGGGAAAGTCATAAACAAACCTTTCACCAAAGAGACACAGAGATGACGAAAGCACATAAGAGACATTTACTGTTGTTGGCATTTGGGGGAATCCAGATTGAAAACACGCCACGCCATCCTCACACATCCATCCGCATCGCCACAGGTAAAACGCAGTGTCGCCCCCGATGCTGCAGGGCGTGGGGAAGCCGAGGGCTGGTGGGTTCCTGCGGAGAGCGTGGAGCGGGGCACTCACACGGGGCCACGGTCCAGCAGGCTCCTAACCAGCCAGCCACGCAGCCATCGCCTGACCTGCACAAGCGCCGCCGCTGCAGGCGAACTAGACAGACGCTGGAAAGAGCACGCCTCCTCCAGTGGGTGAGACAGACGCCGAGTGGCAGGCGACGGCAGGGGCTCCCGCTGCGCCGGTCCATCCGCGTGACCTCTGAAACATGGACACAGGGGCGGCAGCCAGCTGGGTGTGGCCAGAGTAAACGTGGGGCCGTGGTGTGAGTGCGCGAGTAGATGTGTGAGTGGGTGTGTGAGTGTGTGAGTGTGTGAGTGAGTTTGTAAGTGGGTGTGTGAGTGGGTGTGTGAGTGGGTGAGGAGGTGTGCGAGTGGGTGTGTGAATGTGTGAGTAGGTGTGCGAATGTGTGAGTGGGTGTGTGAGTGGGTGAGTGGGTTGTGAGTGTGTGAGTGGGTGTGTATGTGTGAGTGGTTGAGTGGGTGTGTGAGTGGGTGTGTGGGTGAGTGAGTGAGTGTGTAAGTGGGTGTGAGGGGGTGTGTGAGTGGGTGTGGAGGAACGCGATGGCCAGAGTGTCTCTGCCGATGGACTTGCTCTGTGCCCGGCTGCACAGCACCGGTTCCTGTTGGTGACACTGAACTTGTAGCTTAAGATCTTATCTTACGGGGAAACTGGGTACATCGCTCTCTGCTATTGCCCAAATCACGCGTGTCTTCCATTTTCTCAGAACTACAAAAATTTAAAAAGCAAAGCGCAATGTAAAAGCTTGGCCATTTTCCTGATTTTGAAAGAATATAGAACTAAGTCAGTTACACTTTTACTGCAGATGATAAATTTACAAGTAGAGTATACGTACCTATCCAGAGACACAGAGTTGCAGCTGGAGTTTTGTATGAAAACAGATGCAGACAGAAGGCATCTGTGCTTCCCCTAACGACACTGTAAGACAAATGTCTCTTTGTATCCATTAAGGTCAAAGCTACGTGCAGGCAGTTGCTATGGTTGCCTCAAGTAATTATTGTATCTTAGATAATTATAATGTTCACATGCACACACACACACACACACACATGCCCACACATGCACACACACACACGCACGCACATATGCCTGCACACGCACACACACACCTGTCCAGACACTCTCACATGCGTGCACACGCACACACACAGACACCACTTGCTCACATGAACCTTCCCACACTCACACACGTACAGACTCTTCCTGCCCACACACGCATGCACACATGACACACGGCACCTGGACAAGCATGCCCACTCACACACACACACCATCTGCCTGCACACTCATACATGTATGCACACACGGCGAACACTCTGAGACACTACCTGCTGCAAGGCTTCCCACACTCACACACATAGGCATGGAACACACACTGACACCTCCCACCCAGGCACACGCACACACACACACACGCCCGCACACGCACACACACACACATGGCCGCACACACACGCATGCACACACACACACGCACACACACACAGCAAGCCCAGGAACCTGCATTTCTCCTCCCCCCTTGGGCTGGGATGCCGGTGGCTCCGAGCCCAGTGGAGGGGAGGAAGATGGCATTTGGAGGCCTCCTCTTAGGAGCCATCGTCATCAGCCCCTGACCACGGCTGGACAGTGGGCTCCTGAGACCGCAGACATTAGGGCTACCTGTCTTTAATTTTTTTAAGGATTTATTTCATTTATTTTAAAGGCAGAGTCACACAGATTGAGGGAGAGATTTCCATCTGCTGGTTCACTCCTCAAATGGCCATAACCACCGGGTGGGCCAAGCCAAAGCCTCAGCCTGCAGCTTCATCCGGGCCTCCCATGTGGGTGCAGGGGCCCAAGCACTTGGACCATCATCCACTGCCCTTCCCAGGTGCATCAGCAGAGAGTTGGATCAGAAGTGGAGAAGCCAGGACTCGAACCGGCACCCATGTGGGATGCTGGTGCCACAGGCTGGGCCACAACGCAGGCCCAGGGACTCCTGATTTTTCAGCCTCTCTATTAGGGTGCAGAGAATACCCACTTCCTTTCACCCCCACGGATCGCTGCCCCCGCCCCACCCTGGCTCTGCTGCAGGATCGGCACCCGCTGTGAGAGGCGTTCCCGCGCATTCCCTTCGCCAGATCTCCATGGCATCCGGGAGTGAACCCACAGAACAGAGCCAACCCTTTCTGCCTGTCTCTCCCAGTCCCTGTCTCTCTGCCTTTCAGATAAAACGTAATTAATGTTTTAAAAGATACAGGCATAGAGCCATGAATGCAAGCGAGAAAGGATGTTCCAGAATATTCCTGACCAAAAATTAGCAGAAGGTCGCCCAGCACAGGCTGTGAGGGACCATGGAAAACTCGTGGGAGGATCTCCTCGCCCACTCCCTTGTCTGTGGAGGAAGCTCATCTTTTAGGCCCTAAATTGGAAAATAATTAATTCTTGTGTGTCCCCCTCGAATTCACATGCGGAAGCCCCAAGCCCACGCGTAACTGGATTTGGAAAAAGGGGGCAATTCAGGGTGAGGGTGGGGCCCTGCTGGGGCAGGATTCGACGGGACCGCCCTCCCCATACATTCGCTGCGACGGCTCGCTCCCAGGACCACCTGCTTCAAAAACACACGAAAGCAGAAATCTCTCTCTCTCACACACACACACACACACACACGCACACGCACACACGCACACACGCACACGCACACGCACATCTACAAAGGGATATTTTAAAAGCTAGGTTGTGGTTGTGATTGTGATTTAAATGCCGAGATTCCAAGATGCAACACCAGGAGCCTAAAATCAGTAGCAAAACTGTGCAAAGCAAAATGCTGTCAGACCGGAACAACTCAGAACTCTTCCGTGGGAAGACGGGCCCAGTTCTTTTCCTTCTCTCCTCTCATGAGCCAATGGCGAGCAGCGCCCACGCTGGCTGGCGGCGGGACCCAGGGCGGCCGGCTCTCGGTACCCACCCCCGGACCTGGGCCAGTGAGCCCAGGTCGAGATCGGTTGTGAGTGGCAGCACACGGCAGGCCGTTGACCGTGCGTGCCCTGGGCCACGTGAGGACCGCCCCGTTCTGTGCTGGCGTCCAGGCCGCGTCCCTCCGGAGCCCAGCGGTGGCCTTGCAGGCTGGGCTTGAGCAGGATCTAACCTCCGCGTGGGGCCACCAGACTTTCCTGGTCTGTTTCAGCGTGGGTTAGGCCGCCCCGGCGCCCTGGTGGTGGGCCACGGCTGCAGCGGGGGCACTGGGGCGGACGGCCGTGCACTATCGCCTCACGCACGGTCTTTGCCATCTGCTGATCTTACAGAGGCCTCAACCAGGGACATTCAGTTCCAGAATGGACCAGGTTTACAGCTCTTTACTGCTCCAGCCCACACCGAAAATCAACATGGAGCATCTGAGAGCCTTCCCGGTAACCAGGAGCGAGGAGCAAGCACGCCCCACGCGGCTGCACTCACGGCATCAAAACCGCTGACAGGCACCTGCCACCTCCCCTCCCAGCAGCCACTGGGCTCGCTGAATAAATAAACCCAGAAGCCGCTGCCGAGTGGGCACAGAAGGCCAGGACGCAGTCGGTAGAAGGACCAAGCGGCAGAAAGGAAGGAGGCATTGAGAGACACGTGGTCGCCAGCAGCCGTGCGGTGAGGAGAGGACCCTCATCAGCGCCCATAAAATACACCTGGGCCAGAGGAGTGTTGGCTGAGTCCCGGCTGCTCCGTTTCTGATCCAGCTCCCCGTTAATTCACCTGACAAAGCAGCGCAAGGTGGCCCAAGTGCGCGTGCCCCTGCCACCCCCACGGGAGACCCAGCTGGAGCTCAGACTCCTGGCCAGCCCAGCTCCAGCCTGCCCAGCCCCAGCCGTTGTGCCCATCTGGGGAGTGGGCCAGCAGACGGAAGACCTGTGTGTGCGTGTGTGTTTCTCCTCTCTGTAACTCCACCTTTCAAACAAACACGACGAAAATCGCTTGATGGCGGCAGTGCTGTGAGGCACAACGGGACACCCACGTCCACGCCCCGTTTGCACGTTGAGTCCTGACTACTCTGCTTCTGCTAACGAGCCCGGGAGGCAGCAGGGGATGGCCCCTCACGCACAGGGGAGATCTGGAGGGGTGCTGGCCCCTCTCTCTCTCTCTCTCTCTCTCTCTCTCCCGGATCCACGGCCCGAGCCTTGATGCTGTGTGGGTCTGAGCAGCCAGGGGTGAGCAGTGGCCAGCAGGGAGTCAGGCATTAGCCTAACCCCAGGACGCCTGTCCCACGTCCGACTGCTCGGGCGCCACTCCCAGCCGAGCTCCTGGCCCCCGCTCCCAGCTGTGCAGGCTCAGGTCATCCGGCTCCTGCCCCCCAGGTAGAACACCTGGACTGAGTTCCCGGCGGGAAGTAAACCAGCTGATGGAAGACCTCGCTCGCTCCTCTCCCTCTGTGTGTGCGCACGTGTCAACTGTAAGAAGTGCTTCAAAGAGGCGGTGCCTAGAGAGACTCTCCGAAAACCGCAGGTGTCCCAGGTCCTGGGGGGCAGCACCTTGCCCCGCCCGCCCCGCAGGCCCTGTCCCTTCCTCTGGGCATTGCAGCCACTGTAGCCTGTAATTTAGCTTTTCTGAAAACCCAAGACTAAATTAATTACAGTTCTGCTAAAGGGGGAAGAGAAAGATATTAGATGCCCAAGCTAAAATGAAATGAAATCAACTTTTTTCTTTCTTTATTAGATTTTAATGGTATTATTATAATAATTAAGCTTTTCATTAATTTTTGCATGCTTATTGAGTCACAGTTCCCTGCAGATTTGAATCATATTTAACGTGTAACTGTGGCGGTCCATTTCTAGAAGGAACTTTGTGGAGTGGTGAGATTTCACCTGAGCGTCTTACATGAAAATCAGGGAGGCGACTGGCTGAGGGGCCTCAGCGAAGCTCCCGGCTGCCCCACCGCGTGCCGGGCAGAGTCCAGGAGCCCGGGAAGCTGCAGCGAGCTGCTGGTGCCAGCGGAGAGGCTCTGTGCGGGTTGGGAGTGCCCGGAGCGGGGATGGGAGTGCCGGCTACTGGTTCCCTGGGATTCCGCGCCCGGCAGCGGCCCTGGTCCCCAGCTGGCCACAGCGAGGCCGAGCAGCCCCCAGGAGCTCCATCGGCGGCTGCTTTGCTGCAGGAGCAAAGCCGTGGGTTGCATCTCGGCTCCTGCACATGTTGGGAGCTGACGCGGAGGAGCTCCGTGAGCACCAGGGCTGGCCTCGAGGGCAGCTGTGCCGATGCCGACGCTGATGCCGACACTGCGGCCGCTGCGCTGGGGCTGTGGACGGAGCACAGCGGTCCCCGGGAGTCGCCCCTCCCCACACACACACTCGCACAGAGATGGCGCTGGGCCAAGGCTCTGAGCCCCCTTTTCCACCTTGGCCAGCTGAGCCTGGCTGTAGGGAAAATGCTAAGATCGGTGATGGAGAATCC
Source organism: Sylvilagus bachmani (assembly GCA_015711505.1). Classification (NCBI taxonomy): domain Eukaryota; kingdom Metazoa; phylum Chordata; class Mammalia; order Lagomorpha; family Leporidae; genus Sylvilagus; species Sylvilagus bachmani. Next base: position 84,490,303 of record CM027409.1, read on the forward strand.
TCCAGGCCCACGTCCCAACGCCACTCCTCGCCCTGAGCCTCAGCAGGTTCCCGGTCATTTTCCGCCTTCTCCCAGGGCCCCTCAGCTCCGTCTCCGCGGCCCTGGGTTTGTGTGAAGCTGGATTCAGGCTCTGACTAATCGTCTTGATAGAGTCCTTACCTGCTGCTCTCGAACAAGCCTTAGAGTCACTGCACTGTGTTGGATGCAGCCTTCTGGGACCCAGGTCACGGGATTCACCTCACAGCATGCTTCTCCTGGCCTGGCCGCTGGCTGCACACAGAGGGTGGGGGACCACGGACCCGCTCCCAGGAAGTGGGGTGCACAAGGGAAGTCAGGAGCCTACGCCTGGACCCCGGCTCGGGCAGGCAGGGCTGGTTCCTGGGTCGCATGGTGGGAGCGCCTTGGCTGGCACACGGCCCCCTAGGCATGTCTGGCAAGTGCAAGACCAAATTCCAGTCTGGTCCTGCAGGCCACACCCTGCCCACAGGGCAGTAGAAACCAGGAGCTGCTGGGACTCTGGACATCACCTTGCTGAGTCAGCAGAAACTCCCCAAGGCAGCGAAGCCCAGCCAGGCCCGGGACAAGGAGCAGCGCGTGTCCCGCTGCGCTCGGGCCAGATCTCACCGGGCGCACCTGCCAAGGCTGCACTTTCTGAGCACGAAGCTACCACGTGCGCAGAGAGCTGGAGACCTGCCCCCCACGCCTCACTCTTTTTTTTTTGCAGGGGGAGATACTCTTTTCCACACGAGGAGACACTGCAAACATGACCAGGTAAACGGAACCACATCAAGCGTGCAACAATACATGGAGCGTGCAACACCCACCAGGCACTTATTCCCTAAGGACCGGCCTGAGAGCTGTTTTACTTCATTGCGTTCTCACCAGCGTATCCCCAGTATCTCACTGCCTCCCCGCCTAGCACAGAGAGGCGCGGGGCAGGTGCAGGGTGGACAGGAAATGCACCCTCTGAGGTGGGGTCTGCAGGTGCACCTGGGGCCACACATGCTGAGTCCACTGCTTTACCCCAGGAAAACAGAGAGCACTGGCCTCTGAGAGTCACTGTCCCCGCAGAGCCCTGGTCTGTGTGTGTGCGAGGACCCTGTCCCGGAGGGAGCAGGAGGGGAGCGAGCCCAGCTGGAGTGGCCTCAGTCAACCCAACCCAGACCGGGACGGCACATCCCGGCCTGCAGCCCACAGCGGGCTCCTCCCCTGCCTGGCCTCTGCGTGCCCCACTCCTGACTCCCCCGCACCAAGGGCATCAAAACCAGGAGGCAGCAGTGCCCGGAAGATGCCTGCCGCCTCCCAGGTTGACCCCCAGCCACAGGTCAGGCGCCGCGCCCCAGGGCCCAGCCCTGCGTGGGAAGCCCCGCGGCTCCTCCTGAGTTCCGGAAATCCCCATGGGTACCCTGTGACCGCCTCTGCCGCCCACCTGCCCACCCCGCGTCATCGCTGTGGGAGGTCCAAGGAGAAGCAGCTCGCGCTGCCTTGTCTGCTGCGGCCGGGGCCGGGCCAGGGCTGGCCCACCTCGCGCAGCCCGGTCCGGGGTTGGTGCGCGGTGTCAGCGGGGCGTCTGCACCAGCTCCACGAGGAACTCCCACAGGATAAGCACTGCCTTCAGAGCTCATTCCGGGGGCGTCCACGGAGCGCCCCCTCCCTTCAGGGCATCGTGGCGTCGGGGGCAGTGCACCGCGCCGCCTACCCGAGCGCAGAGAGCTCGCCCCACGCGCTTACGTGCTGCTGGGGGAGCCCAGGATGGAGGTGCGGGGGGGGCACCTCTCTGCCAGGGGAGCTCGGTGCAGCCCACGTCCAACGTGGCCCCTGCCTTAGGAGGAACGGAGAACGGGGGCCCCAGACCACGTCCCACCAAGGGCGCTCCCGACCAGTGTGAGGAACCGTAAACAATTGTGTGCGTCGCCAAGGAGCCTCCTGGGCGTGCGCCCTTCCCCAGGGTGCCAGCGTGGCAGGCAACTCTGCCCGCGGGGACCAACCGCTGACCGATGCCTTCCACTTCCTCATGGACAGGAGCAGGGCACAGCTTTGCAGACATCTGCCTGGAGCCCCCACCATCAACACCCCAGACCTGCACTACACCCCTGGAGCCCCCCACCGACACCCCAACCCCACAGCACTCACCCCCCTGGAGCCCCCACCACCAACAGCCCAGACTGTATCCCCACCCCTGGAGACCCCACCACCAACCCAGACATGCATCCCTGGAGCCCCCACTGACACTCCAGACCTGCACCCCACCCCTGGAGTGGGTGCCCCACAGACACAGCAGCAGAGTCCTGTGGGTCAGGGCCGACAGTGTTGCCACGTGGTCTCCAAGGGCTGAGGCAATGCCACGCCCACACCCTGACGCCTCAAGTGGCCTGTAGGCCTCCCGGTCTGTGAAACACTGCGCTCAGCTGACGGTGAGACTGGGGGCTGGGAAACCGGGACGTCCTCTCCCGCCCTGGCCGGTGCTGGCCAGCAGGCACTCCCGAGTCTGTGCGAAGCCAGCTCACCAACGGTGCCCGGGGCCGTGGGTCCCTGGATCCCCGCCCTGCCCCCGACCTCCCCTCTGAGAAGGACGGTGGGGCGAGGCGCAGATGGAGACAGAAGAGGCGTGGGCATGGCGGCGGCAGAGGCCAGGGTCGTGTCCAGGGCTCTCAGGGTGCCAGGCCTGGGAGAGCAGCTGGCACCGCTGACGAGCGCCCTGGGGGCCTCTGCCACTGTCCATGCACACAGGGACATTGTGCTCCGAGCCCTGAGCCCACCCGACCCCTGTGCGGCCCGGGACCCTCGGACAGGTGAGCAGAGGGCCTCCCACACCCCCCCATGGCGAGCCCAGCGGCTGAGCTAGGTCCACCGTTGCCTTGAGAGAGCCCCGGAAGCTGCGTGCACACCACCGCTCTCACTGAGCGCAGGGCTCCGCTCCAGCTCTGCTGGGAACACAACCCCGGGCTTCCACCTCTAGGCACAAGGTCCTGCCGGTCGTCTGGGTGCTGCCATCTCACAGCGCCCAACAAAGGCGCCACCTCTCCCACAGCAGACACACGGCAGCCAGGTGCAGGCAGCAAAATCCGTGACTTCCTGGGGCCGGCGCTGTGGCGTAGTGGGCTAAGCCTCCGTCTGCAGCCCCGGCTTCCCGTATGGGCACCGGTTCAGATCCCGGCTGCTCCTCTTCCCATCCAGCTCCCTGCTATGGCCTGGGAAGGCAGTGGAAGATGGCCAAAGTCCTTGGGCCCCTGCACCGGCGTGGGAGACCCAGAGGCAGCTCCTGGCTTTGGATCAGCCCAGCTCTGGCCGTCGCAGCCATTTGGGGAGTGAACCAGTGGATGGAAGACGTCTCTCTGTGTCTTCCTTTTCTCTGTAACTACTTCTCAAATAAATAAAATTTCTTTTACATGGTGGCTCTGCCCCCTGGGAAGCTGCTCAGGGGCACCAAGGGACTGGAGCTTCGCCTGGCGCTCCCCAGAGCAGCAGGGGCTCACCGGCCAGCTCTTCTCACCTGGGGGGTCCCTCGGGCCATCTCAGAGCTGCCTCAGCCCTGAACCAAAGCTGGAGTAGCTGTCTGGGGGCAGGGGCTTCCCCGCCATCACATCTCTCCTGCCAGCAGGCCCCCAGCCCCCCCCAGCCCCGGGCTCAGCCAGGGGTGGGTCTGCCTTGCCCGTGGCAGCTCTGCTCCGGAAGGAGACGCCCTCTTCCCGCACCCATGCCTGTGCAGAGGAGAGCTGGCGTGGAGGCCCGGCACCCTGCACGCCTGCGTCTCTGGCCGGTCATGCAGGCAGCGGCTCGGCCTCATCCCTGTCCTGGCCCTCGACCGTCTCCTGTCCTGAACAGCCGGCCTGTCCATTCTCCATTTAATCCCTCCGCTCACCCCACTTAGGGCTCATCACTCAAGGCCGGCTCTTTAACGGGGAGGGGGGCAGCTGGAGAAACTCCCCGTCTCCAGCGAAGGCAAGGGGCCGGTGGGCCAGGACCCTCCAGGCCACACTGCCTGCCTCTCAGCTCCGCCAAACGCAAATGGCCAGACGTCTGAAGGAGGCCGCGGCCGGCATGGCCACAGGGTAGCGTAACTCCCCGCTAACCACTGGTGCCCCCAGCCCTCCATCCCTGCACGGGACAGAAAAGCCACCACAGCCCTTGAGAGCAGAGAGCAGGCCACGGCTGAGCCAGGATCACAGCAAATGAGCTTTGAAGACAGACGGGACAATCCTTTGCCGGGATGGCCGAGGAGGAACACAAACGACAATAAATCGGGAACTGGAACAAGTGAGCAGGCACTCTATGGTGTTCATAGGCACACCATCCAGAGGAGGCCGACGGGGGGACCAGAGCCGCCGTCCGCCAAGGGCGGGCCTTCTGTAGACAGCTCAGCGCCACCAGCAGCGCCCACGGCGCTCTCACCTGTCCGCCTGCTTCCTGCCCTCGTCCACAGGCCCCACTGGCTCCTCCCTGTGGCCTGCCCTGCACCTGTCCACAGCTGTCACTGGACGGCATCACGCAGGCGGCTGGCAGTCCCCATCCTGGCCCTGCTGGCCTTTGCCCGCTGACCCCTGCATCCCTTGCTGGGGGAGCGGCCCAGCCCCACACACCCCCGTGCGCCCTGCTGTCAGGGACCACCGCGCGGCCTGAGCTCTGCTGCAGGTGCCGAGGCCGACGTGGAGACGCTGGGGGCTCCGGGACGCAGCAGCTGGAGCCATCGATCCTGCTCAGGGTTTGGGGGCAGGAATGGGTTTTCTTCAGGATTTCCCGATTCTGGGACTAGTGTTGTAGCTACTGGCTTATAGGTAATCACATACAACCTGTGTTTCCGAAACTTGCCTGTAAACAAAAAAACATGCTGTTCTTTGTTTTCCTGTGTTTAAACGTCCTTTTACAAGACCCTGCTTCTGTAGCACCGCACACTGTCCATGACTAAGGGGTTTCGTCACTGCTGATAATAACCCGGGACTACCCGAACGCCCGTGCTCGCCGACAGAGCGCCCATGGTTTCCCCACACCGCTGCCCTTCCTCTGCCCGCTTCATCCCACGCCACGTCGCTCCTCTTTTGAGTCAACCTGACACCATGCTCGGGGGGCGCAACACCTGCCCTGAACACGGGGGAACCCGGGCCATGCCATGCAAAGCCCAGACCTCTTCCTAGCAAGGCGTCTGCTCTTCCAGGAGTCATCTCACAGAGCCTGGGCCCGGGGCCCTCCAGAGAAAGGGAGGGGGTGGAGGGGAGGGGGAAGCACACTGCAAGAAGCGCCCACAGCTGCAGGGCCCTTGGTCCTGCTTTGGTCGACCACGGGAGCAGCAGGTGCTCTGGGTTGCGACGCTCACTCTAGGTTCCGGTGCCCATGGAACACATGCAGGCATCTTTCCTCTAGGAAACAATTGAAATAGCAAATCAAACCACATATTATTCTAATTGTGTTGTAAAGCTTTTTTAAAAAGATTTTATTTATTTATTTAAGATGTAGAGTGAGAGGGAGAGACAAAGAGAAAGTCTTCCATCCGCTGGTTCACTCCCCAAAGGCCGCAACGACCAGAGCTGCGCCAATCCGAAGCCAGGAGCTTCTTCCAGGTCTCCCACATGGGTGCAGGGACCCAAGGACTTGGGCCATCTTCTACTGCTTTCCCAGGCCACAGCAGGGAGCTGGATGGGAAGAGCAGCACCCGGGACTAGAACTGGCGCCCATATGGGATGCCGGCACCTTAGGCAGAGGATTAACCTACTGCGCCATGGTGCTGGCCCTTAAAACTTTGTTTTAGTAAGTTATTTAAAGCAAGCGAGACTGTTTCTTTTTTTTCTATAGGTGAGTGGGACACACATGTGCCTGGGAGGGTAATACGCCATCGACGACTAACCTTGGCCACTTGATGAGCTTAAGCACATCTCCAAGGCTGGAACTGAGGCGAGAAAGGACCTGCAATCCATCTCCACTAGGGTAGCAGCAGCCAAACACCCAGTCACCACCCACCCCGTCCATCCCCCCAGTCACCCTCCCCATCCATCCCCCCAGTCACCCACCACCCTCATCCATCCATCCCTGAGTCACCCACCCACCCCATCCATCCATCCCTGAGTCACCCACCCACCCGTCCATCCATCCCTCAGTCACCCACCCACC
>CM027409.1:84496504-84576353 GCA_015711505.1 Sylvilagus bachmani
ACCCACCCACCCTCATCCATCCATCCCCGAGTCACCCACCCACCCGTCCATCCATCCCTCAGTCACCCACCCACCCCATCCATCCATCCCTGAGTCACCCACCCACCCCATCCATCCCTCAGTCACCCACCCACCCTCATCCATCCATCCCCGAGTCACCCACCCACCCGTCCATCCATCCCTGAGTCACCCACCCACCCGTCCATCCATCCCTGAGTCACCCACCCACCCCATTCGTCCACCCACTCCATCCATCCACTTCCCATCATCCACCCACCTACTCACCATCTTCCCACCCCGATCCGTCCATCCACGCACTCACTCACACATCAACCTCCCACCCCCATCCACCAACCTCCCACTCATTCACCCACTCACCAACCATCCACGCTTGACCCACCCATCCATCTATACACTCACCCATCCATCTACACACCCATCCTGCTCCCACCCACCCATCCTGCTCCCACTCATCCAACCCCCCCGTGCCTCCATCCACCTGCTGTCTTTCTTCCCTTCCCCTGTCCTTCCATCCACTATCCACTCACCCACCCACGAGCTTCCACCAAGTCCTAAGACTATGGGCTTTCCTGCACATGACCACACTGGTCTCTCCAGCTGAGAGGGTGGACCCCTTACAGTGAGTGCACACTACTGCCTGTGATGTGGGGAGACAGGAGGAAGGAGGGAGATGCACCCCACCCCGTCCCTAGCATTGAGGATATTGAGAGCTCTCTGGAAGCACAGAATCAGCCAGAGTCGGAGGAGACGCTGCTGTTTGACACTGGGGGTCCAACTGCACAGTGAGGGCCACAGGCGCCCACCCACTGACCCCTACTGAACACGCGGTTCCCTCTGTGTCCAATTAGATGCATACAAGGACTGACATAACCTTTGACATCCAAATAATGAACACGGCGATTCTCCTTGTTATTTCCACCTTTGAGATCAGATGGAGGTTCTAAATAAATGAATAAACAAATAACCCCCAGTTGAGGTTAATTACTTCCATGGATCTGTTGCACTGGGGGAAATGTGGGCACTGGCGTTGAAGCAGGAAGCCACGACCTAAGGGTCTCGGCGCCGATGGGAGAGCCCTTACTGGGGTCTTCCGAGGTCCCCACACTAAATGGAAGTCCCCAGAGGCACAGTGCCCCTCCACGCTCCGGGGCCTCAGCCTAGGTGGCTGCGCGTTGAAACGGCAGCTGCCGGTCACTCCTGGGATGCACAGGAGAAAGCCGGCGCATGATTTAATTGCGTGCTTCCTCCCTCAGGTCTGCATATTATATTATATTGAAAAGTAATTATGCAGGGAGAGTAAAATGTCACCCGACGCTGTCTGCCGCAGCCCCGCAGATGTGAATTATTCTCCCCTCGCCTCTCGCAGGCGTCTCCGGCTCGCGCGGTCACACGCCACGGCGTGTGCGCACGGGCTCCAGCATGCATGTGCCGAGATGAGGTTTGCTGGGGTTTGTTTTGTTCTCTTTCCCCTTGCAGCATCTAGATCCCAAGCTGAGTTGCCTTGTTGGCAATGATTGATTACCCAATATCTAATTAAACCTGATCCAATCACTTATTATGCAGAGTGGAACAAACAAACTGAAGGCGGCTGTCAGCGCGGTGATGGATGACGCGGCCAGCCCGGCTTTTGTGGCTCCTGATGTCCCGATGCTGGTTACAAGCAGGCAAAGCCGCGCCAGACCAAGCGCCTGTCACTCCCCGCACGCCCGCGGCTCCCGCCGCCCCTCCGCCGCTGAACTTTCAGAGGAGCGGCACGGAGTGGGAGCAGGTGGGACGGTGTGTGGGCAGTGTGGCCGAGTCCTCCCAGCAGGGCCACAAGTGGCAGCCAGCGAGCAACGGCCACAGGGCCTCGGGGCACAGGCCGCAGAGGGCTGCGTGTGCGGCAGCTTAGCAGAGTGCCGTGGGCTGTCGTGTGCGTTCACGGCTGTGGGTCTGCACTGCGTGTGTATGTGCACTGTGTGTCGGGGCTGTGTGTGTCCAGTGTGTATGTGTGACCTCTGCTGTGTGCAGCCAGCATTGTGTGTGTCCACTGTTGTGAGTGTCATCTGGTATGTGTGCACCTACTGCTGTGTTTATATAACACATGAGTGTGTAACTCATCTGGTACGTGTGTGTGCCCATGGTTGTGTGTCCCCACCGCCATGTGTGTGCACTGCCGTGTGTGTACTCTGCTGTGTGTGCACTGCCGTGTGTATGCACTTCTGTGTGTGTGCACTGCTGTGTCTGTGTGTGCACTGCCATGTGCGTGCACTGCTCTGTGTGTGCACTGCTGTGTGTGCACTGCTGTGTCTGTGTGTGCACTGCTGTATCTGCGTGTGCACTGCTGTGTCTGTGTGTGCAGTGCTGTGTGTGTGTACAACTGCATGGTCTGAACACAGCAAATGCAGTTCCTCGGGAAGAATGACACACAAGATGTTGACGTGAGCCAAGAGGGCCATGAATTTTTTTTAGGATTTATATTTACTTGCAAGGCAGAGATACAGAGAAACAGAGAGGTTGTCCATCTGCTGGTTCACTCCCCAGATGGCTGCAATGGCTGGAGCTGAGCTGATCCAAAGCCAGGAGCCAGGAGCTTCTCCAGTGTCTCCCACGCAGGGGCAGGGACCAAGCACTTGGGGCATCTCCCACTGCCTTCCCAGAGCAGAGAGCTGGACTGGAAGTGGAGCAGCGGGACTCCAGCCGGCGCCCATATGGGATGCGGTGCCACGGGCGAATGCCTCACCCACTGCGCCCCAGCACCGGCCCCACGATTTCTTTTCTATTGTCTGTCAGACAGGACTCTTAGCAGCTCTCATTTATAAATTTTTCAGCTTTAATGTTTTAATTATTTAAAATGCAAATAGGGTCAAGAAGCAAGCAGCAGGAAACAGAGTCCCTCAAGGGATCCCACGTGCAGGGCCTGGGGCGGGCGGCACCAGCAGCCGGGCTGTCCTGTGCAGAGCCGTGCGCAGGCCCCTTCCAGGGGCGCCGCATGCAGAGGGCATGGTGAGAAACTCCAGCCAGCCTGCCCCGGCGCCCCCACCACGTGCCCCGGCCATGCCGGCTCCTCAGGCACTGGAAGGAGCAGGGACCCCAGGCACGGCCATGTCAACAGAGTTGTAAGCTGGCTGTCCCTGCAGCGGCCGCGGGCCTGTTCTCACCTGCACACGGCAAATGCAGGCGTGTGCCTCGACCCTGAGACGATGCCCACGTGTGCGTCACAGCGCTCAGAAGGGAAGAGGGGCAGGGGAGGGAGAGGCCGGTCAGAACCGCAGAACTGTCTGGGAGGCCACGCCCCTCGTCCGCAGCCTGAGGGCGCCCAGCACAGTGGCCCACCCTCCCCGTGCCGTCTCGTTTCAGAGCCCGCGGTGCACACGGAGGCTCCCGGGTCCTGCAGGCGCTGGCTCGTCCCTGCTCCTCTAAAGCATACAGGACTTGGGCCACAGACCCGGGCGCAAACCAGTGTCCCCGGAATTGGGATGAGATGGCCGGAGCCTGGTTCCAGGTGTGGGAAACGTGGAAACAGCGCAGTCCTGAGCGGAGGGGACATCGCAGGAACAGACGTGCGTACACGGCAGCCTGAGCCCACTGACGGGTGACTGACATTGCCTGAGCCAGGGGCATGGACACGGGGGCACACCCGCCCTGTGCGGCCGTGTGACACGCACCTGGTGTGCACGGGACAGGTGAGCAGCATGCACACCTGGCTCCGGAGGTGAGCCGGGGCTGGGACAGGCAAAGCACTCGCAGAGCCCGCCGTGTGGCTTTCTCAGGCCCTGGTGTGGCCCCTCTGAAGCTGACGCAGGGCACAACCTCCTCGCGCCCGGCGGCTGGCTGCAGCCCCTCAGGACCACCGTGCACCTCCCCCTCCCTGGTGTGGCCTCCAACAGAGTAGGGTGGGACAGAGCCCGGGTCAGGGCCCCAGCAACCGCTCTGCAGAACTGACCAGTGCTAGAACTGAACTTGCAAATCTGCTCAGCCGTGCCCCTGCGTCGGCCCCGGCAGGCCCAGCTGCTGCACCACGCCCCACGCTCAAGAAAACAGGTGTGCTAGGGACGACGAAGGGCCTGGGTGCCGCCTGCTCCAGACTACGCCACCTGTTGCTTGTGGGCACCTGCTCTGCCAGGAGCCTGCACTGCAGCCTGCAGAACGCTCAGCAGGAGGCACTGCTCACAGCCCAACACCCAGCAGGAAACAGCAGGCACGCTGGGCAGACAGGAGGGCTCTGCCCACCCTCACCCAGGCCCCAGGGGAGGACTCGCAGAGCCCACTCTCAGGAGCTCCGCACACCACCACCGCTGTGTCCCGGCTGCGTCCCGGCTGTGGGGTGGGGCCAAGGCCGCCCACAGGGACTCTGCAGCCTCCCGCGTGCCTCACTGTGTCCTCCCTCCCTCCCGGAAGCAGGACTCCCTCATCGTCATGATCTGAATTAAGACGGAAAATAAATGAGAACAGGACGTGTCAGTCTGCATGGAATGGGCGTTATCGGAGCTACAGCCAATCAGGTATGAAGACAGGAAGTGGGTGCCCTGGTCCCCCACACCTGGAGAGAAGGGGTGAGTGCCTTGGTCCTCCACCTGGAGAGAGGGGGGAGTGGGTGCCTGGTCCCCCACCTGGAGAGGGGGGCAGTGGGTGCCTTGGTCCTCCCACCTGGAGAGGGGGGAGTGGGTGCCCTGGTCCCCTCATCTGGAGAGAAGGGGTAGGTGCCCTGGTCCCCCACATCTGGAGAGAAGGGACAGGGGGTGCCCTTGTCCCCCACATCTGGAGAGAAGGGGAGGAGGTGCCCTGGTCCCCCACATGGAGAGAAGGGAGGGGTGCCCTGGTCCCCCACATGGAGTGAAGGGGAGGGGGTGCCCTGGTCCCCCACATGGAGAGAAGGGAGGGGTGCCCTGGTCCCCCACATGGAGAGAAGGGGAGGGGGTGCCCTGGTCCCCACATGGAGAGAAGGGAGGGGGTGCCCTGGTCCCCCACCTGGAGAGAAGGGAGGGGGTGCCCTGGTCCCCCACATGGAGAGAAGGGAGGGGGTGCCCTGGTCCCCCACATGGAGAGAGGGGTGATTGGGTGCCCTGGTTCCCTCATCTGGAGAGAAGGGGGGAGTGGGTGCCCTGGTCTCCACCTGGAGAGAAGGGACAGGGGGTGCCCTGGTCCCCCACATCTGGAGAGAAGGGAGGGGGTGCCCTGGTCCCCCACATCTGGAGAGAAGGGAGGGGGTGCCCTGGTCCCCCACATAGAGAGAAGGGAGGGGGTGCCCTGGTCCCCCACATAGAGAGAAGGGAGGGGGTGCCCTGGTCCCCCACCTGGAGAGAAGGGAGGGGGTGCCCTGGTCCCCCACCTGGAGAGAAGGGAGGGGGTGCCCTGGTCCCCCACCTGGAGAGAAGGGGAGGGGCTGCCCTGGTCCCCCACCTGGTCTGGAGTTCTGGAAGGAGGTAGCCTGCAGGAGGTCAGTTTCTCACTACAGAAAACTAGGCTCCAGAGGGACCGGGGTGCAGCCTGGCCTGGCCTCTGCCAGCGCTGGGGGAGGGGCTGGCTCAGTGCGAGGGCGGAGCTGGCGTCCAATTCAGGGGAAACATCCTGGCCAGGATCTGCCAGCCCCTGTCTCACTCTTGCCTGGGCGGGAGGGGCCCAAGCAAAACCCAACCGGAAACCACACAGGGGTTTGCAGCGTGACTGCGCGATGTGGTGAGGCCCACACCCCTGCACGCGGCTGCGTGAGCCCCACAAAGGTTATCTCAGCCCGGCTCTTAGGGCGCTTCCCTCTGCATTTCCACTTCAATTAATCTCCAGAAATTCGGCGTCTGATCCCCGTGACAGCAGCCTCTGGCTTCTTCCGAGTGACTGCCAAGGAAAAATTATCTGACACATATCAAACAAGCAAGAAACGACACTGGACAGCATTAATCAAAACTTTCTCATTTCCCGAAGAATTAAGCATTAAATAATTAATCTGAGCACTACAGGCGGCTGTGAGAGAGGCCCCGTGCCTCCCGCTGGTAAGAATTTGTCCTTGTCTAAAAGACTAGATTGATATATTTATTATTTATCAGATTAATCATGGCCAGGAACATTATAGATTGGCAGCCAGGCCCAGGCAGTGAGGGCGGCCGGCCGGGATCCGAGCAGGGAGCAAACACCTGCCCTCCCACCGCCTCTTTAAAGGAAAATGTGCTCGAAATGTTATTTCAGTCAACGAGAAAGTCGGGGAAGCAGATAGCCAATGACAAAGACAAATTGATCGGGGCCAGAGGCAGGGCCAGAGGCAGAGCCAGAGGGCTTGGTGGGCTCCCTGGGTGCGGGGCCTGGCAGGGACACGGATAAGACGGTCCCCATGCTGGGGGTCTCTGCCCCAGACCTCACAGGAAAGCCAAGACGTTTGTTTGCAAGTCTGCGCCACCCAACAGCGGGTGTGAGAGACTGGGGCGTTGAACACTTCTGCGGGCACCCCAAAAACCTCACGGGAAATGGAACGAAGTTTGTTTTGCTGCAAAAGTTTCTGACTTCCATGCAAAGTTTGTTCACAATGTGCATCCTCTGTGTGCTCTTTGGAGACCTCTCGTATACATCATTTCAAGGTTTTTGCACCAAAATACACCTGTCTCTTAACTCCATCTTTGCACGAGCTTTTGGGAATCCCTCGGCCATCAGCTTGAAGGCAGGAGCGAGCAGGTGTTGGGAGGGCTCGGAATCGCTCGTGGCTCTCACGCACTGCAGGGGCGCTGTGGCCCTGGGAACAGGGGCCCAAACCTCCCACACCGACACGCTCATGGGTGTTCACCCAGATCTGGACAGTGAGGCCATGAGGCAGGCAGGAACCAGCCAGAAAAGCTCATAAAAAAGCTGCTGAGGGTGGGACCTTGCTGGCTGGGGTCCCGAGCACACGTGCAGGCACTGGCCTGGAGAAGCCAGCCCGGTGAAGCACCTGCCCAGGCTTTCCTCTGCCAGCTCCAGACACCTCCATGCTTCCGGCTCGCAGAAGAATCCCAGAGGCCACACCCTGCCCACCCACTCACCCTCGGGGTGCAGAAGGTCTGGGGAGATGGATGGCATCTTGGGGTGACTGGTGGCTCTCTCAGCTGCCTCTGGGACACCTTGGCAACACTCCCAGGCTCTGCACAGTGGAGTGGACCATGCCATGTGGCAACAGCTATGCCTTTTAGGCTTTCCAGGACAAATCCCTGTGGGGTGCCAGCGCGCCACCCTCTGTGTACTGAATGCCGGCACTCAGTTACAGGGAGGTGATGTCAGCGGTGCCTCCAGCCTCCACTGATCTGGAACCACTCGAACATGCTCCAGAGGGTGCTCCCTGGGCTCCCCAGCTTCTGCAGGGACCCCGCACACTGAGCCCTCCCCCCAGAAGTAGGCATCTCCCAGGGCCCGACCCAAGCCCCCTCCTGTCCTAAAGCCCCCTTTTGGGACAACCCAGCACAGGACAGCAGCTGGGGGCCCCCTTTTGGAACATGACGGCTGGAGGATGGAGCATCTAGGACAGGGACCCTGCCTTGCGGCTGTGCCCTGTGAGGCTCAGAGGGGCTCTGAGGTCCTCAAAACCATCACCTTCCCCCAAGGCGATGCCTGATGGGCAAACCCAGGTAAAATGTGACTGCTCCATTGCCATGTCCTTTCTGGGCATTCTTTCACCATGGTTCCTCCCCTCTCTGGCAATAACTGCTAACGGCACTGAGGGCACCAGGCTGACGAGTGTATGAGCCTCAGAACACAGTAGGATTGACTGATCGTTGGAGGAGGACTCTGTGGCTGCTTGTGGGGAGCCTGGCATGGCACAGCAAGGCATGGCACAGTGTCCCCGCCAATCATGGGAGCTGGCCCTGCCAGAGGTACAGAGAGCTGTGCCACTGGGAGAAAGGGCCAGCCGCACCTGGTGAGGACATGGCAGGGACATGGCAGGTGGAAAGAGCTGATGTGCAGAGGGACAGAGATCTGTGTAGACCCCCAGGACCCCAGGAAACCAAGTGACCCAAAATGATGACAGGCAGCTGCTCAAACAATCTCTGTGACCAACGGTGACCCCTCCATTGAGTGCAAGTGCTGACCTACTCAGAAATCCCACCCGGCTGTGTGTGCACCCATGTGCTCTCACAGATCTGTGGGATGCACCAATTTTTTAAAATCCTTGAACAGCCGTGAAGTCATCACCCAGGAAACACTTCCTCTGCCACCTCTAGGAACAGCAGGCTCTACCTCCAGCCTGCCTCTCCTTAGGGACCAGTGCACACCTGCCGCCCTTGCCAGGGAAGGCACGCCGCCTCTTCAGCACCATGGCTAGGCCCCGCCCCTACTGTCCCTAGGTGGACGGAGTATCGGAGCCTGTCCCAAGGTGGCCCAGTCGGGAGATGTGGGCTCGTGGCAGTGATGCCGTCAGGAGGGGACTGGTGACCTCCCGGGGGCCCAGAAGGCTCCCCCATCCTCTCTCTGCCCTGTGAGCAGACCGTCCTCCCAGACTGAGCAGTGATGGTGGCTGAGAGAGCTCCCAGCCAGCCCCCCGTGCTGAGACAGCCCCTCCTGGGGACGCTGCCTGCAGTCCCACCTGCAGAGGTGGTCCTGCCGGAGCCCTTGGCCCACACGCCCCCGTATCCCCCACGTCCCCCCATTCCCTGCGTCCCCCACAGGGTGGGCTGAGTCAGTGTGCAGGGTGTTTGGTCAGCTCCCTCTCAGGCTCCCCTGAAGTCCCCATGCAGTGGGGCGAGGCGGCACCACGGGCTGAGGCCCCGCACTCTGAGACGTGCACCCGCACGTGGGCTCTGGGGCCGGCCTGCCTGCCTCTACTCCAGGAAGCCGCAGAGGAGCCCTGCCTGTGGCTGTGGATTGAAGGAGGCTGGGGGCTGCAGGAGCTGCAACCCAGAACTGAGGGACACCTGAAGGTTGCACCCTGGCCAGGAGAGGGGGAGGCGGGGATGGTGGGAGGGCTCAGGGAGAAACACTTGGCTCTCAGGGGGGCCACCAGGGGTGTTCCTAACAATTACAAGGAGGGGAATAAAAATTCAAACTCGCCAGTACAATTTACAGTTTTCTGGTAAGCCTAAAGGCCCAACTCAGGAGTAAGAGATTCTGAGGGGTCACAAAAGACAAATGGAACCCACCCCCAATCAAAGGTCTCCCATCACTGTGTGTTTACAGGCAAGCTATTGCAACTTTTCAATAAATGTTTTATTCTAATACTACATGAATTACAAGAAAACCTGGGCAGGAGAGAGGGGCACCACCGCCTCGCTTGCTCTGTGTGCCAGGCACTGTGCAGGCCTGCAGTGAAGTCCAACTGCATAAAGGTGACACTGACAGCTTCGCAGTCCCACCGCAGGTGCTGGGAAACGGCCCCACCACACCTGCCGCCCACGGGCCACACTGTCCAGCTGAAAGCCACCACAGCCACAGGCACAACGATGCACTCTCCCCATGGAGAGCAAGCGATGGTGCTGTTTGCTTCATAGACCGGCCGGAGCCAGCGACAGGGATGCAGAGAGAGAAATGCATGCATCCTTCCAGTGACGCTGCCTGCACCCCACACAAAAGTGCCCGTGTTCGAGTCCCAGGTGCAGTCCCCTAGAGGCAGCCGGGATGGCTCAAGTACGTGGTCCCTGCACCCACGGGGGAGACCCGGGTCGCCTTCCTGGCTCCAGATTTGGCCCAGTCCAGCCCTGGCCACTGGGGGCCTTTGGGGAGTGAACCAATGGCAAACAGCTCTGACTCTTGGTCTCTCTGCCTCTCAAGTAACTTTTTGAGTATCGTGTCTTTAGCCCTTTAATGGTGAACAGCACACAAACAGGAAACAGTCCTATTTTTTAAAAAACTAGTATTTGCTTCAGCAAGGAAGAGCATGGGTCACTGATGTGTGAGTAAAGTTCTGGCTACGTCCACCTCGCCAAACTTGGCCTCGGTCACACAGGGCACCAGCCAGCAGCACCCGGCCCACAGCAAGGCTGACGAGCACTTACGACCCCAGGCCACACCGTGGCAAGTGTGGGCCCCAGACACGCTGGTGGTCCACAGCTCCGTGGCACTGGGGAGACCGTGCACGTTCCAGTGCTGAGGGGCCCATTGCGTGCTGCCTGGTTTACTCGGAAAGCTGTGCACCCGCCATGTGAAATCCTGCGTCAGGTTCCACAACTCTCTACAGGCCAACCCAGCCAGAACCAGAAGGCACTGGTCAAGAAATGTTTAGCCAACTGCAGCCGCCCACCTGTCAGTGACTCCTCGGAAGCTCATGAGCTACAGGAACAGCTGTGGCAGAGGCAACCCCACCAGTATTTCCACCAAGGTTCACGTCTTTATTTTCTGAAGTCCACTGAAGAGTCTGTATTGAACCTGGTGGGAAATAGTTGCCTCCGTCCAACAGTGGCCATGACCTGCAAGACTCAGACTCCCACTGCAGGCCGAGGGCCGGAGCCCGCCTCGGGCACAGTCACTAAGCCAAGGGCCCGGGTGCCCCAGCTGGAGTTCCACTTCAGCCTTCGCCGCCGGCTGGTGCTGCGACTGGCAGGTTTGGGCTTGTTTGTTTGTTTTAGGAGACTTTGAGAGAGACTTTAGGAGACAGCATACATAAAGGACGCCCAGTGGCCTCTCAGACCTGGGTTAACGACATCACGACCAACGCGATTCTACGAAGCAGAAAGATTGACAGTGAACGCAGGGCAAGACATCAACCTGTGACCCTCCACTGACCCTGTGGATCGATCGTGCCGAGGAATCAACTAAGATTAATCAAGCAAATGAAATATCAGATCAGCGCCTCCCACGTCAGGCCTCAAGACCCAGAAAAATGGGCAGAACTCAGCTCATGAACAACAGAAAGTGTGCAGAACGTACATGAAGAACAGCGCTTTTATAAACAGAGGAGTTCACGGGTCTGAGTGAAAAGCCAAACTGAAAACTCGCAGGCTCCTATACCCGCCAGACACACCAGAACCACTTTGGAGACAAATGTGAAACAAAGCTTCCGTCACTGTCTCTGAAGTCACAAAGTAACCGCAGACAGCTTTTCTCCCTCTGGCATTCCCGCACCCCGCGCCTTACTTCCTTCTCCTTATGAAGATTAGAACATGGAGAAACATGGTGCAAAGTTGAGCTGTGTGCCTCTGATGCCGGATGAGGAAACATGCCACCACGACACCAGTACCGGCATCCACTCCATGACGCGTGCAGTGCCAAGTACATCAGTAATCGCAACAGACTCTTTAAAATGCTAAGCGCAAAGAATGATAAAAGTAGATGAAGTTCAAGAAAAAGTGATGTCACCAACCTCTGGATACACAATAACTTTCCAAACATGCAAATTTCTGAAGAAATGTGCAAATGCACTTGGCCAATTGATTGTGTGAACAATGGACACATTTGCACATCAAAAGAAGCAAGCAGAAGATCCACTGAAGAAATATTCCAACGGGGATGGTTAAAAAATCCGCTGGAGATAGGCCTTTGGCCTCCTGGTTATGAGCAGCCCCCTGACCCCTCGTTAGATGCCTGGGTGGACGCCTGGCTGCAGCTCCAGACTCCAGATTCCTGCTGCTGTGCACCTGGGAGGCGGCAGCTGGCGGCTCCATCCCTGGGCCCTGTCACCTTCCTGGTAGAATGGACGACGGAGCTCCTGGCCCCAGGCTCTGCCTGGAGTCCTGTTCATTTTGTGCTTTTGAGGAATGAGCCTCTGCGCGGGCAACCTCTCCCTCTCTCGCGCTCTCACTCGGGCTCTCCCTCCCCGCCTCCCTCTCTTCCTGGCTCTCTGTGTCTCTCTCAAATAAAAAAAATAAAAATATTCCTAAACGGGGGAAGAAAAACCACGACACCCTCCGTGGAAGAGGAGCAAGGTGGACAGGAGCCTGGAGGAGGGGCCAGGGCAGACTCGAGTGGCCAGGATGTCACGCTGCCTCTTTCCAACTTTCGTGAATTTCTGAGCCAAGGAACCAGTGGCGGAGTTCAGACGAGCTCAGAGGGCGCGTTCCCTTTGCCATCATCTGCACACATTCATCTGACACCTGCACGGACGCTGATCAACTCGGGTTTGTGCAGCTTCTTGTTGACACAAAAAGTAAGGAGACAGCACAAAGCCAAACCACAGGTGAACTCTGTGCGCGTGCTGACTGTCTTTTTCCTGCCTAGTGCTGGGTGTGTGCACACACGTATACCGTGCGCCTGTAGGACAGACGTCTCTGTGTAACCTTACACCCACGTGTGCCCGCGACCCACTTACACTGGAGGGAAGCTGTGCCCAGAGCTCCTGGGCCGGGCTGCGTGCTGAGCAGCCAATCCCACCGGACTGCAGCAGAGGCCTGCATGACCCCGGCCTGCAGGCGGCCTCCCGTCGCCCGCCCAGCCACGCGCCCCCGAGCCTGTGCCTGAGGACCACGCCGTGTGAACGGGGGTACTGGTCAGTTGTGTCTGCTCCGGAACGTGCACCTGCAAGGCCACACCCTGAAAGACACACCCTCGGCTCCACCTGTCCGGAGTCCTGTGTTGCAGGCACCTGCTCTGGCCCTGGGATTATAGCGTCTGTCCAAGCTCCTGGCTATGATTCCACTTCACACAAACGAAACCCCAAAGCTTTCTTTGCTGCTATTTCACTTTGAAAAGAACAAAAAAGAAATAGGGCTGTGCAAATTAAGATAATACAATTAGCATTTCCACCCACGTGAGGAGGCGGCGCCGGCAGCCATGGCTCTGAGAGTAAGTTAAGTGTCTAATCTTGCTTCAGTTGTGGGAAATAGGACATCCATCTTATTAAAAATAAATATTTCATACATGTTTCCGTATTTCCTCGTAACAGATTGTGGCGGGAACGGCTCCTCTGCTCTGTCTTTTCCCATTTGGGTCTGGTTACGCAGTCTGATTATTTCTCCATTGAAGTTGTTTCATCCCACTGAGCATTAATACTTTGAATTTGTATCATTAATTTCCTACCTGACCCTGAGCTATATTTTTATTACATTAAAGCGTTCTGGAGTAGATGGTTTTCACTTGGAAACAGGTATCAGGAGAAAATCCACCTGAGAAGAGCGAGGCGGCCCCGTCCTTGTTCCTCTCTGAAACTCGCTTGTCGGAGGCTAAGGGGGCTGCGGGGAGGCCTCAAGGGGGCGCCACTGCCAGACCTTCCCCACCCCCCCATCCCCCCCACCCCCCGTGAGGCCCTTCCGGATCCCAGATCCTGCAGTTCTGTCTGCTGTTCCGTGCAGGGCAGAGACCGAGGGGAAGGGGCCCGGGGGGGGGGGGGGGGCTGAGCCTGTGCTGACACCTGCGTGGGCCAGGCGGTCATTGGGTTTGTTTCATTCCACTGTCACGATACTTCCACTTCACGTCATGCCGGTCCCCGGCCACAAGGTGTTCCGCCAGCGGGCAGGACTGCGGCCAGAGGGCCCTGGAGAAAGCCTGCCCCCCCCCCAATCCGCCCGCCCTGGTACTCTCCCGGCCCTGTGCCTCAGGCCTTTGCCCAGACACTGGGAGCCAATCAGTATGACCCCCAAGCACCTCTCAGTGAGCACTGGACTCGTCTGGACCCTGTCACACTCGCCAGCGCCCAGCATCAGGGTGCCGGGGGTGGGGGGGGGGGCTGCAGGTGGTCTGAACCAGGGTCTCTGGTCCTGGGACGCTGCCCGGATCTGCCACCCACATCCTGCCGGGCAGGGTCCCAGGGCGTCCCAGGCACCTCGGGCAGGAGAGGAGGTGAGTGTGGGCTGCACTTGTGGCCACCTCGCCCTGCATCCAGAGTGGAGCTCGGGCTTCTCCAAGCCCCTCTGGTGTGCAGCCACCCTGCTCAGCCCCAGTAGATGCTCTCACGCAGAGCTCCTCGGGTGTCCTGGAGCCGTCCCTGCAAGGTCACCCCACGCCTCACTGTCTGAGGTCTCATCTCCATCAGCCAGCTCCCCCACGCCCCGTAAAGGGCAGCTCCACTCCCAGCCGCTCCCCTGCCTGGAGTTCAACTGTGGTCGACTTCCTGTTCCCCAGTGCCACCACGGCCAGTCAGACACAGAGCGACCAGGAGAGCAGGCTGCCTGCACTTTGCTGTGCCCTCCCAGTAACCCCGGGGCTTCTGCAATCCGTCCTCCTTCTCCGGGTTCTTGTCAGCTCTGGGGTGGGTCTCTGAGCCGGCTCTGGGCTCTCGCCGGCTGCAGGGGACTCTGAGCTGACTCTGGGCTCCCAGTGGCTCCAGGCGGGTCTGGGGCGGCTCTGGATTCGTGCTGGCCCCAGGTGAGTCTCTGAGCCAGCCTTGCTATTCCTGGTCGCTGCTGTCTTAGAGTTGGCCCTCTCCCCCTACGGAATGCTGCACATGGTCACCCTTGGAATGCCCCCCACCAGCCACTCACGAGGCTCCGAGGATGCCTGAGCACCAGCAGAGCCGGCCGGACGCGGCCTCGCACCCACGCTGACCCTGCAGCACCCAGCTGAGTTACTTCTGGGCAGAGAAAGCATCAGGTGTGAGGTGCTCACCCCCAGTGGTGCGGCGCTCACCTGCGGTCTCAAGAACTCGGACGGAGCTTCCTGCTCTCACTGTGGCCAAGCAGCTGCCACGTTTCTGTGAGCTTCGGTTTCCCAGCAGGTGGGAGAGGTCAGCGCTGAGGCTACCCCTGGCAGGGCCCAGACACTGCCCAGAGGGCAGGATCACTTCTGGGCCAGAGACCGCCCAATCCTCCCGGCCACTGACTGCTGAGCGTCGCCGTCACCAACATGCAGAAGGACGGGACTGCGGCTCTAAATTGGGTGGGATGCGTTGCTCGGGGTTTCCCCCAGAAGTTGTCCTGGGACGTTGGGAAGCACGGAGGCGGCGTCCACCTGCTGCCCACTGCTCAGCTGTGCATGGCTGATGTGGCCTTGACACACAGCGTCCCCCACATGCTCCCTGCCCTGTGGACAACCCACTGCTATGCACAGAGGGGCGGGGTCCCTGTGGTCAGTGTGGTCAGGCTTTGGGAGGCTGGTCTCTGTGTGCACCTGAGCAGCAGAGGCAGTGGTGGGAGAGGCCCGCGCTGCCTCCAGGGGTACCCAGCAAGCACCGGGCCCCAGGAAGGGCTGGGCAGCGCAGGACTGCATGTAAAACATGAACCTCCTCTCGGGTTCCCTGATGGACGCCCAAGCCAGGCGTGTTCTTTGGCGCCTACGAAACCACCAACATATGCAGAATTTGAAATCTGGACCCTGCTCCTTCTCATTTCATGTTTGAGGCCTGGGGAGATCGTGTACAGTGCAGGTCCGGGGAGGGGGGAGGTGCTCCAGCCCCACAGAGGCAGCTCCCCACCTGAGCCGCGGCTGGTGCACCATCTCGGGGCTCACGGGCAGCCCAGGGGGACACCTGGCCCGAATGTACTCTGTGCAGAGCATCCACCACCCCACAGGCACCCAGGCCACTGTCACTGCCCAGCACGTGCTGCAGGCACATGGCCAGGCCCCACCTGGGGATTCCTGGGGGGTGCACTGAGGTGCACATGGGCTGAGCCGCGGGTTCAGGCTTTGTCACTGGGGTCTCCAGACCCTGGGAGCCTTCCCAGGGCATTTCATTGCCTGCCGGGAGAAATTAAGGGGCAGAGCCACCTCCCCACCGGTGAAGAGGCTGCCACAGAGATGGTTGCTCACACACGTGCACATGCACAGAGACACAAACACACACACAGACATGTACACACATGGGTACACATCCATACACGAGGAGACACAGAAAGACACACACATGCACAGACACAGACACACAGACACACGCATATGCATTCAGGTACAAGCACTCGCACTCCCACACACATATACATGTGCAGAAGTATCCCAAAATTTGTGGAAAATTGTATTAATAGATTTTATTTTGGTGAAAAAAGTTTTTGAAATCCATGCAGTTTTTCATAATAGAGATTTTCTGCGAACTCACACACATATGCACACAATACACACACACATATATACACACCATTCCGAAGAAGGTATATACACATCCACCCTTAGACACAATATACTCACATACACATACATGCGTGCACACATACTGACATATCTACTCACACATCTGTGCACCCAAACACCCTGTACTCACATGCATATACCATGCACAAATCCACACAGACACGCAATGCATGCACACACATCTAGGTGTACATATACACATACCCTGGACACAGTACACCCACATGCTCACAAGCGTACATGTACCCATATGGTCACATTCATGCACACACATGGACCACACACAGACATATGGACAGTCTCTAGTACTCTGGCTTCTGAGTGGGGCAGTGACCGGGACTCTGGGCTTCTGGTTCCCTGTGAACACACAGAACCCGTGGGCAGGTGGCCTCCAAGGGCCAGCTTGACAAGGAAGCCACTGCAGGAGTCCCGGAAGTCGGCCACGCAGCACTGACCAACACCCTGCTCACGCATATATTCACACACACGTGCACACATGCCTACACACACAGTGCACTTGCCCATACATAGGCATGAATAGTCTCCCCCACGTAAAATGCATGTGTGTGAACACAGACATGTACACACTTTCTCACACACACACGAGGAAGCCCCCCCACTCTGCTGCGGCTGCTCCTGCCATGAGAAACCCCCCCACCCTGCTCTGCTCCTATCTATTTAAGAAGAGGTCTTTCCCCCCGAAACCTGATGCGTCATGTATGAACATTGAAAGCACACATCCACATGTACACGCATGCGTGTGTGGTCCCACACGCAAACGGTGCACACACACACACACACACACACACACAGGCGGGCTGTGGGTCCACTCCCTGCCAGGCAGGAGTTGAATGCCTAGTGTCTGAAGCAGAGTTGCTCCGAGAGGGAGAACTTTCCTGAAACAAGTTTGGCAGTGAACGTCGTGCACAGAGGCGCGAGTGCCACCTATGGAGTGAAGCGAGAGCCGTGTGCTCCCAGAGCGAGGACCGGGGGGCGGCCCTGAGCTGGGACGGGGAGGGGCTTAGCAAAAGAGCCAGCCTTCAAGCCCCTGCCTTTGTTGGTGGTTTCTGCCGATGTCACAGATGTTCTCACATGGATGTACACAGGCAGGTGCATGCATTCATGTATGTGTAGGAGAGGGGTTCCTGTGATAACTGAATTAAACCCAGTTCATGTAAGGGCAGAATATTTTAAACAGAATTTCGGACATTAATAATTAAACTCTACACAGTTGTAAATGCTAAAGAAAATGATGATTTATTCAAAGCTGAGAGGCACTTGGTTTAAACGATCGTCTTTGTATCTGAGTTGCCGTTTTTGAGGGTCCCCGACGCGGCTCACCCCGAGGACAGCAGAGCAGGGCGAGCCCCGCTGCCCCGACCGACGGTCCCGGCGGCCCTCGGCTGAGTCTGTGAAGGCGGCAGCAGCCCCTCCAACCACTGCATGAGGGCTCCCGCCCGCTGTCCCTGTCCCTGTCCCCTCCCGGTCTGAGGTCCCCAGGAGGATTTTCCCTGGCGGGGGGAGGGACGGGTCGCACTGCGTGCCGGGCTTCTCTGTTCGCTGTCCGTCTTCGAGTGCGATACCCTGCTCATCATTTGAATCATAATTGTACTTTCTGTGGAAGATACTCGGGTGGAAAGCAGAGGGCAGCCTACCACACACAAACGCAGCCGCACACGCACACGGAGAAGAGGGGGTGCGCGGGAGGAGAACCGCCCGTGTCAGCCTTACAAAAATCCATTTGTGATCACAAATGAAACATTTCCAATTCCATAATGGGCAGATTGCTCGGTGCTGTTCGCGGCCATGCAAAGCGCAGCCTCATCAAAAGAGGAGCTGCACAGAGATCCCAGCTTTCCATTAAAATAATTTCAAAAAGCTTTTTTTCTCCCACTGAAAGAACCCATTTTGCAAGATGATTTAGCTCAGAATCTGCAGGGAGTAACCCTTGACATAAACTCATATTGTGTTCGAGTTTCGTCCTAAATTCATACATCAATTATTTACTGTCAGCACCGATTGTATAAGTGTAGAAAATTACCAGGAATGATATTTTCTCTCAGGCAGAAAAAATGTGATACTGCAGCTCCGTCGCGGCCGCGCGCACTGTCCGAGCCACGATCAGTTATGCATTGGAAGCCCCGCGCCGGGCGCAGGGCGGGCGGCGGGCGCAGACACATTATCTTAAACCTTTCATAACACCCATCAATATTTCATCACAAATAAATAAAGAATGTCGGGCTTGTGTGGAGACAGCTGTAGAGGCGCGGTTCAGCGCTCCGCAAAGCCCCAGGGACCCCGCGTTTAGCCTCGGTTAAGCCCCCATTTCTTTTTAATCATCCACTTAGTGCATTGTGGGTAGTGGCGTGGCCTCCCGGCTTCCCTCCCGCTCTTCCCGACGGAGGGAAACCGGGGGCTCCGGTCTCTCCAGAGGGAAACCAGGATCCTGTCCCGGGGTTCTCACACTGACCCTGGCCGGCCCCGCGACCGTCCCCCGCAAACCACGCCCGCGCTGCTTCCGGAGTGCACAGCTGGAACGGTGCCACGGAGACTCCACCCGCAGCTGCTGCACTCCGGGCAGCAGCAGGCCATGCGCGCTCCCACACTTTAGGGCTTTTGAACCAATGGGCACCTTCGTGCAAAAAATGCACCCATGCTGATGGCACATCAGGGGCTTGGGAGTGAACGGGAGGGACGTGTGCGTGTGTCACGCGTGTGCATCTATCCAACACGGCTCCATGCTGTCCTGCTGGGGGTGTCAACCGTGGAGGCTGAGACGCAGACCCAGTTCAGGAGCCTTGGCCTCTTGGCTGTCACGGGGGCCTGCGAGTAGGGAGCGGCCAGCACCTGGCTGGGCGCCCCGTGGCCCCGGGCACCGACTCCAGCGCGCCCCCCCAGGATGCAGAGGCGTGGCTGCCTGTCCACACAGGGCGGCTGGAAGGCCATGCCAGCTCACAGCACGGGGCGGGCACCCAGCTGTCTGCAGAGGGCAGGGCGGGGCGGGCACCCACCTGGCTAAAGGTGCCGGCTGCTGCCTAGGCCTCAGCCCAGATGCCTAGGGGAGGCCAAGTCTGGATGCCCAAACGGCCATTTCTGGGGGCTGCGGGGACGCAGGCTCTGCAGGGAGCGGCTTGGGAGCAGGTCCTGGAGCTGTCTCAGGCTCGGAGTGGTGGTGGCTGGGGCGTGTTTGCTCCTTGGTGCACCCCCGCGCCCCTGACTCCTGCATTATGGTGCTCAGAGGGGCGACTGCTCCCTCGATCCCTTCCTGCATGGTCTGAGTGTCTGGGGTCCCCCAGCGATCGGGGGACCCCAAGAGGAGGTGTGAGGGGCAGGGCTTGTGGCTGGGGATTCAGCCTGGAGGGGCAGCCCCGAGATGGGAAGCTGGTGCCATTAGGCGGGGGTCCAGGAGACACCCCTGCCCTTTCTGCCAGAGGGACACAGCACGAGGGTCCATGCAGAACCGGGCAGGCGCCTGACAGAGCCCAGCCCCAGCTCCAGCCCCAGCTGCTGCCCCCAGAGCGGGGAGAAGTCTGCAGATTCGAGCCCCCCTGTCTGGGACGCACCCGGGCCTGCATGCGGACGTCACCGGGCACAGCTTGGGCCATGCAGCTCCCCCGTGGCCTGCTCTACCCTGGCGCCCTCGGACTTGTCTCAGGCTCACACCTGGGCCCGCCCTGGCCCAGCAGTGGCACTGAGTCCTCTCCCAGTGAGCATGGCCCTGTGGTTGGTTCTGGCGCAGAGGCCACACGGGCATGGTGCCCAGGGCGTCTGCCTCCAGCTTCTCCCCTCTGGACTGGGCGCACAGGCTGAGGAGAGAAATCCTTGTGAGAACTCCTACTGAGTCCCCGCCCCACGAACCTCGCATGGTTCCCCAACACATAGCCTGGTGGGAGCCCGTGTGAGTGCGGCCGCCCTCCATGGCCAGCTCACTTGCAGCCCAGGATTGGCCCCATCGGTGCCACATATGTGCCTCGTGTGCGTCATGTGTGTCTCGCATGTGCCATGTGTATTGCATGCCTCGTGTGTCGTATTGCCTTGAGTGTGTCATGTGTGTCTCACATGTCATGTGTGTCATGTGTCTCGTGTGTGCTTCATGCCAGCACCACGTGTGCATGCACCCTCATGTGCCATCAGCGTGGGTGCAATTTTTTTGTGTCCTCCCGGGGCTGACGGCGCACAGTCCCCCTGCACCCAGGTCCAGTGCAGTCCCCGGGAAGGCCCCGTGATCTGCGCTGCCGCCCGTCGCCACATTTCTGGACGAGGAGGCTCTGTCTTCGGAGCACTCACTGGCTCCCCTGAGGCCTCGCGCACTTGCCCAGCCAGGCGTCCAGCTTCCTCCGCGGCTTCCCACCACACCAAGGAGCGCCT
The DNA here is from genome assembly GCA_015711505.1 of Sylvilagus bachmani. Lineage (NCBI taxonomy): Eukaryota > Metazoa > Chordata > Mammalia > Lagomorpha > Leporidae > Sylvilagus > Sylvilagus bachmani. The sequence goes on from CM027409.1 coordinate 84,516,755, forward strand.
GGCGCACGTTTCAAGGGGAGTTAGCCCTGTCCTACTCCCAATGCAGGCGTGTGCATGCCTTCCCATGATTCCCAGCACCTTCCCACGGCGCCCGCTGGGCTCAGCACCACAGACAAGTGCAGCCCAGGCCTCTGCCTCCCCGGGAGCAGTGATGGGAGAGGCCTCACCGGGAGGAGAGGCCCAGGCACGGATGCCGGGGCGGAGTCAGCCGTGCACAGATAGGACGTGACCCCTGAGGTCATTCCCAGGATTCACTCTGCTCTCTGGGGACTGCGAGCCACGTTCGGACGCTGCACAGAGACCTAGGCATGCCGGGGCCTCCAAGGGTACCCACACAGAAACCAGAGCAGAGGCCCCGGACCCTTCAAGGACCCACTGAATGCCAACAGCCACAGCCTCTGGCCGTGAGCTGGCCCAGGATGACAGGCACCACTCCTCCCGAACAGGGCTCCTGTCAGACCAGCGTCTCCTCTCCACAGCCAGTGGGCTGCTGGATGGCGTCAGCTCGGAGGGCCTCCCCAGGGGCCGGGCCACCTCCTCACGGGTGGGAGAGCACTCGGAGGAAGGCTCCCTGGGCCCCGCACAGCGAGGACCCCTCCCCGCGGAGACCCCCAGAACGAGGCCCTGCTCTGGTCCTGAGGGCTCAGGTGGCAGGGTCCCCGGCTCCTGTTTGCCAAGAAACGTCACAAGTCCCACCCCCGTGCCACCGCGTTTGCTGTCATTAGCTGTGGGCAGGAACCTTGCACTGACTTAGTCACCATGATTTCTCTCCCCACTCAAGATGCCACTGGTGGTGCCTGGGCGTGTGCGTGGGCAGGAAGTCACCCAGGTGCGTGTCCGTGACTGGGTCAGGCCACAGGGGCACCTCCTTCCCAGACAGCCGCCAGTCTCTCTGGACACGCTGGGTGTCACACTTGGGCTCCCTGGGCAGCCCTGAGCAAAACACGGGGTCACCAGCATCCCAGGGCTTCCGGTGTTGGGCTGTTCCTGAGAACCGTGTCCTGGGAGACAGCAGTTCACACTCAGGGACACGGGATGGTCAGAACGCCAGGCGCCACAGACCCGGGTCAGGGTAAAACACGGCGACTGGCGTCCGTGCCTGGGGGCCAGGACTCCGGGATGGGGAGGGGCCGAGGCAGGCGAAGCGGCAGTGCCGTGTGCAGGGGACGGATCAGGCAGAATCAGTGTGGAATCAGCAGCAACCGCTACACTGTCAAAAAGAATAAAAAGTTTAATTGATGTGCTAAGGGAGACGATAACGTAGAATAATATCAAATGTTCAGCTTAAACCAGAGAAGCCAGAAAGACAGGTGTTTGTGATGAGTGGAAAACAGGTGACAGGAGCCCAGGGTGGTCAATGACCGCTTTAAACATGAATGGCTGAAACAGACCAACTAAGAGAGCGATTATCAGAGAGCCCGAAGCAGGCAAGAGTAAGGCGCACGGCGGATGTTGGAGGCAGTGGCGTCGGTGCTGCCTGGGGACCGCGGCCGTGGCAGGGAGCCCGGGCACGGGTCCTGGCTCCACCCCTGCGCGTGTGTACCCTGGCGGGACACAGACTGAGTTCCTGGCTCTTGGCTACAGCCTGGCCCAGCCTGCCTGCTGTCTGTTGTGGGAAGGGAAGCAGTGGAGGGAAAATATGTCTGTCTGTCTGTCTCTCTCTGCCATTCAAGTCAATAAAATAAATACATTTAAAAAAAAAAAAAAACTCTTTAAGTGAAGACTGAACCCCTGCCCTGTACGACTCCACTCAGATGAGGACAAAGGGGGGCGATGGGAACGGAGTCTCGGCTCACGGCGAGTGACAGCAGCACGCCCCCGGCAACCCCAGACCAGGCCAACAGAACCAGGGTGCAGGGCGGGGAGAGGCACACGCGGGCGGCGGCTGCTGCCATTCGAGGCAGGGACTGGAAGAGCGGAGGAGACAGTGCCGTCTACAGGTCTTACAGGGAGGCTCCGGCGGCCCCTGGAGGGGCTGACAGATCAAGGAAGCAGGAAATCCATACCAGCGGAGCTGGCCAGAGGAGCACTGTCAGCTAACTCCACCTCATCAGTGCCTGCACACCTCCCGCCCAACACTGGGAGAACACGCGCGGCTCCCGGGCGCCCCAGCCCCGGGCTGCAGGGCCTTCGCAACTCCGGGAGATGAGAACCTAGACAAGGAGTGCGCGCAGGCGGTGGCAGAATCAACTGGAGAGCGACCAGGGGCAGGAAAGGCAGCCTCAGAGCCGCGCGCATCCATCAGCGCTCTGGGCTCCCACGTAGGGGAACCGGAGCAAGGGAGCACGGAGACTGACTCAGAGGGCCAGGACCCCTAGCAACCAGGGACAGAGCGACAAGACTGGACACAGGAAATCTAGGAAAACGCAAGCTGATTCTCTGAAAACGCGGTACGGAAGCCCCCCACGCAGGAAGACGCGGACGACTGCTCCTCTCCCCTCGGGACAGGCAGGAAGACGCGGACGACTGCCCGTCTCCCCACGGGACAGAGCCTCTGCTCCTCGGGCGGACTCGGCAAGAACGCTGCCAGTGCGCCCTGAGCTCCCGATGCCCACAGCGCCGTGACCGGACGGTGCGCGACCCCGAGAGAGGTGGCTGAGCCGAGCGACTGCAGCTACTAAAGTAAAGGAGCCACGGGCTTATTGCGACGTTGTCCAAGAAGGAACCAGCAAGTCCAGGTAATTTCACCAACAAAATCCTCCAAACAATAGAGCAAGAAATGACTCCGCCTCACCGTCTCTCTTCAGGGGACTGAAGCACACGCGAGCACGTCCCAGCTCCTTCTGTGACCAGAACCGATGGGCACTGCAGCAGAGGAAACCACAGCCGCCTCCCTCGTCAGCGTGGCTGAGTCCTGCATCCGCCGTCGTGCACTCAAAGCCAGCAGTGCAGGAAAAGAATCGTGCACCACACGCGAGCACGCGTACTCCGGGCGCACAAGCCTGCCACTCCGGGCGCACAAGCCTGCCCGCTGCTTGAAAGTGATGTTCCTCCCCGTGTCGATGGCTGGAGAAGAAAAGTCACACAGTTGTGTCAACCGGTGCAGACGGAGACTTAGCAAAGCCCACCAGGAATCCATCACAACACCCGCAGCAGACAGGGACCAGAGCAGGAGCTCCCACATTCACCCAGAACCTACAGACGCCTCCCGCTCCGGGAAGCAGAGACTGAACCCCCCGCCCCAGCCCCGGAAAAAGCCAGGGAGACGCCACCGTGCCTGTCAGCGTGCACCGAAAGGTCTGCTCGGTGCAGTGACAAGCAAGGGCAGGAAGTGCCGGTCGAGTCCGAGGGAAGGAACGAGACACCGTCTTTGTAGAAGACAAAACCTCACCTGCAAATCCCGAAACCACCAAAGCCAACAGCAGCGAGGCTGCAGGAGGTGGGAGCCAGCTGCTATCCCACGTTCTCGCAGCAGACAAGTGAAATCTGATGTTAAACCAATACTGTTTGCAGTAGCACCAGACACGAAAGAAACACCCGGGTGAAATCCAACATGGTATGTGCAAAGCCCACGCGTGAACAGCTGTAAAAGCTGACAAGACTTCAGGAAACGAAATAATTCCTTTTTGACAGGCAGAGTTAGACAGTGAGAGACAGAAAGACAGAGAAAGGTCCTCCTTCTGTTGGTTCACTCCCCAAATGGCCGCTAGAGCCAGCGTGCTGCGCCGATCCGAAGCCAGGAGCCAGGTGCTTCTCCTGGTCTCCCATGGGCTGCAGGGCCCAAGCACCTGGGCCATCCTCCACTGCACTCCTGGGCCACAGCAGAGAGCTGGCCTGGAAGAGGGGCAACCGGGACTAGAGCCAGTGCCCCAACCGTGACTAGAACCCGGAGTACCGGCGCCGCAGGCGGAGGATTAGCCTAGTGAACTGCAGCGTCGGCCAAGAAAACCAAATAATTCTAAGGAGATGGAGAAACAGTCTGTGTTTATGGATGGGAAAACAAAATGATGATTTAAAAAAAAAAAGCCATTTTTACTAACATGGACTTGGTCTGTAGATTCTGTGAAATCTCTACCAAACACCAGCAAGTGACCTTGTAGACAGCGCCAAACCGACTCCACATTTATGTGGGGCAGAAGAGACCCAGAACGGGCAAAGCAGCGCTGAAGAAGTGGAGTCAGAGACCTGCAGGACCCACCGCGGCCGTCAGCACCGCGCACGCGGCCCAGTGGCCGAGGGGGAGCCGGGGACGGGCAACAGCGTGCTCACCCGCCCCGACCCAGGCGCGGATCAGCTCGGTGCAGGAGAAGAGGGCTTTGCAGCAGAAAGGCCTGAAAACCTGGACTCTGATGTGCAAAACCGAACTTTGGCAGAGGCCTTAAACCTTTCAAGAAAACTAACCCTCCCACGGCCACAGCTTCCGAGTGTAAAATCCACCCCGCGGGCTCCCTGGGAGAGCGGAGACTTGTGTCTGGTGGTGAGCTTTGCCACACAGCACTCACAGCTCAGTCCACTGAAGAAATATTGTGCATTTGATTGATGTCCATGCTGAACGCAAGACACTGTTGGGGCCAGCGCTGTGGTGTGGTGGGTAGAGCTGCCGCCTGCAGTGCCGGCATCCCATATGGGTGCCAGTTCGAGTCCCGGCTGCTCCACTTCCGATCCCGCTCTCTGCTGTGGCCTGGGAAAGCAGTGGAAGATGGCCCAGGTGCTGGGGCCCCTGCACCCATGTGGGAGACCTGGGGGAAGCTCCTGGCTTTGGATCGGCTCAATTCTGGCTGTTGCAGCAGCTGGGGAATGGAACAGCAGACGGAAGATCTCCCTCTCTCTCAGTGGAGGACCTCTTAGTGACCACAGAATCACGATCTGCCGAGCCCCGAAAGACGTAGTGAACTCTGCCGAGCGAGGCAGCACCGTCTGGGGAAGCCCACCCTTCTCACCTAAGGAGGAGGCGAGCTGTGGAGTGAGCACTGCCCACTGCCAGCAGGGCTTGGGGTGGCGGGCAGAGCGGGGGGCTGGCCGGGGAGGCACGGATCTTCAGGTGGTGAAGCCGTCTGTGTGGTGGCCCTGCGTCTGGCAGCTGCAGACCCGCTGCCCCACAGAGATCTTTAGGGTGACACAGAGTATCTCAGCATGACGTGGGGCAGCATCCGCCATCTCCACGGAGCGCACCCACGAATGCCTGAGCAGTCACCTTGGGGGGGGGGTCGGAGAAGCTGTCACAGCCGAGAGAAATCTGAGATGACTTCGCCGAGGGGCCCACAAGAGCCCTCAGTACACAGAGGAGAAACCGGTCTGAAACCCGGCTCCAGCACCTTCTTCCCACAAGACACACCTAGTGCACGAAGAAACGGGACGATGGTGCAGTAACAGACCGACCGCAGGACCGGGTGTGGGAGACCCGGCAGCTGTCCACCAGGAACAGGCAAATATCCGCCCAAGGACGGCTCGGAAGAACCAGAAAGGGCATCTGAGAGCTGGGAAAAGCAGCTGGTGGGTGCACCCGGCCGAAACTCGCCACAAACCATCAACCAGCAGGGCAGGGAGGAAGACCTGGAATCAAGATCACACGAGGTGAAGAAATTGGCACGCGACCACCACGCCGGGCGTGCGCCAGGCTCCTGAGGCCTCCCCGGCAGAGAAAGCTCGCGAGCTCACAGGGCCGACCGCGGCGTTACGCGTGGGGCAGCCGCCCTCTGAAGGAGCAGTGACGGCCACGGCAGCGTTAGACGCTGCGGACATCAAAGCCACGGCCTTGCATCAGCTGTGGAGACTCAGGCGGCGCCAGACCTGCCCGAGGGCTGGGGGCTCCCGCAGAGCAGCAAGGGGCCCGCGGGGGCTGGGGTCCTCAGCCGGGGACCAGAAGCACCGGGAGTGCTGAACGCAGGGGGCCCTTTTCCTCTTACTTTCCTTAAAATCCACACGGCGATTGAAAGCAAAATGCCAGCCGTGTCTCGTGGATTCTGTCCACACAGATGCGATCCTTGTGGAAGGTACGCGCGGCTCAGTAGGTTCCGCCTAGTGCCTGTGTCCCTATGTCACGTGGAGGGACCCCCGAGGGCATCCTGGGAGCCGAGCCCAGACACTGCGGCCCCACAGCAGCCACAAGATGTGGCTAGAAAGCCAGCAGAGGACGGGGAATTGCACCAGTGTTCCGTGGACCCAAGCACCCAGAGGAGGGACGAGAGGAGGAAGGAAGCGGAGCCTGTCCCCGGCGCGGTGGGCTCCGGCCCCCAGAGCAGGGGGGAGGCAGAGCAGGCTGGAGGCAGCAGGACAAGAGCTGCAGCTAAAGGCGGTGAAGACCCTCCCGGCCCCCAGGCATGGCACAACGAGAAACCTGACACCAGCCTGGGGTATCAAACGCAGATCTGAGGGTCGTGGGATCCCCGCCTTTCCAGATCTTATCCCGAGTTCACTGTGGACGGATCCAAAACACCACAGCTGGGTCACAGAGAGGCTCTGGGCCCTGGGCCTCGGGCAGGGAGACCCGGGAGGACTGGAAGTGCAGCAGGAGGTCCCAGGTGCGCGCGGGTTCATCCTGGGTCCCACGAGATAATCCACACCCAGCCCCGGGCACCACCAGCCACACGGCCCAGCAGGGGCAGCCGTCCCAGAGGCGCCACCCCCACAAGCCCACCACTGGCCCTGCCCGGCCAACCTGCTCCTTGGCTGCAGTAAGTGAAGTGACCCAGCCAGATTTCATGGCTCCCGGGACCGCCCTCACTGAGCATCTGCCAGGAGGATCCCCGGCTGAGCCGTGCCCCAGGCCACCCTGGATTTGCTGTTTGTCAGCCGTGAATGTGAACGTTTCTTAGACAACAAAGGAAGCTGGAGGTGGGGGGTGAGGCGCGGCTGGCAGGCCCCTCCCCCGGGAGGCAGGGGTGAGGCTCAGCGCTCGCCGTTCCAGCCCAGTGCTCGCCGCGTCTCCCAGATTGACTCTGAAACGGCCGCTCATTAAGTCACTTAAGTGGTGCCTGTGTGTTTGCCACTCAGGAACCGCTCAAGGAACCTGCTGTCAATAACCAAATGTGTGATGATGTTGTCCCTGCTGGCTCAGAGGTCAGCGACCCCACACGGCCCCTCCCAGCTCATCCCAGACGGACCTGTCACCTGTGCCGACCAGGGAGCCACTGAGAAAAGACACAAAAATTCGGGACCCTGGAAGCCGAGCGGCGGTGCTGATGAGACTGTAAACAGCGCCGTTTCGTTAACGCAAAGCCTGAAGCCAGACATTGGGACCTGACAGCACGGAGAGGGAGGAGCCTGCTCCCCAGACGTGCTCTCGCTGGCACGGGGCCCTGGGGAGCGCGTGTGCATGTGTGTGCATATGTGTGCGTGTGTGTGGGACAAGGCAGGTCGCCACCGCCCGCCGTCATGCTGTCTCCTGGAGGCCTGTGCCCTGCACGGGCTGCTCCATTAGGATTGTTTGGGTCTCTCCCTGGGCGAGGCAGGTGGCTGGAGGGGCCGGGGTGCCCAGGCTGAGAGACCGGCAGGGAGGCCCCGGCTGAGTGGCCTCTCCTAGGGCACACCCTGCCAAGGGGCACTCGTGCCCTGGCCTCCCTCACAGGGCTCCTCCCCCTCCCCTGCTGGGGCAGGAGGGGCTTTGTCTGATCTGCTCTGTGGGGACCTGGGAGGGCCCTGAGGTGACAGGCACGAATCTGGACCCCCACCCCCGGCCCGGGGCCCTGGGTGCACAGTTGGGTCCCCAGGAGGTCTCTGATGGGGAATCGTGACTTCTGCGTCCCCTTCAGCCACAAAGCAGATGAGCGAGGGCCCGGCTGGAGGTCCTGACCCTCACACAGGAGCCGTGTCTGCAGCCCAGGCGGGGCCCTGAACCCTCTCCCTGGACCTCCCAGGGGCCCCACGCAGTGAAAGGCCGGCCCTCATCTGCACCGCAGGAGCCAGCATTGGGGGTAGCCTGGCCAGCAGGCACCTGGCACAGGTAAGCCCCCCACTAGGGGCTCGGCCCCACATCTGTATCTCGAGGGAGGGCGGCGGGCCCCCGGAAGCCTTGGGCACCAGTGACACTGGTTATGTCTGAGTGTGACATAACGTATGTGTGAGTGTGTCACATCTAGCATGTGACCCAGTGCTGCCTAAGTCTCGGCTTCCTCCCAGCCCACCCAGGAGCCTCCTCTCTGCCCCTGAGTTACCCAGGCTCCACGCAGGGTTCCCGATGTCAACCTCAGCTGACGCAGACCCGCAGCGCCGGTGCCAGGCCATGGTGCCTGCTTCTCTCCCTCTCAGACTTCACGAGTGGTGGAGTGGGGATCAGGTGCATGAGAATCTAGGCGAGTTAATTTCTTAGGCACCTGTTCAAGAGCTCGGACACAGCAGAAGGGCCACCACCTTCCAGGGAGGTGTGGGATGAGACTCGCTGTTCTCCACGGAGGAGCCGAGCCGCCGGCGGCAGCGGAGGTGTGGCTGAGGCAGTGCCAGGCCCAAGGGACCGGAAGAGGGTAGTGTGCAGGGGCAGGTGGTGAGAGGGCGACACTGAGGCCCAGAATCAGTTTGTTGTTTTAATTGTTGCTCATCTTAAGTAACCCCACCACGGACATTGGCCACCTGCTGTGCACAAAATCAAGACCTGACTCCTGCGTGGAGCTGGAGGGGAAGGTTAAGTTAGGTCATCCCAGCTCTACTTAGTGAGCGGCTGGAACCCGGTGCACAGACAACTCCTGGCTGCGTGACCCAGGCCCGGCCTCCCGTCCCCCTCCTGTGTCTCTGACACAGCCCCGCTCACTGCTCGTCAGTCCTGACTGCACTTTCTGCTAGGCGATGGCTAAGAAAATGACAGCGACTAAGCAAAAATAGAAATCTGCTCGTGTCAGCTAATTGTTCCCTTGAATTCCTCCCCAGTCCATGTTCTTGACTCACTTTTAATTTGTGCCTGACTTCTGGGAGCTCATGTACATTTAAATGCTGGTATTAACAAGGATGTTTCAAATCGTGACCCAGCAGAGAGAAAAAAACTCACAGTGAACGGCAGCGTCTGATTCCTACGGGGTTCCTGGGACAGGGATGCTGAGCACACAGTCCCCTCCCCTGCTCTGAAGCACCAAGGTCCCCGTGTCCACCAGCAACATTGGCTGAATCCCAGCCCCTCCCACGGAGAGCCTGGAGTGCACAGTGGTGACTCTGGAGCCCCTCAGCGTGGTAACCAACACTGTTCTAAAACAGTCCCAGATCTATTTGTTTTAACTCAACTAAGCAAAGGGCTGAATGTTTGATGTCCTTGGGTATTCATGTGAGCGCCAACGTGCTAAGCTCCCACCCGTAGGACATGCTACCGGGCTGCGTTCCATCGCTTCCCATACACCTTGCTGCCTTGGAGCAGGTGTACCAGCGTGTGATCCAGACGGGGGCAGATCCAGCTGGCCGGCCACGGTGGAAGCCACGGTAGAAGCCACGGTCCCCAGAACACAGTCCCCGGAGCACTGTCCCCAGCTCAGACTCGCTTTAGAACACAGAAGTTTGACCCCCCACAGTTTCTCTTGAGTGGGTTTCCTTCTGAAAACAGCTTATGCTCACATGCAAATACACATTGCCGTAGCCAACCACGCAGAACCCACACTCAGTGCCTACACGCTCCGGAGACGTTCCAAAGGACCAGGGCCCTGGGAAATGCGCCACCCCTCTGGGACAGCCTCACCGGAGTTCCAGGGGGAGGTACTGTGGTCCTCAAGACACCTGCACAGATCAATAGCCCATTCAGCTCAACACACAGAGCTCAGCACACACAGTTCCACACACCTGCACAGCCCAACACACACAACTCAACACACCTGCACAGCTCAAGAAGTCTACAGAACTCAACACAACTACATGCTGAACACACTTGTACAGCCCAACACACACAGCTCAACACCTTATACTTCAACACAACTACAGAACTCAACACAGTGTACACTAACACACCCACACAGCTGAACACACACATTCTCTGACTCTCCAGGCTCTCCTTGGTCAGGAGAGGTGGGGGCCCAGCTCTCTGGTTAGGTTTTAGCTCAGAGTTTCTGAAATTCAAAATTATCAATGTGCTCACCCCACAGGTGTCCTGTGACGTGCTCTGGCAGAGTGGATTCTGGGAAAGCCTTCAGAAGGGGCTCACAGCACTCACAGTGGCACCAGAAGGACAATCCTCAGGGTGTCTGCACCCTGCTGAGCCAGGTCCTTCCCTGGATGGGAGGGTGTGGCCCCATGGGATGACTGGGCTTGGGCTCCTGCATGAGCCGGGGGTGGGGACAGGGGCGATCGTCCTCCACCTGCCCCTTCTCTTGGACCACAACATGCTTCCATCACAGAGCCGCTGTGGGGGCTCTGCCAGGTGGGACATGCAAAGCTCCAAGCGTGGTCCCTGGCACACAGCAAGCACACGGGAGACAGTGCTTCACCGGAACCTCAAAAGCCGCACCCAAGGGGACTGGACCCTGTGACAGAACCACACGTGCCAGAGAGGAGGTGACGGGCCTGAGAACTTGACACGTCCCACAGCCACCATGCACAAACCCAGCCGGCTGGACTCCCAGACGGAGCCGGTGCTAGGCTACGCTCTGAACAATGCCGTCAGTTACTGCTGAGCTGCCGTGGCGTCAGCCCATGGGACAGAGGGTAGGCGTGGACGTTGGTGTTGGGAGATCCTAGTCATGCGCCTGGCTGCACGCCAGGCCCTTGTTGGGGGTCAGCTCAAGGGGGGCGGGACCCTCGACGAACGTGAGCAGTGTTTGTCTGCATTTCCCAGTGGAGGCGGGGCCCCGGCTCAGAGGATGAGGAAGCCAGCCCAGACAGAGTGGGGGTCGCCTCCACTTCCGCTCTGGCCCCAGTTCTGGGCCAGTGGGTCACCTGCCATGGCTCGCTCTCACTCACACGCCTCTCGCAGAAACAAACCTGCCATGGTTGTCCCCACTTTCAGAGAAGCCTGCAATGGCCGTTCACAGGAGATGCTGTGGTGGACATGACACTCCTGCAGGGGCGCCTGGTACTGCTGGGACCAGCCCCCCAGAGCAGAGCCCGAGACGGCGCAGGCTCAGAACTCCGCCAAACACATCCACGCACTGGCGGCTCTTCTCAGCCATCTTCTCACAGACAGCACACAGGTTCCAACATTAAAAGCAGTAAGAAGCGTTCCTGGGCCCCCTCAGTGCCGCGAGGCGTCAGCCGGCCTCGTGCAGGGCTGCGGCGCCGACGTGGACGCTGCGCTGCCGTCAGTTAGCAAAGCTGTGCGCCCCCTGTTCCAAAAACCACAGGACTGCGACTCAAAGCTGTCCGGCCGCCACTTTTCTCTTCCATTGCACTACGTGGTGGTTTATGTCCGTGTGCCACTCCACGATGACACACGAGGGGTCCTCACAGAGTCCACGGGAAACGCACGTTTTTGGTTCCACTTAAGTGAAGCGGCCTCTCGGTAGGTGAGCTAAGAAACCTTCCACATCCTGCCTTCTGTACTGGTGGTGATGGTCTTCATTTTAATGACGATGCGGCAGAGTGAGGTTTTGTGGAGTAGGACAGGTGTGGGCAAGTGACGTGTTCAGTTCTGTAAGAAGCCAGGGGTGCCCACAGTGCCGCCCTGATCCCTGCCGCACCCCGGGGGCTCAGCCGTGCCTCGGCTGGCCAGAGAGTGCTGGAGGCTGGCCAGGCAGTAAGCCCGGGCATCGCCCTGGGGGAGGCGGCCACACTTGGCCAAGGATGTTGTCAGCTGAGAGTTGCAGTCATTTAGAATACCGGTGTCAGCATTGAATTAGCAGTTTCAAGATAAAACAGGAAATTTCATTAGCACCGAGAGCATCGGGACATAACAGTAAATTTCACAGTGGCGTGGGGGCAGATCTTGTAGGAGGTTAAAAGTCCTTTAAATCAGACAATGACAGCGAAACCATCCGTCCTGGCTCACTCACCCGTCGGCAGAGTCTGGGGGCAGAGACGGGCGGGGAGAGGTGTGCGGACACCGGGCAGGCCGAGCCCTCCCCTCCCCCAGTCTCACAGGCCTCAGCATCAGGCATGCGGGCAGCGGTGGCCATGGCTGACACACGGACTGAACAGGAGACGAGGCCAGAGTCGTGCCAAGGCCCTGACCCTCCCGACAGCCCTCGGACTAGGCAGAGCCGGAGCCACACGGCAGGAAGGTGCCACGCACCAGCCGGCGGCAGCCCCTGGAGCTGAGTCGCTGTGGAGTTTAGGGGACAAACACTTCGACAGGCTGCAGCTGAGGTCTGAGGCCCTGCTCCGGACCAGGCTGCCGGCCACGCCTCAGGTCTCTGTGGTGGGAGAACACCACACTTCCCGCTTCAGGCACACACGTGTGCTATGAAACACACATTGTTAAATCTTAGCGGCCAGCACTTGGCATAGCAGCTTGGGCCGATGCCTGTGACGCCAGCATCCCATGTGGACCCTGGTTCAAGTCCCGGCTAATCCACTTCCGATCCTGCTCTCCAGTAAGGGCCTCAGAAAGCAGGAGATGGCCCAAGAGTTCTGAGCCCTGTCACCCAGGTGGGAGACCAGCTGAGGCTCCTGGCTCCCGGGTTTGGCCTGGTCCAGGCCTGGCCATTGTGGCCACCTTGGGGAGTGGACAGACGGAAGATCTCTGCCTGTCTCTCACTGTGTCTCCCATCTCTGTAGTTCTTCCAAATAAGTAAATCCTCAAAAAAACAAACTTAAAAGTCTCAAACTAGTCACTTTAGTGGCAAAGCAGATGTGAAAGACAAAAAACCACCCGGAGCCGGAGGGAGAAGCCGCCGCTGCTTAGCGCGTGCTCGGCTCCCCAGCCAGACCCCAGGCGTGGAGGCAGGAACGCGGCGCCCGTGCGGCACCGGGTCGGGAGACTCGGGGGGGGGGGGGGGCTAAGGTGCCCCTGCGGCAGCCCCGCCCCTTCCCTTCTCCCCCTCCCCTCTCCCCCAGCCTCATGGCGGATTCCAGCTCTGGCACCGCTTCCACCTCGAGTGCCCTCCAGCAGAAGGTCGGACGGCCATGCGGCCTCCAGGGTGGCCCCGCGGACTTGGAGGGAAAGATCCGGCTCCTGAACTGAGTCTGCGGGAGGCCCCGGGGCCCGTGACCCTGCCCACGGGTGACACCCTCCCCCCCCCAGAAAGATGCTACTGGCAGATTCTGTCCCTCCAGACTCGCCATGGGGCCGCCCTGACCCCCAGGACCGCAGAACCAGACGAGTGTGTGGACACGAGGCTGTAGAGGAGTGAGCAAGAGGGATTAAGGCATCTGACAGGTGCAGGAGGAGCCCCTGCTGGGACACAGGTGGGTGCACAGGAGGCCCCGGGGTGTGGGACGCCAGCCTCCAGCCTGGGAGGGAGCCCACTTCTGCGGCATGGGCCAGGTGTGCAGGGAGGGAGCCCAGGCATGAGGAGTCCCTTCTCCAAGGCCCCAGCAGGGTGCCTGCCACGTGCATGCCGGGGCACCCCCACCAGCCAGGTCCAGGAAAGGCCTGGACCTCCCGGCACCTGCATTTCCGGAGGCGGGCACTTTCTCAGAAGAGTTGTCCACCATCATCCCCAGGAAGGCCGTGGCCTGTGGTGCCACTGCCTGTCCCCTGGGGGAACCCAGGTTCCAGGAAGGACCGCCCCACACGCCTGCCGGACATGCAGCCTTGGCCGCCTTGAGGCTTGGGTTGCGCCATGCCTGCTCCACCAGGACAAAGGTCTGCGTCTTCAGCCCCACCCCTGGGGCCAGACAGAAACCACTCCACAGAGTGTGGAGCACACGGAGCTCACCTGGGGCCATGGGCAAACCCCGGGTCCCCACTGCCTCGGTCGCACTGCCGAGGGTTAACAGATACAGGGCCGGTGGCCGGTGGCCGTGTGCCCAGTGCTTCAACTGCGTTTTGAAGGTGTGGTTGTGTCTGACTGGCCTGCAGACGTGCGGGACAAGCTGTGTCTTTCTAAAACGAGCGCCCACATCGGCAGCGGCTGCCTGGTGTTAGCACCGTGTGCTGCTCTGGGAAGGATGCCCGGCACACCCCGGTCACCGCCCGCCTGTCTCTCCAGGCCCCTTCCCCACCCCCTCCCCAGTTCTGGTGCTCTCCTTCCTCCAGCACCACCGCCCCTGGACCCTGCCGCTGGCTGAGGATCTTGGGTAAATCAGAGGTGCCAGACCCCAGGGACGGCTCCTCTCCATACGATCTGAAATGCTACGTGCCATAGCACGGCTGGGCACACTCACTGCGTTTAGCTGGGACTGCATCATCTGTACAGATGCAAGACCTACAGTGACACACGTCAGAACCCAGCGAGCCTGTGGGGCCGGCGCTGAGGTTCAGTGGGTTGAACCTCCACCTGCAACATGGCACCCCGTGTGGACCGGGGTCCAGTTGTGCCTGCTCCACTTCAGCTCAGCTCCAGGCTGATGCACCTGGGACAACAGCATCAGATGCCCGAGTGCCTGGGCCCCTGCACCCCGGTGAGAGGCCCCTGCACCCCGGTGAGAGGCCCCTGCACCCCGGTGAGAGGCCCCTGGCTTTGAGCTGGCCCAGCTCTGACCACTGTGACCACTTAGGGAGTGAACCAGCAGGTGGAAAATCTGTGTGTGTGTGTGTGTGTGTGTGTGCGCGCGCGCGTGCATCTGCTTGTCTGTCCCCTTCTCTGTAACTCTCTTTTCAAATAAATAAATCGTCTTTAAAAAAAAAAAAAGAAGAAACAAACAAGACCCAGTGAACCTGACGCTGCAGCAGACATGGGAGACTGCTCCTGTTCCTGGCCCCATCACAGGGCTCCCAGGGGACCCTGGGGCAGGGCAGCACCCTGTGGCCCCGTGGGTCCTGGGTGAGCCAGGATGCGTGCACACCCTGAGCCTCCTACCCAGAAGACGCACGCACTCCTGGCCAGGCCAGGCAGTGACACCCGGGAGCCTCAGAGAACAGACGTGGCTCTGCAGCCGTCGTCTGAGGTCGGGGGCAACCATCTAAAGCCACAGGGGTGAAGACACAGTGACCAAACAGGCCGCGCCGCTGCCGAAGGAGAGCCGCGACTTTGCGGGCTCCGTTCAGGTTTCTCAAGCCTGGACGCACACCTCCACAGACACGTCAAGAGCCAGAGCATTTTAAATGAATCTTTAATCATGTGTAATAATGCGAGTGGCCCTGGTCCTGCGCTGCATTGGAATCGCTGGTAGCAGAGTTTTATGAGCAAAGCTGACCCGAGGCTGCTGGAGAAATTGCAGCAACAGCGCTGCTTAACCCTTGCCTGCCCGGAGCCCGTCCGCCAGCCCCCGCCACACGTGGCGTCGTCCTGCTTTCCTCGCTTGGACAGAGGCAGGGTGAGAGGCCCCTGGGTAGCACTAGACGGGCTCAGAAGCTCAACGAGGGTCTGTGGCGGAAGCGCCCGAGGTTGCCGGAGGACAGGCCCCTCCCACAGGCACCCTGCTTGGCAGGAAGAGCCCCCCTGCTAGTTCTGGGGGTCTACTCAGCGAGGCCCGGGCAGCACCTGCCTGCCGCACCTGTGCCCCCCCTGGATTCTTGGGGCCCCAACAGCCTCACGCTGACCGCAGCTGTGGCGTTGGTGGCTCTGCGCCTCCCTGGAGAGGTTGGGCCTGGAGGCTGCCACGCCCTTCCCAGCGGGGAGGGCTGCCCTGGGCTCCCTGCCCCACTGGCCCACAAGGGCCCAGCGGCAGGCTTCCAGGGAGCAGGCTGCACACTGCACGCATCCAGGGGACCCGCCTGCCCCGGCCCTGCCCGGACCCTGCCTCCCGGCCTGGTCTCCCGAGAGCTGTTTGTGAGCAGCTGCCCGCAGCCCGAGAACACAGCATCTGTGGCTCCAGGAATGTTGCTGCCTCCAGGGGAAATCCCACCTGGAAGCCAGGCCCAGATGCGCAGGGGCGGCGGGCAGTCAGCCCCTCCCTCTGGGCTCCGCCTCGTGGGGCCTCTCAGGGCACCGTGAGCGTTAAGGCCCATGTGCCGCGACCACCTAGAACAAGGCTACAGCTGGAGCAGATCAGAAAGCCATGTTGCTGACCCACAGCCGTGGACAGTGGCTCCACGGCGCTGTCGGTGGCCTGTGGTGACAGCTGTCCTGTGTCCCCAACGAAGACACAGGCACCCAGATGACCTCAGGAGGACACGCCTGCGGGCTGTGAATGCCGAGACCACAGCGTGCAAGATCCATGTTCGTGAGAAACCCCTCGCCGCAGTGGCTGGGGTCTACAGCCAGGGGCGGCCACGAGGGCCAGAGCCGTGGACTTACACAGAGCTGGGCCAGGCGGTCCCTGCCTGCCTTTGGTCTGCAGTGTCTGTAAGCTGTGCTCCATCGGTGCCGACGAGAAGGAAGCCCTGTGTGGCTCTTAACTCAGCAGAAGCCCCCCACCCCAGGACTCAAGGGTTCTCCCGGGGACCTCCAGTCGACTCCAGCCCACTCCCGTGCCCTCGAGTCTGAGCACGGTGGGTGGGGTGGACGGTGAGCGAGGCAGCCGCTCCTGACCCCTGCTCCCCGCGCGTGAGAGCCAGTCTGTCTCAGCTGCTGCACTTCCGATCCCGCTTCCTGCTAACTCCTCGCCTCAGCACGGACTCGCGGTGTGGACGGAGACGCCGCCCGGCCGGGCTCCCTGCCCACCATCCCACGGCGGGGCAGCAGCTGCATCTCGCTGGGGCCTTGAGAAGTGAGAGGATTTTTTGCTGAGAGTTTTCATGAAAGCGAAACGCAGGTGCGAAAGAGAACTCTGACTTGCACTTCATCCTGCAAAAATATGAGATTACGAGGCAGCTCACGAGAACACGATCGCTTCCCTGAGCCGAGCCTTCCGGACCGAAAGCCATGGTACTGCCAGGAGAGCGGCCCTGGCCATGGAACTGGTCTGCACCGGCTGTGACCGGCCACACAGAGCCCCCTCTCCAGGCAGGAGCCCCTTCAGGGTCCCCCTCTGTCCCAACGTCCCTGAAACCAGAAGATTTCTCCATGGGGATGCGTGGAGCGACGCGGGTCCTCCGGAATCTCCCCCGTCCCCTTCCTCCTGGCTTTTGAGAGTGGGAGGCCCCCTCCCCACACTGCGCCCTGCAGGTCAGGGGCCCCGGACCTGGTGCTGGGATGGTGAGAGAGACAGAGACACCTAGTGGCTGGGCCGGGCTGGGGATGCGTTTGTTCTGGACAGATTAGGAGCAAGGGGGCCAGTGGCCCTTCTGAGACCCCTCCCCACCATGGAGGAGCCACTCAGAAGGGAGGAGGCCCCCGGACATGGGGTGCTGGTCACTGTCTCCCCGTGTGCTGCAGGCACGCTGGACGGGCTGGGGCGCTGCCATGCTTCTGTGCCGTGTGACGCAGGAGCTGCAGGAGAGGCAGTGGGGGAAGCCCTGTGGCCCCTCAAGGACTTCGGCCTCTGACTCTGAGCCACACGGTGCCCCCTGGAAGCCAGCAGGCTTGGAGACGCGGGCTGGGCTGGGGACCCACAGTGCCAGGCAGCTGGGAACATGGGGTGCGTGGGACGGGTCTGGGGACACGCGGTGCTGTCTGCACTGTTTCCCGTGTTGATCGCTTCTATCATGCCTTTCCCCTGACACAGTGCAGGAGAATTTTTTTTTTTTAATTTGACAGTTAGACAGTGAGAGAGAGAGACAGAGAGAAAGGTCTTCCTTCTGCTGGTTCACCCCCAAAATGGCCACTGTGCCGGCACTGCGCCGATCCAAAGCCAGGAGCCAAGTGCTTCCTCCTGGTCTCCCATGCCAGTGCAGGGAGCACTTGGGCCATCCTCCACTGCACTCCTGGGCCACAGCAGAGAGCTGAACTGGAAGAGGAGCAACCGGGACTGGAACCTGGCACCCATATGGGATGCCGGCACCTCAGGCGGAGGATTAACCAAGTGAGCCACGGCACCGGCCAGTGCAGGTGAATTTGACAAGGTGTCAGGTCTGTCCCCAGATCCAAGGAGCAGCCACGAATGCCAGCCCAGAGCATGCCCCCAGGGAGACCCCCGGTGCTCGGGTGCCTGGTGTGACCAGATCATCCCCCGGCCCTCTGTCCGTAAGGCGTCTACGGGAGTCTTCCAAGCCATGGTTCACGCAGTCTCTACAGAAACATGCCGTCCTCTGGGCAGAGCTGCCCGCTCTGGGCGGCACGGAGAAAGTTCTATGGGGCTGTCCTCGTCTCCCCAGCAGATTCGGGCGCCTCGGCCCGGAGTTCAGAGCCAGGTGGGACCCACGCCGCCGAGGCCGCCGTAGCGGGCCTGTGCCTCTGCCCCGCCGGCCGGCCCTGACCCTGGCCTCTCCCCATCTCGGGCCTAATTGTTGAGATGTATTCTTCGTGCGGGGTCCACGGCGGCTCCCAGGGAAAATGCAGAGAAGAGAAAGCAGCCCGGAGGGGCCGGGCTGTGAAAAGCGTGCTGAATGGAGTCGCTGAGGAGCGCGGAGGCTGCGCACGAGCGGCGGGGAGGCCGGCGGCCGGGCGGCGGCCGGGGCCCTTTGGAGGTAGGGGAGAAAGCCAAGCCCCACTGGCGCCTGCGTTCCTCCCGTCTCTGCGATGCAAAGATAATCAGGTTTATGTAAAGTGTGTGTGCTCCTTTGACAGCCAGGGTGCCTCATTAATTCCGTCACACGGACGCCATTGTCCCCCGAGTGTTTGAAATGCGGATGGGGACCCCGCCTTTCTAATCCTGTCAATCACCGCAAACATTTTTCCTGCAGTTGCCATGGCTGGGGCCAGAGTTCATGAAAACACAGAATGAGAGCCAACAAAACAAGAAGAAAGACTTATTTGAGACTCTTTTTAAAGGACATCGACCATGCACGGAACATGGGAAGTGAGCATGGACAAGCCAGGACACGACTGTGCGCCCAGAGGAGCGGGGCCGGGGGACCTGAGAGCCGAGCAGGCCGCTGAAAACTTGACCCAGGAGTCTCTGGGAAAAGCCGGTGAGTCGCTGCCTGGTAGAACACTGCTCTTTCTCCCGTGTGTTCTCCAGGGTACAATGCTCGTCTATTACAACACATGCCACCAGGGTCCCCGCACCCGAGCGAGCCAGCTCAGGCCGGCGGAATGCTGATCGCCCACGCCAGGACGCCATGCGGCCGGCAGGGCCCCCCGGCCTCGCTGGGACCTGCTCTGGGAAAACTGCTCGTGCATGGAGGCCAGCAGAGCCAGGATGGGGATCACGGGACTCACACACTCACCCCAGACGCTGTCTGGTTCCTGTCACGGCCGTGGGAAGGTGCAAGCACCCTGGCCAGGCTGGGGATGCCACAGAGGGTAAAGGGACAACAGGGCACACACTGGACCAGACCTGAGGACAGTGGCCCCCTTCCGACTCCAGAGGGCGCGAGGGACACCGCTCCCCCGACGGCCCTGACTTGTGCACCCCAGCTCCAGGAGACTAGCTGGGGACGGGGGATGCAGGTGAGCCGTGCCTGCCCGGAGAGGTCGGGCCAGCTACAGGAAGGGGCACCTGACCTGACCCACGTCCCCCTTCCTGGCTGTCTCTGCCTCTTTGCCAACGCGAGGGCAGCCTCTCTGACAGCCGCCCGCCAGGCCGGGCTCCCCGCTGCCCACCCCGAAGCCCCCAGCAGAGGGTCTCCAGGTTGGCTTCTGCCGAGTCCTGGTCCACAGGGCACAATCTAGAGCTTGGCCCCTCGGCTGCAAAGTCCAGACCAGGCCAGAGGAGCAGGAGCCCCGGCACAGCGGCCAGGCCCCGCTTGCCACCCGCAGACCACGCCCCGCCCCGCCCCAGCCCAGCTCCCCGCCCACACGTCTGGGGGGGCAGCGCATGATGGCCCCAGAACTGGGGAGACCAGGGACTTCCTGGCTCCTGGCTGCAGCCTGGCCCAGCCCTGACTTCTGTGGCCGTTTGGGGATGGAAGACCTCTGTCTCTGTCCTCTGTCTCTGCTGTTCTGTCTTTCACATGAATAGAATTAAATCTCTCAAACAAAAAGAGACTGCAGCCATCTCCCCTCACTGCCACACTCAGCCCAAGGCTCGCTCACCTCAGGCTTGGGCCCTGCCCTCCCTGCCTGCCTGGCCCGACAACCCCCACCCCCCGCAGGCCGGGGCAGAGCGGGGAGCGCAGGGCAGGAGGGGCAGGCCGGCCAGGACACCGCCCCCGCTGCCGGCCAGACTTCTAGGGGCTGCCGGCTCCTGCCGCACCCGTGTCTCGTGTCCCAGTCCCCGGTCCTCCCTCTGCTCTGGGCCCCGCGGCTGCTCCACACTCTGCCTCCCGTCCCGGAGCTCTGTCTGCGTCATGTCCCAGGGGAGGAGTCCTCGGCACAGGCAGGGGGTCCTGAGGGCTGAGCTCCCCTTTCTGCGTCCGTCCTCATCCCCTGCTCGCGCGACGGCAACTGTCCACCCGCAGGGCTGAGGCCGTCTCCTGGGAGGCCCTTCCTGGCGAGGTCCACCTCCCCGTCTGCGGTGTGCCCTGGAGGAGGGCAGCTCCGCCCGCCTGCGCCCCCTCCCCCAGCGTCCCCTGCCCTCCCGGGGCTGCTGTCCGTCATCACATCGCCTGTGTGCCCGTCGGGCCCCGACGGTGCTTAAACAGAAACACTTCTCACTGATTGTATCGGTGCAAAAGTCAAAAGTCATACACATTTGACTTGAGAATAAAACACATGTCAAAGACAAGAAAAAGGCTACGCTTAAAAGTACTGGAAATAAGCCCGCCCCCTTGCTGTCTCTATGGACTGGGAGGAGGCGTGCACGCAGCTCAGCCGGAACACGCACGCCCCCTTCCACAGCGGTCGGGACTTTGCTCCCAGGCTGCACGCGGGGGAGCCTCGGCCATCTTTAGCATCATGTCCTCCAGAGAGGCCCTGGGGCCCGTGGGCGCTCGGGCGGGCGTGGGGCTGCAGGCGGGGCCTGCGGGAGCCTCTCCCAGGCACCCTTCCCGCCCGAGCCCAGCTGCTCCGCCCGGCCACCCCGGCGGGGTCTGCACCACGCCCTAATTGCTGCCACTGTTCCCTTTAGTCTTTTTCCTGTTGAAGGGCTCTGAGGAAGAGAGTACCAACTCAGCTAATCCGAGAGCGTTCCTACCGACTTCATCACTCTTACCTTATTAAGGCGTACACCTGCACTTTTTAATCAAACGCTATATTAGTTTAATAAAAAGTTGCTATTCGTTCTCACCCTCCAGCGCTCACACACTGAGCTTCTTAAGGACCCACATTTCTCCCTCCGCGTTTTTTCAGCCTCCTCATAATAGACTTTCTCTGCGTGTGCATGTATAATCGGCGAGCCACCGTGATCCGCGACTCAGCGAGGTTCGCCCCTTCTGTCTAACAAAGGCCTGGCTCCCTCCCTGGGTTTCCACGGGGACCACTCCGCCCCTGGCTGCATCTCCGCTCCTCTTCCTCACGCCTGCCTCCGAGGGAAAGGAAGGGAACGTCTCCATACGCCCGACGAGCTCCAACACTCAATATTTCGTCTTGCTATGAATTTTAATGTAAATTCACATTAATGAAGACTTCTCTGCGTAATAATTTTGAAAAGAATTGTGCCTAAGTTTACCAGCTATTCTGACGGACTACCTGTGTGAGAGAATGTCTCGGCGCTTCAAAGTCCCAGCCTATCCACCCTCATGGCTTCTCTGTTAACCCGAGACACCAGGGACGTTTCAGATTCGAGGCGTCTGGAAGTAAGAGGATGCAATGCACCTTGAAATCCTTCCGACGCCAGGGGCACTGCTGAGGGTGCCCAGGCCTCTCCAAAACCTGTCTAAAGAGGGCGGCAGAGAAAGGACCGCAGTGCGCGAGCCGCTCCGACGGACACACCAGGTGCAGGTGCACCAGGCTGCGGCTCCACACCGGAACACATCAGGACCACAGAAGTCGACAGGACAACACGTGCAACACACGTGACCCTCAGCGAGTGTCCGTCACTCCCCCGGCGACCACAGGGCTGACCGGGCACTCCGCCCACTGCTGCTGCACTGCCTCGCGCTGGCCAGCAAAGGACCCCAGTCCCCCGTGAAGCCATGCGGCTTCTGCTCCCTCATGAAGGACAGAAATGACAAGGCCGAGTGTCCCAAGCCAGGAGGGCTGCACGCCCTGGCCAGGTCCCCTGGGCAGCAGGAGAAGCCCCCAGAGGCAGCACCATCGAGGGAGCGCCTGGACGAAGTGCTGGTGCCCCCCCTTGAGAACCAGGGTGCCCAGGGGTGGACACGGAGCCCTGGGCCAGGCCGCCACAGCCTGCCCTCCACGTCCACCCCTCCTGCCCGGCTGTCATCAGGGCCCGGTCAGGTGGACTCCCTGCTGGTGGACAAGAAATGCCTCCACGTGAGATGCCTGGCCTTCACTTTGGTGTAGAACATGTACACTGCTTTGTTTGAGTTGAAATAAACCAGTTATTGCAAAACAAATGGGCTAGCCAACATTAGCGTTAATCAGTGCGAAATCTTCCAGACTTGTTTAAAATTGTGATAGCAATTACATTACAGGAATAGCGGGGGGGAGGGGGTGTTCGGCCCTGACGTGGAAATGAAAAGGCACTCGAGGCCACCCCCCCCCGACACACACACACAGAGTACCCAGCCTCAAGTCACCCACCTGGTGGGAGGGACACAGAGCCCGGGCCGGGTGGCCACGGCTGCAGTGCCTGCTCCCGGGAGGGTGCGGCACGGTCGGCTCTGCACACTCGCCTGCCCGGGGGAGCACGCGAGGCCCGAGGGGTCCGGGGCTGCCCCAGGCCGATGCGGAGCTGGCACCTGAGCCCGGCCTCCCGCTCTGCTTCCTTGTGGCGTCCACCACAAACACTGGGAGGAAACAGCTGAGGTGGGTGCAGGTGACCAAGGCCCGGACAGTTAAAGCGGGGGCCTCCGGGCCTTGGAGAATGTCCCAGAGCCAGATCGCCAAGCCCAGCTGGGCGGGCCTGGGGTGGCCCACGAGAGAGACGGCCTCCTCTGTGAGCCCCCAGCCTGGGACCACCAGGAGGAAGCAGACGGACGGACGTCGCTGGTACGCTCGCTGGCGTGCCGTGCCCGGGCTGGCCGCCGGGCTCCGACGACAGGCAGCCAGCAGCACCTGGGACGAACGCCAGAGCGGCCAGTAAGCGAGGCCCAGCAAGCGGGCGTCGGCTTCCCGGGATGCCCCGGCCTGGGAGGTCTGGCTCCTCCGCGGTCCCCAGAGCCCCTGAGCCCCTGAACGCTCACGTCTGAGGTCGCAGCTGTGCATCTGGGGCTGCCTTCCCTGCCCTCCACCGCCCTCTGTGCTACGGGGTCACGAGCTGCACGGACTGCCGGGTCCCAGAGCCTGAGCCACCCCGGAGTCCACTCACTCTCAGAACACGGGTGGTGCCGCACGCGTTCCTGGAGGTCCAGGCCGGCAGCAGCTGGAGCAGCGGCCAAGATGCGGCGGGGAATGGAGACGAGGCCTGGAGCGGCCCCAGCTCTTCCCAGCGTGCGGGAATGGGACAGGAAGTGGAGCCCTGCTGCACACAGCAGGGGTCTGTGTTCTTGCTCAGGGACAGACAGCAGCACCTGCCCTCCCCCACCCGCCCCAGGCCGGAGCCCAGACCCCGACGCCATACCACGTGGGGAGCCAGGCTGCAGGAGGGGACGGGCCGTGCGAGGGGCCAGATGGGGCGTTCTCAGCCTTGGCCTCCGTCACTCACGTGCGGGAGAGGACAGGGCACTCCACGCCCTGGCGAGAGCTGACCCCGGGGTCCCAGGTCCCAGGCGACGGGGAGGAGCTGCCTCTCACCGCTTCCCAGGCCTGGGCAGAAGCAGCAACCCCGCTCAAAGCCGCGGTCTGCTCCCAGGGCAGGCGAGGCACTGGGCTTCCCAGGTGTTCGGGCATCTGTCGGCCCTGGGAGGCCCAGCTCTGCAATCCACCTGGAACCGGCTCTAGGCCTGGCGGTCGCCTGAACAACATCGACCTTCCAAGACCCCCTGGTAAGGAAGCGCCCTCCGGGTGTGACTGTCCCAGAGCTCGGGGCCAACTCACAGGCTTCTGGGGCTTGTGGTGCTGAGACCAGGTGTTTGTGGTGCAGTGAGACAGTTCCAGGCATCGCCGGGTGCTGCTATCCAGGTCTCCGGGTGGACGCCGGCAGCATCAGCCTCATCCCCGGGAGAGCCGGCGCACACCACCACAGGCCCAGGTCTGGCAGGAGTCCCCACTTGCCGGCTTGGCTCATGGCTGTAGTGATGGGGAGGGAGCCCTGGGCGCAATGGGGAGCGAGGACCCCGAGATCTCCGGCCCCTGACGAGCCCCGGCCCCTCCCGCTCAGACATCCTGGAAACCTCACGCTGACCTTCGCCGAACACAACTTGGCCGCCTCTCTGGGTTCCTGAGGCCGAGCGCCAGGGACCCGATGGGGGTTTCTCCCACCTGGGGAGACCGGGGCAGGAAAAGACCATTTGCCAAGCCCGGGTAGAAACCAGTAAACTCACGGGGACGTGAAGAGAGCTGCCCCTCCTGGGAGACACCCCGCTCTGCAGCCGTGTCTTCTTCAGCTGTGGCCACACAACGCACACCAGCAGGAGCGCCGTGCACAGCATGGACACAGCTGGCGCTTCTCCGAGTCGGCGTGGAGGCAGCCAACGTTCTGGGATACGCAGACAGCTCTGGTCCTGTCGCAGAGCACAGAGGGGGCGCGGGCTCCTCCTTTCACTACAGCGTCCTGATCGTCGCAAGAAAACAGGGAGATTCCGACCCCAGGGAGCAAGCCAGACACGGTGCGTGGAAGGAGTTGCAAGGTTTGGAGTCGTTGGCAGACAAGCGCCCTGCGTCCGTGGCGTGGCCATTTGCCGTCCCCCGCTCAGTGTCACTCCCATTCTCAGTGGCGTCTGTAGACCCAGAGATGCCACACTCCACGGCTGTCTCCCCTGACTTCCCAAACCAGGGCTGTGATCGGGGAGATCAGGCCCCGGCCCCGCTGCCCCAGGTCACTGCACGCTTCTCTCCTCTCTGCTCCCCTGGCTCCGGCCCAGACGCTAAGCTGCAGCGGGAACTGGGGACCAGGAGGCCCAGGGAGCCACGGCGGGGAAGCCCCCAGAGGCCCGGCTGAAGAGGGTCCTGGAAAGCTTGGGAACCCCAGATTCTGGGCCCGAGGTGAACCGGGAGACCTGGAGCCCAAGTCACAATCCTTGGACTGAAACGTGTGGCCTGCCAGTGGGCAGAGAGAAGGAAGGAGAGACACGGCCCGTGGTCGGATCGCCACCCCTCTGCCAAGGGAGCCCAATGCCGGGGGCTTGCCCAAGGCTGCCCGGACTTGGCCAGGCCGGGAGCAAGGAGCTCTGAGCTTCAGACAAGTGCTCAGCCTGAACCAGCGCTGATTAAAACCGAATTAGAATAGCAGCTCCAGTGGGTGAGGGGGAGCAAGATGCTTCCAACTGAGCTTCCGAGCGGCCCCTGAGCTCACACCCTGGGTACAGTGTCCCGTGGTCACCTGCGTGGTCTCTGAGCTCACACCCTGGGTACAGGTGTTCCGTGGTCACCTGTGTGGTCTCTGAGCTCACACCCCAGGTACAGTGTCCTGTGGCCACCTGTGTGGTCTGTGAGCTCATACCCCAGGTACAGTGTCCTGTGGCCACCTGTGTGGTCTGTGAGCTCATACCCAGGTACAGTGTCCTGTGGTCACCTGTGTGGTCTCTGAGCTCACACCCAGGTACAGTGTCCTGTGGTCACCTGTGTGGTCTGTGAGCTCATACCTCAGGTACAGGTGTCCTGTGGTCACCTGCGTGGTCTCTGAGCACACACCCTGGGTACAGGTGTTCCGTGGTCACCTGTGTGGTCTATGAGCTCATACCTCAGGTACAGGTGTTCCGTGGTCACCTGCATGGTCTCTGAGCACACACCCCAGGTACAGGTGTCCTGTGGTCACCTGCATGGTCTCTGAGCTCACACCCAGGTACAGTGTCCTGTGGTCACCTGTGTGGTCTCTGAGCTCACACCCCAGGTACAGTGTCCTGTGGCCACCTGTGTGGTCTGTGAGCTCATACCCCAGGTACAGGTGTCCTGTGGTCACCTGTGTGGTCTCTGAGCACACACCCCAGGTACTGGTGTCCTGTGGCCACCTGTGTGGTCTCTGAGCTCACACCCAGGTACAGTGTCCTGTGGTCACCTGTGTGGTCTGTGAGCTCACACCCAGGTACAGTGTCCTGTGGTCCCTGTCTGTGGCCTCTGATGTTTCTTGTGTTACCAGCACTGACTCCTGCATTTGGGGTCTGCCAGACCAGGTGCACTGATGCTACTCAGCGTAAACAAGGTCCTATTGATTTAAGCCAAAGTCAGACAATGTAGGCAGGGGCAGAATCTCAGATATTCCACGTGACCACCAGGGACACCAGCCCCCGTGACAGGCACCCAGCCGAGCGCGGGGCCCCTCTCCCCGATAGAGCTCACCAGCCTGCGACAGGCCCGGCCTCCCTCTGCAGTCTGGGCAGGGCGGGCCCACTGCTGACCCTGCCCTGCTTGTGTGTCAGAGAGGGAGATGTCCACTCCGTGTGGACCACAAGTGCATGGCGGGGAGCTGCTCGCCATCCTTGCCTGTGTGTGTCCTGCCCATGCGTGTCCTGCCCGTGTGTGTCCTGTCTGTGCGTGTCCTGTCTGTGCGTGTCCTGTCTGTGTGTGTCCTGTCCATGCGTGTCCTGCCCATGTGTGTCCTGTCTGTGCGTGTCCTGTCTGTGTGTGTCCTGCCCATGTGTGTCCTGTCAGTGCATGTCCTATGTGTGTCCTATCTGTGCGTATCCTGACCGTGTGTGTCCTGTGTGAGCTGGCACAGGTGGTGATGCGTCCCAGCTGCCATCCTCAGCCAAGACGCTCTGTGGAGACAACGGAGCCCCTTTGCACCAATGCACTGCAGCAGGAGTGCTTAGCCTTGAACTCGTGCAAGACTCTGAACCCCACAGTCACAAGTCAATCATACTTGGAGGGGAGGAGCTTCGCCCAACTGAGGCATTTAGGAGGGAGGGTCTCGCAGGAGGGCTGGGTGTAAAAGCCCAGCCCCGCTCTGCACCTGGTGCCCCCGGCTCCTCCACACAAGCTCCTCCGTGGCCTCTGCCGCCCCCCCCCGGGGGCCACGCTGCACGGTCCCCCAGCCAGGCCTCGGACCCCGCCTCAGGTGTGCTGCAGTGGTAGCAGACGGCCGGCTGCAACGCAGTCTGTGCTGGGACCTCACACACGCAGCCGCGACCCGTGCACCTGCAGCTTCTGGACTCAGAGCCTGCTGAGCCGGGCAGGTGCAGCCGCACACGCCGAGATGGCCATGGGAGAAGTGTGCAAGGGACCACGAGACTCAAAAGGGAGATCACGGAGTCAGGTGCAGGAAACGCGTATGAGCAGCAGGAAGCGATGGAATCAGGCGCGGGAGAACACGCGTGTGAGCAGGAAGCGATGGACTCAGGCGTGGGAGAACACGCGTGTGAGCAGCAGGAAGCAATGGAATCAGGCATAGGAGAACACGCGTGTGAGCAGGAAGTGATGGACTCAGGCGCGGGAGAACACGCGTGTGAGCAGGAAGTGATGGACTCAGGCGCAGGAGAACACGCGTGTGAGCAGGAAGTGATGGACTCAGGCGCGGGAGAACACGCGTGTGAGCAGGAAGCGTCTGAGCACCTGGCTGCCAGCCCCTGGGGCCAACACGTCCCCTTCCTGTGGGCACCAGGAAGCAGGGGAGCTCACGTGAGCTCCGCGGGGCAGAGTCTCACGGCATCAGCCTCTCACTGATGAGGACACATGGCCAAGCACACGGAACACCGGTGGCCCGTGACAAACACAAGCACCATAGAAACACAGCTGACAAACCGAGTTCATGGCAAAGCCTCCTTGGTCATATCTCAGACACAGGACCGCCCACAAGGAGGGGCCCAGCCCCCCCAGCTGCCGCAGGTGTGGGGACAGGCTGTGGGAAGTCCCCATCATCGGGAGTGAGGTGCCAGAGTTGAATGCGAGGATGCTGGCAGTCTGTGCCAGTGACAGCGGCCCATGCCATACCAGCCGATCGGAGATCCCGGGCGAGGCAGGGACCGTCGGAGGGTGGCTTTGAGATCAGCGGAGAGCAGACTCCTGCTGCGAGAGCCGACTCACAGTTTGGGTCACGGCTGAAAACCTGCCCGTCCGACTGCACTTGTGGGACGGGAGATGGAGGAGCCGCCTGCTGTCCTTGGGGGGTCAGCACGCTTGGGTGGGGCTGTGTTCTGAGCCGTCCCAGGGTGTGGCCAGGTCCACACAGAGGCTTGGCAGGGAGAGACTCAGAACCCCGCGGGCTCTCGCTGGCCGCCCACGCATGGCTCCAATGGACGTGGCCCTCAGCGGGCCTGTGCTCTCCTGCAGTGCCCACCCGGCTCCCTGCCTGGCTGAGCTCCTGGCTGGGTGGGGTCTAGAAAGCCAACACTTGGTGCCCTGCAGCTCAGTCTACACTGGCAGGCCCCTTCCTCGCTCCTCGGCACGTGGCTCCGTGGCCTCTGGATGCTGCCGTTCACCCAGCTCCCAGCCAGCTGCTGCCACGGTCCGTGGGTCCCCGTGTGAGGCCTTCTTCTGGGCCGTAGCCATCCGGACACACCACGCTTGGCAACACTCCTGCCGTAACCCTGTCTAGCGAGGAGCCGTGGCTTCCCGTGGAGCCTCCGGAGGCTGGCGCAATGCCTTCCGAAGCCCCGTCTGGCCTGCTAGCCAGTGTCATGACAGCTGCTGTGGCTGCCCCGCCCGTCCTCTTCTGTGGAAAATCCCCAGAACTGCTCATTTCCTGCCGGCAGCACCAGCGTGGATCAGACACGGTGCTGGGAAAGCCGCCCGCGTGTTTGCGAGGACACTGACAAGTGGGAGGTGAGGCAGGGCGACACCTGGGGAGCCGGGCCGGGACGGCGGCCTCCAAGGAGAACCGGCAGACAGCATGGACACCAGAAATGCCCGGAGTGAGGACAGGGCCTGGCCCAGGCCGAACAGAGCAGAGAAAAGGTGCACACATCTAAACGTGGGCGGGACGCTCAGAGCACCGCGTGTGGACTGGTGGGCGCCAACCACCCACGGCCGGGAGCGGGCAGAGCAGAGTCCAGGAAGACAACCGCGGCGGGCGGGGCTGCCCCACGGGGCCGCAGGCTCAGCCCTGTGTGCTGCTGGACACCTTCCCACCGCCCGCACTGCCCTCGGGCCCCTCCCCGGCTCCCCCCCTCGCCTGCAGCCCCACCCTGGAGCAGAGCCAGTCTGGGAAGCTCCAGCCCCAACAGCACCCAGTGTCGCCCCACGAGGCCCCCACGCTATTGGCCCCTGGCCCCTCCGCCCCATGTGCTCTGGCAGGAGGCCCCCGGGACGGAGAAAAGTCACTTCACTCCCAGGAACGCAGCGTGAGGGGCGGCTCTGAAGTCACGTCGGCTTGATTCAGTGCTGGTCTACACCCTGGGGGACACAGGGACGCGGGCCCCCAGTGCTGGTCCACACCCTGGGGGACACAGGGACGCGGGCCCCCAGTGCTGGTCCACACCCTGGGGGACACAGGGACGCGGGCCCCCAGTGCTGGTCCACACCCTGGGGGACACAGGGACGCGGGCCCGGCGGCTCAGTTCAGCGTCTTCATGGGGAGGTGATGGGGCAGCCTCCACACAGGAGCGGCAGGAGATACGGATGCTGAGTGGCCACCGGGTTACAAGCGTGGAAACCGGAAGTGACGCTTCACTGAGAGCCTGTCTGTGGCCCTGGGATGTGCGGGCTCTTCGTGCCGCGAGGGGGGAGCACAGGCAGCTGCCCAGTGCACAGCACCAGCGCGAGGTCCCCCACTGGCAGAGGAAGGAACCAGCACAAACCTCGAAGCCCCCCGCCCTCCCTCCGCAGCATCGTGCGGCCAGAGCGGCCAGAGGAACCGAGTAACGGGCTGCCAGCCGCCGCAGCGTCGCCAGTGAACCTGCAGGCTGGAATGCATGGGCCGGTGCCCCCGCCAAGGATCCGGCGTCTGGGCGTCGCGCAGCTCCGGCTTGAGTCCCCTCCGGTGCCACTGCCCTGCCAGGAGCCCGGGCCCGCAGCGCAGGCCGGCGCCAGCCGCGCATCCCTAAATGATGTGGGACTGAGGGAGCTGGAGCCTGAGCGGTACCACGTGAACCAGAAGCTGCCGGCCCCGCTGAGCTCTCACGGCCATTACGCTCAGGAATAATTCATGGCGGCTCCACGGCCCGCGTCCAGAGTGCACGCATTTGCTCACGGCTGGGGCCCTGCGCAGGTGCCGGGCAGGGCACTGCCAGGGTTCCCAGGCACACTCAGCGCCGCCCAAGCCCGCACCAGGCAGGAGACGGAGGGAACGCAGCGATGGCTCCTGCAGCCCAGGCCTCGCCACCATTTGTCCTGTCTCAACAGGGCTGCAGGTGTGGCAATGCCGTGGCTGACCCAGGAACTCACTGAGGACAGCGTGTGGCTGGGAGTGGCACCCGGCCCAGCGGCTGTGGGCCAGCTCTGTGTCCATCCCCACAGTCCCCAGCAGGACACCCGCCCTGCCCTGTGCAAAGCGCCCACAGGCAGAGGGGGCGTGTTCAGCCGCGTGCTGAGACCCCGGAGCGCCACGGCCGAGAACAGCTTCGATCTGTGTGACAATGACACAATTATTCAAAGTAGGATCGGTACAACATGTAACCCGAGAACTTCGTGGAAAACACATATGAACAAGCTACGCATGGATTTCAAAACAAGATTTAAAGTTTTTATTTTGTTTTAAATATACATTTATTTACTTGAAAAGTAGTTATAGAGAGAGAGGGAAATTATCCATTTACTGGTTCACTCCCCAGATGGCCACAACGGCCTGGGCTGGGTCCGGCTGAAACCAGGATCCCGGAGCTCCATCCGGGTCTCCCACATGGGTGGCAGGGGCCCAGGCACTTGAACCACCTCCCACTGCTTTCCCAGGCTCGTGAGCAGGGAGCTGGGTGGGACGTGGAGCAGCCGAGACTCGATCCGTGCTCATGTGGGATGCAGCATGCCAGGCGGCTTACCTCACTGCGCCACCACGCAGGCGCCATCTCAAAAACGTTTGACCGACACTCAACTTGTAACTTGCTTTGCACGAGCGTTCTGAAGTGCCCGTGTCGGATCACGGTGTGTGCAGCTTCGAGGGAGCCCCAGCGCACAGAGCAGGCAGGCGGAGCTGAGAAGAGGCGTGTCCCGGAGAAGCCTGGTGTGAGGGCGGGGCGGGAAGCCTCCGCACCCCCATCCCAGACTCACAAACATGGACTGAAGGGGCAGGGACCCAGCCGGGGCCAGGGCTCAGCCCAGACGCCACCCACACGGTGGCCCAGGAGGCGAGCAACACCCCTGGGCAGGGCAGAGGCCAGGGGGAGGGGACAGCCCCAAGGCAGCTCCTCAGGGCGGCCCGCACCCACCAGGGCCACAGCGCTGGGAGACCACAGGCCCCTGGGCCGGCAGCCACACGCGTCCTGGGGACACCCAGAGCCCTTCCGAAGCAAAGGCAGAGTCTCAGTCGTGTACGTTTGATTTCATGCAGCTCCGTGGGCCACTGAGACTCCAGAGGACCCCCAGGCCCCAAGCGCTGGGAACCCACCAAGAGCCGGCGTTCTCAGGGTTTGCAAGGACTGTGCCCTGAGGTGGTGTGACCGCGGCTCCCGCGTCTGCCTTCCATGGAGCGTTCCCGGTGCAGCCGGTGCGTTCACCAACCAGGCGGCACGGTGCAGGGTGGCGACGGGTGCAGACCGGCGCCTGTGGTGTTGTCGGGGCTTAGGAGTGACCTTCTGACCAGTAGGTCAGGCCGCGTCTAAGGATCCGTCCAGTTCCCAAGGGTCTGCAGTGGCCAGCAGATGTGGGCACGGCCACTGTGGCTGCCCACGCTGCCTCGCCCTCGGCGCCATTAGCTCTGTGAGCACTGGATCCCCGCACTCCAGGGATCCGGGCAAATCCCGTCACTGCGATCCCCCAGCTGCCTGCTCCGCCCTCCCGCTCGGGTGACGCGTCTCACCACAGCTTGTCTTTAACAAGTCGGCTTGGGCTTGTCTGGCAGTCTCCGGCAGCCATCACACAGCCAAGTCCTCCTAGGACCTAGGGGACGCCTGCTGGGCCTCCCAGAAGCAAGGGTCTCCTCCAGCCCGCAGCTCACCGGGGAGTGGGGCGGCTCTGCTCTCCAAGGCACAGCAACAGGACCTGGGCCACTTGTGACCCCCTCATCTCGTGACCTCACGTGGGCCAGGGGGTGGCGCAGCCTGCAAAGCTAACAGGAGACCACGGGCTGGACGCTGCACGTGGCTGGTGGACGCCCGCACAGAGCAAACACTCGAAGGAAGCAAAACCACAAACGTAGCCCTTTCTTAGATGAGACCAGGAAAGTCAAGCTCTTGCAGAGCTGGAAGTGGGTGGCGATACGCCGGTGCTAAGCCACACTTCCTCACCTCCGTGCTGGGACCGTCCCTGTGAGGTGTCTGACAGTCCGCTCCTCTCTACCGGGACTGGCGTGGGCAACCGCCAAGAGGCCACAATGGGTACTGGAAAGATCTAGAACAATCCTGACCCTTCTACCACGTTGGACTGAAAACCATTAGGAGTTGGTGTCTAGCCTAGCGGTTTAGACACCACTTGGGATGCCCACCGCATATCAGAGGGCCTGGGTTCCGATTCCAGCGCTGCTCCTGACTCCAGCCTCTTGCTGATGCGCCCCTGGGAGACAGCAGGCAACAGCTGAAGTCCTCAGGCCCCTGCAGCCCCCGTGGGAGAGCCAGGGGCAGCTCCTGGCTCCTTGGCCTGGCCCAGCCCTGGCAGCAGAGAGATCTTTCAATCTCTCTCTATCCATCTCGTCTCTCAAATAAACGTTTGTAAAGAGGCAGAGGAAGACACGCACTGAAGAAGGTAGTGTTGTAACTAAAACGCAGGCGTGCGCTGGCCGCATGTGTCGCTGGCCCTGAGTGTGCATCTCTGCAGAAACCTAAAAAGAAAGAAATTCTGAAAACGACTGCTGGATGGTTTTGATGCTGTCACACCTGCACGCCAAGAATTTTATCTTGCGATGGGATGGGGGAAAGAAGGAGAAAAGCTGAATGAGTTTCAAACCAGGGTGTGGCAGGACAAGTGGGCAAGTGGCCAGAGCCTGACACTGCCGGAAAGGGAGGGGCAGAGCAAGAGATGGTGGTTCCAGCCATACGTGGCTCCACCCACTCATGGCTCCACCCACACACGAGTCCACCCACAGGCAGCTCCACCTGCACGCGGCTCCACCCACACAGGCTCCACCCACTCATGGCTCCACCCCATGCTCGGCTCCACCCATACACAGCTCCACTCATGTATGGCTCCACCCACACAGTGCCTGCTTCTGGTGGGCCGGCACTGGCACTTCTGCAGCCACATGACGGACGTGGCACTCTCCCTCCTCGCCACTGGTGGAAGCTGGTATGAACATGGGGTGCAATGGCGAGAGCAGGGGCTATGGGACCGGCCCTGTCTGCGGGGAGTCCGTGCCCCACAATGCGGGGCTGGCTCAGTGCTCGGCAGACACAGCTCTGCTCCCCTCTGCTGGATGCAAAGCCAAGCCCTGCACAGCTGCTCTGCCCACGGTGACTGGGTGCTGGGTGCTTCTGCGGCAGGAAGGAGTCCTCTGCGGAGCAAGTCAGCCATGGCCGTGGCTACGGGGATGGTGACACAGTGATCACGAAGGTGATGGCAGTGATGATGATGGTGACAGTGATGGTGATGGTGACGGTGATGGCAGTGATGACAGTGGCGGTGATGGCCATGGTGACAGTGATGGTGATGATGATGGTGATGGTGATGGTGACGGTGACGGTGATGGCAGTGATGACAGTGGCGGTGATGGCCATGGTGACAGTGAAGGTGATGGTGACGGTGATGATGGTGATGGCAGTGGTGATGCCTGTGATGGTGCTGATGAAGGTAATGGTGATGTCGAGTCGATGGTGGTGAGGGTGATGGTGAGGGTGAGGGTGGTGAGGGTGATGGTGAGGGTGAGGGTGATGGTGATGGTGATGGTGATGGTGATGGTGATGGTGATGGTGAGGGTGATGGTGATGGTGATGGTGAGGGTGATGGTGATGGTGAGGGTGAGGGTGAGGGTGAGGGTGAGGGTGAGGGTGATGGTGGTGAGGGTGAGGGTGGTGATGACCACAGTGATGAGAGGTGATACCTGTGGTGGGGCGATGGTTTTGAGATGATGGTGGTGATAAAATGACGACAGCTCACACGGTGACGCGTGTGCTGCAGATGAACATGACCCTGATGGAGATGCAGAAACGGGGCGCAGGGACCCCGAGCTGCAGGAGGAAGGCCTGCGGGGAGCTGAATGCTCGTGGGCGACCGTCTGTGACAAGGTGCTGAGACCACACGCGGGCCAGGAGTCACTGTGCAGCAAAACACACTCAACGGAGTCACAAATACCCACCCCCAAACCAGACAGGAACAGAGAAAGGGAACTCCCACGTGGAGTGAGAAACAGCACAGGGAGCCCTAAGTCCAGCCACACTGACGAGCCCACGAAGTGTGAACACGGTCAACTCCCCGATTAAAAGTAGGTCAGAATTTAAAAACAGAGGGGCCGGCACCACGGCGCCGTGAGCTAATCCTCCGCCTGCGGTGCCGGCATCCCATGTGAGCGCCGGTTCGAGTCCCGGCTGCTCCTCTTCCAGTCCAGCTCTCTGCTGTGGCCTGGGAAAGCAGAGAAAGTGGCCAAGTCCTTGGGCCCTGCACCCGCATAGGAGACCAGGAAGAAGCACCTGGCTCCTGGCTTCGGATCACACAGCTCTGGCCTTTGCGGCCATTTGGGGAGTGAACCAGCAGACAGAAGACCTCTCTCTGTCTCTCCCTCTCACTGTCTGTAACTCTACCTCTCAGAATTTAAAAACAGCAGCTGGTGCTGTGGCTCAACAGGCTAATCCTCTGCCTTGCGGTGCCGGCACACCGGGTTCTAGTCCCTGTTGGGGTGCTGGATTCTGTCCCAGTTGCCCCTCTTCCAGTCCAGCCCTCTGCTGTGGCCCAGGAGTGCAGTGGAGGATGGCCCAGGTGCTTGGGCCCTGCACCCCATGGGAGACCAGGAGAAGCACCTGGCTCCTGGCTTCGGATCAGCGCGGTGCGCCAGCCGTGGCGGCCATTGGAGGGTGAACCGGCGGCAAAGGAAGACCTTTCTCTCTGTCTCTCTCTCTCACTGTCCACTCTGCCTGTCAAAAAAAAAGAAAGAAAGAAAGAAAGAAAGAAAGAAAGAAAGAAAGAAAGAAAGAAAGAAAGAAAGAAAGAAAGAAAGCAGTAACCTTTAAAAAAATAGCAAAATCTAGATACCCTGACTCAAAAACACACTCTAAATATGACATATGAAGAAAATCAGCATTAAATATGCTGACTAATCAAAGAAAGCGACACTGCTGATATAATATAAAAGTAGATGTTGGGGGGCCGACGCTGAGGCGCAGCAGGTTAAAGCCCTGGCCTGCAGTGCCGGCATCCCATGTGTGTCCCGGTTCGAGTCCGGCTGCTCCACTTCCGATCCAGCTCTGCTGTGGCCTGGGAAAGCAGTAGAAGATGGTCCAAGTCCTTGGGCCCCTGCACCCGTGTGGGAGACCTGGAAGAAGCTCCTGGCTCCTTGCTTCCGATTGGCCCAGCTCCGGCCATGCAGTCCTCTGGGGAGTGATCCAGCCCATTAAAGACCTCTCTCTCTCTCTCTGCCTCTTCTCTCTCTGTGTAACTCTGACTTTCAAATAAATAAATAAATCTTTTTTTAAAAAAAAGCAGATGTTGGAGCAGAGCTCCTCTGTCAGGGACAAACACTCACGCAGGTGATGCAGTGTTCCGTGCCCCAGGAAGCCACGAAAACCATCAACACGCATGCGCCTGCCACAGAGCCTCAAACTCATGAAGCAGAACGGATACACTAAAAATGATCCCATTGTCCCGTCACAGATCTTGGTACTGCACGGAGCAGGTATGCAGAAACCAGTGAGGACGCAGAGGACATGGGGCCCCGGGAGCGTGCTTGTCCCAGACCACGCTTAGAAAACACGGGCTACACATTTCATATTTTACGTATGTATTATTTCTATATCGCAGTATGTGGGGTGCGGTTTGGCAGTGCTGAGAGGGTTATTTGTCATCTATAACATCAAAACGTATGTATCACCAAAGAAGGAGAATCTCACATTAATAACCTCCGTTTCCTAGTTCAGAAACTAAAAAATATAGAGCCAACTACACCCAAATAAGGGGAAAGGGAGAAAAATTCAGTTAGGAACAAAACCAGTAACATGGGAGGCAGGAAAAGAACAAAGAAAGCGAAGATTGATTTGATTTGGAACCAAAGGTGGTTCTTTAAGAAGATCAATGAAATTGATAAACCTGCAGCGATTTGAGTCAAGAAAAGAGTTGTGATTTAGCAATATCAGGAGTGAGAGACCTGGACAGAATCTATAAACACCGGAAGGAAACACCGAACGCGGGAACTCTGCGCCTTCAAAAGTGACAACCAAGATGAAAGAGCAAATCTATCAGAAGAAGTCGATCTTACTCAAAGTCTGCCACGGACGTTGAAATTTTGGTGAGAATTTTTGCACACAGAAAACCCCAGACGAATTTACTCATAAAGTTTTCAAAAATTTATGAAAAAACACTATTAATTCCGTAAAAAGCCGTCCAGAAAACGAGAGAGACCCCAGCTCCCCGCGCAGCAGAGTGGCACTGTCCACATCCAGCCCACAAAAGCTGATGCTGTCTGTGGTCTACACCAGCGTCCCTGGGAGAACGGACGCAGAGGCCATGAACCAACGTCCCAGCAAACCAAACCCAGCAGATCTGAAAGCAGCCATGTGCCAGCGCCGAAGCCAAGCCAGGTTTAGCCAAGGCGGCGCGTTGACTGGCACTGGACAAGTCCTCACTGCCATCTACCATGTTAGCCAGCCCAGAGGGGCTCCTGGGACCATGACACCAAACACAGGCAGGGCACGGTCCACGGCCCGGTCCTCCTCCGCACGGCGAAGTCAAAACCCGCTAACTCCAGGTTACACTGCTTTTCTGACGGCGGCTGACGACCGCGGTCAGGGGCTCTGAGGTACACAGGGCCCCCCCGGGAGGACGTGAGGGAGAGGCAGGGCCCCCCCCCGGGGAGGATGCGAGGGAGAGACAGGGCCCCCGGGAGGACGCAAGGGAGATGACGCTGGGCACGCCGCGCGGGGTGCAGGACGCCCTTGAAGGCGCTGTGGGTCCGCTGCTCTGGTCACGACAGTCGCCGCACCACCCGGGGCCCACAGCCTCCGTCCTCTCGGGCAGCAGAGACACCCACGGAGCAGGGCGCAGGGGCTGCCCTCCCGCTGCCAGCCTCCCCGTGTCCCACCGGGACCCCGAAATCTTCAGTGTCAGGCCCCTGTCTCCACGCAATGCTCACACGCAGAAGCCCCTCCTCCTGCTACACTCTGCTCCCGAGGGAACTGCGGGGGGGAGGGGCGGGACAGACCCTGAGCCCGGGTTTCCACTGAGCCCACCAGAACCGAGTCCCTCAGCGAGGCACCGAATCGGCTGTCACAACAAGCTGCAGACGTGGCAGCCCCGTGGACCCTGCTGTGGGAGGGGAAATTAACACAGGACCAATGGGGAAGGCAGAGGCGGCGTCCCCAGAGCTGCCGCCGGGCTCCTGCCCTGCCAGGTCACTGCGGGGCAGGGGTGGGGCCTCCGTGGCCCCCACTCGCTGCTGACACCTGAGAGGCAGGAGGACAGCGCCCCACACCTGCTCCCGGAACAGACCGCCTGGCTCAGCACCGACCCCTCCCGGCCCAGCCCCAGCTGCACCCAGCTCAGCGTCCCCCGCGCCGGCCCCTCTGGAACCCCCACTGCTCACATCCACGACGAAGTGACACGCGGTTCCCCCAAGTTTCGCCTCTCCCCTACATCCACAGATCTGCAGCACTAATGCACACGCTTATGGCTTGCAAATATACTTATGACACCTGAAACACAGACAAGTGTGAGAACGCACTGCTGACAAATATTGAGTTTATTCCTATGTGTCTCCCGAGGGTGGATAAAGCATGAATCAACTAAACAGAATGACCATAAAATTGGAAAAAAGTTTAAAACCAGCAGCACCCAAGTCCTGCAGAGAAAGTGCAGAGGGTGGGAGAGGACATGGCAGAAGATGCGTCTGAGCAGTGGGTGGGATTTTGAGAACGAATCCCGGGCCACTGGGATGGGGCCGTTCACCTTCGCTCACAGACAGCCTGGCTTCAACAAGCAGGTGTCCTCAGCGTGCAGCCAGGGACAGGCACCCCCACACCCTGTGTTCCCAGGCACGCGGGGGCCAGAACTCTTGCACGGTGGCTCAACATGGGTGCCCGACCAACCACTTGCTCCCTCTCTGCTGCCCAAGCCTGATTGTGAGCCACCTCCCACGGTGTGTGTGTGTGCATGTATGTGCATGCATGTCTGAGTATGTGTACATGTGTCTGCATGTGCTCATGTGCACGTATGCTCACTGTGTACATGTGTTGTGCCTTGTGCACATATGCATGTGCATGTATATCTGAGTATTGTGTCTGCATGTGTGTCTGAGTACTGTGTGTGCACACATGTTTGCATGCATGTGTGAGTATGTGTACATGTGTGTACATGGATGAGTATGTGTGCACGGATGTCTGAGTGTGTGCGCGTGTGTGCATGTGTATTGTGATGTGTGTCTGAGGATTGCGTGCACACATGTGTGCTTGTATGTGTGTACATGAATAAGTGTGCACATGTGTGCATGTGTATTGTGCACGAGTGTACATGTGTGCACTTCACATGCGCATGCGTGTCTAGATGTGTGTGTGTCACAGGGTGAGGACGCCTGGGCCAGGAGCAGGGCAGGGCCCACAGCGGGTGACGCGCAGCAGGGAGAGTGGGTTCCGCACAGGCCCGGGTCCACCACGCAGCAAAGCTCTTTCCAGCCCATTTGCAGTTGGACGTGGAAGCAAATGGGAGCATAAAACATTCATGGGGCACTTGGCTGGGGAAGATGTTTCTAAGCGCATCAGCAAACACGGAAATGGCCCCGAACTCACCGATAGATCCCACTGAAAAGGGGGCGCTGCGGCACCCGGGGACAGACCGGCTCTGGACAACAGCCAGGGCCGGCGGGGCCTGGGATGGACTCGCACAGCTCAGACAGGGTCACCGCGGGGGCGCGCAGGGCCCGCAGGGCTCCACCTGGGGCGGGAGGCTGGAGGGGACGGCGAGCGGGCACCAGGGCCCAGGCTGCAGCGGCCACTCCTGGGAGGGCAGCGGCCGTCCCCTGCGGGCAGCCCCTGCCACGCACACGGGAAGTTGTTCATTTCTGGGCAATTTCTGTTCACCCGTGTGACGACGCTTCCTCGTCACCTGCCTGGAATTCCACTGAGATGATGGCCAGAGGCCAACGGCCCTGGACCCTCGTTTCTCTTCTCCAGGGCAGGACGGCATCTTGTGAGGCAACAGGAAAATGCAGCCTTCTCCCCGAACCCCGACAGCGTTCCGGTGGTAAATCCAGGAAGGCCGTGGACGGCTCAGAGGCGGGCGGTGGTCCCAGAGAAGAAGGACACTTGCACACGGGGGCGTCAGCGCAGACACTGGGGGTAAGCAGCATCCACACCACTGAGCCCGCCGGCGTCCCAGGGGCCAGTGCCAGACAGAGCTGGGCCTGGAGTGCCCGGCCCCTCGCGGCTGCCTCGGGCAGTCTGCGCCAGGCCCTGCGCCCAAGCCTGCCTCCAGCGGCAGCCGCACCAGGAACGACCCGGATTCGCCCATCCGCACCGAGCAGCAGCTCCCCCCGCCCCCCTGGCCTGGAGCCGCGAGCAGAGTCCCCAGGCCACGCGGAGACCTCGGGCCGCAGCACAGACCCTTCACTTCACTGGCAAGCCGATCGCTGGGCTCCAGACCCCGAGAAAGCCGCGCCACCGCCAGCAGGCTCCACTGGAAGTGGAGACATCATTTTTCCTTCCGCCCATCGCAGCGCAGTCTGGAGCTGCCTCCAATAATTAATCCACGGAGATAAATCAATACCACAACCGGCTGGAGCCGAAACGAGCCACAGCCCAATAAACTGGCGGCGGCGCAGCCGGCCCCGCAGCAGGTGCAGGGTCTGGGCTCGTGTGCCGCCGCCCGCCCGGCGAGGCACCTCCGAGGGGCTCACCTGGGCCACCCTCTGCTAGGAACGCCGTCTGCTGGCTTCCTCCTCTCAGGGACCACAGTGAGTCCCCAACGCCACGCTGCAGGTGAGACGGCGAAGGATGTGAGCGACTCAAGAGCGAGAGGGAAGCTGGGGTCCGTCCCGTGGGCCGGCTCTCTGGGTCTGTCTGGCCTGGGTTTGTGCAGGCTTTTTCTTCTGAGCGGCACTTGGCTTCCCAAAACCCGAGCCGACGGACGGGGAACACCAGTCCACGGCGTGGTTTAACCTCAAGCTCCCCACCAGGCCCTGGGGCTCTGCAGGATGAAAGGAGCGATGGGCCTAGATCATTGTTCAGAAGCAGCGATGGCGCATTCAGGATGCCGGTCCATGGAGGAGCTGACGTTTGAATGAGAAGCAAATCCAAAATGGCGGACCTGGGCCTCCAGATGTGGGAACGTGGCCCTGGCCGTGACTGACTCGGCTGCCCGTGTGGCACCAGCGTCCCACTGAGCTCGGCTTTGCGGGGCACCGACTGCTGCGAGCGAAGACGCAAAGGGAAGCAGCGCAGCGGTGCTGGGTGCTGTGCGTCTGGGCAGTCCTCAACCCCGCCCGTGGTTGGTGCACACCAGCGCGCGGCCTGCTCTGAATCCGGCTCTGCCGACGCCTGCACCGCCCTGGGCCAGCCGCCCGCCCCCCACCCCCGTCTCCTGGGCTCCTGGCCTCTTCCCTCATGGAGGCTGCACAGAGGCTGCTGCAGGGCAAAGCAGTCGGGCTGAGAACCGAGTGCCGCTGCCGGGAGCCGGTGACTGCCCAGTGCCTGGAGGCTTGATGGGACGCATGCCCCCGGCGACACGCAGAGCCTGGGCCAGACCCTCGAGACCCCACACGGCCTCGCACCCAGGGCAGCCCCAGCACAGCTGGCTCTCCCACCGCCTGTGAAATGGGTGAGGCGTTGAACACCTCTGCAGACTGCGGGTTCCAGCAGAGCCTAATGTAGCCCATTCGCGGCCCCCACCTGAACAAGCACACGACCCCCACCTGGGCGGGCACATGACCCCACCTGGGCGGGCACACGGCCCCACCTGAACAAGCACACGACCCCCACCTGGGCGGGCACACGGCCCCACCTGAACAAGCACACGACCCCACCTGGGCGGGCACATGACCCCACCTGGGCGGGCACACGGCCCCACCTAGGCAGGCACAGGGCCCCCACCTGCAAACCCTCCCCCCTCCCTCCCACCAGAGGCACCATGGGACGCCCAGTGCCCGTTCAAGTTCCTTGTTCTAAAACAAATGCACTCTACAGTTTTTTAAAGCTGGGCAGGAACTAAACGCAGAAGAGACGTGTGCGGAGTCCTGAGCGCAGACGCCCACGCCCCAGAGCGCCGCTGCCGACAGCCGCTCGGCACTCCCCACGGCCCGGATGACAGCCCGCCTCTGTGACTGGGTGAGGCAGGACGGTCACAGGTATGTTGAACCCAACCCAATACAACTCGGACCCATCGCCAACCCTGCAGGCTACAGTAAGCAGTGGCAGGGAAGGAACTCCGCCCGGGGGGCAGGAACAGGACAAGGAGAGGGAGAGGGAGAGGGACAGGATCAGGGGCAAGGACAGGACGGGGCAGGGACAGGGACAGGACAGGGAGAGGGACAGGACAGGGGCAGGGACGGGGACGGGGACAGGACGGGGACGGGGACGGGGACAGGACAGGGACGGGGCAGGGACGGGGACAGGACAGGGACGGGGCAGGGACGGGGACAGGACAGGGACGGGGACGGGGCTGCTGCTGTCCTCAGAGCCCCGACAGCCTACAGAAGCCACCCTCCCGAGTCCTCGCCAGGGCCCCCAGGGAGGAAGTCTGCTCCCGAGTGTGGGCTCCGCATCTCCGTGTACACGCTGCAAGGGGGTGCGGGGCGCAGGGGGAGCTGTGCCCGTGCCTCCCGCCCTGGCCAGAGGCACGCGAGGCCGACGCCGGGCCCGAGCTCCCTGTGCCTGGCGCTCAGAAGGTCGAGCTGAGATTTCTCGCCACTCCCTCCGCCTGCAGCGGCGGCAGCGTCCCTGGGGCTCCAAGTAGATGAAATGATTTCGGAATGTCCCTCTGGGGAGCTGTGAAAGCTCCTTCCTCAGCGCCAGCTGCCCCTCCACTATCGATCCAGCCGCCGCTCACCTCCAGCCGCCGCGCCGGGAACCAACGTTTGCTTATGAAGCGGCAGCAACGCCAACTCCAATTACAATCTTTATCTTGACAAAACCGTAACCACCAGGCAGGGAGTGTCCCCAGGCACGGGAGAGCCTAGGCCACCCCGAGTGTGGCCCAGCTCCAAGTCCAGGTCCCGCGCCCAAGCCTGCCTCCAGCGGCGCTGTCCCCAGGGAGAAGAGAGCCTGGGGAGGAAGGCCTGGGGCTGGACGCAAGGGGGTGAGCCCCTCCCTCCCTGGAGAGGGGGTGGGGGCCCAGCCAGACCCTGCTTTGCACAGACCAGGGTCGTCAGGAGGCCAAGGGGATCCCATTGCAAGAACAAGGCTCGGCACTTTGCCCCAAATGGCAGGGCCCGGCCAAGGTGGCCAGGAGGGGTGGAAAGAGCCCGGGCGAGGGGCCTGACTTTGGCCTTGACCTCGGCTCTGACCGCCCCCGAGGACGCCCCCTCCTCACACAGCCCCTGGCCC
Source organism: Sylvilagus bachmani (assembly GCA_015711505.1). Taxonomy (NCBI): domain Eukaryota; kingdom Metazoa; phylum Chordata; class Mammalia; order Lagomorpha; family Leporidae; genus Sylvilagus; species Sylvilagus bachmani. The sequence goes on from CM027409.1 coordinate 84,559,299, forward strand.
CGAGCCCGCTGCTCCTGCTGGCCGGGAGCCTTGGTCAGGGGCCAGAGGCCAAAACGGGTGGGTCTGGAGCTGATGGATGCGTGGCAGTCAGTGGCCGTCGCCGTCACCCACATGCAAGGCTGTTATTCTACTACAAGTGGCCCGGTTGGCGCGGCCTTGGCCTGCCTTGTCCACTTAAAAGATCATTAATCACCACCCCAGTTTATACATCAAGGAGGCCAACTTGCTGCACGCCATGCCGAGGCCAAAGCGCCCAGAAGTGCTTAGCCAATTCCCAGCCCGGCCTGCGCGCCCGTCTCCCTGCCCCCGGTAGCAGCCATCCATCATCCCCCGCCCACCGAGGCGGGATGGCGCTGACAGAAGAATGCCCGGGAGCCAAACAATGTGGTCCCTGACGACGCCAGACCCCGAGCGCTTTAAAATTTCCAGCCAGTCCTTAGCCTTTCGTGTCAGCAGAACCTATTCATTTCAGGATTTGGCAGTTCAAATTATTTCAGACAAGACCCCAAGACAAATGGCTTTATGATAGAGTCACACAGGCGCAAGTGGCAGTGCTGGGGACAATGGAGGCTGGTGGCGCCGCCGGGCGGGGGCGGCCTGCGCCTCCCGGAGCTCCAGCCTCCTCGAGGGCCTGGCCGGTCCAGCTTCCTCTGGGCGACCCAGGCTTCGGGCCTGGGGGAGCTCGGGGCGCGGTTGTCCCTGGCAATGAAACGCCAGGGAGGCGGCAGGGACTCGCTCTCCTCCCTGCTCGGCCTCACCTGCTGCCAACTGAAACCATCGTGCAAGCGGGAGTGTGGGGCACGGGCGTGAGTGGAGCCCGCCACCCCATGCCCCTCACGCCGGCTGGAGAGGGATGGGCCAGGCTGGGCGATGGCGCTGGAAGCGATTTCCTGGTCAGCCACGGCGCAGACAGCACAGCAAGGGCCAGGGGCTCCGGTGGGTCCCCCACGAGGCACGCGTGGAGGCCACCCGGCCACGAGCCCCAGGCTGTCCCCCATGCGTCTCAGGTGAGGGCCTGCTCTGGCCAGGCACAGGGAGAGTGCAGCAGTCCACACTGGAACTCAGGCAGCCCCCAGCAGGGGGTCCCGGAAACCGCCCTCCCCAGGAGAAAGAGACCCCCAGACCGTGACAGGCAGACGCAGCCGTCCCCGGCGGACACCCGGGGGCAGGGGGCCGCCTCACGCCTGTGTGAGCAGAAAATGAGCGAGAGTGCAGAGCGCCGGCCCCTGCCCCAGAGGCCGCCTGCGCGGATGCCCTGGACCAGGGAGGCGGCTCCTCCCGCTGCATCCCTGCTCCCTCCTCCCGCTGCATCCCTGCTCCCTCCTCCGGCGGGGATGAGCAACCAGCCCAGGCTTCAGGGCTCACTGCTTCTGCCCGCCTGCTCCCTTCCTGGAAGGACTGGCACCAGCGCCGACTGTGCCCGTCCCTGGCCAGGCGCCGGCACAGGAGCCGTCACTCCCGGCTCACCTCCGGGCCGACTGGACCTTTTGCCCAGGACAGCCGAGCCCTGGGGCTGCCATCGCCGGACAGCAAGGCCCTGGGGTCCCCTCGCTCACCACCACCACCACAGAGCGAGCCCGGCGCCTCTGAGCCAGGACGGTGCCTGGGAAGCCCTCGCTCTCCTGCAAGGGTTTCTGCCACAGGGGCTCCCCTGCGGGGCCTGGCACTGCCCGAGTCCCCACTCAGGTCCCCCCCTGGGCCGGCGGCAAAGGCCCCTGACGGGCTGTGGCGAGGGCAGGGCTGGCGTGTGCGGTCCACCCAGCATAGCCGCCCCTGAGCTGTTCCCTGCGCTCTGCTGTGGGCTGTGCTCCACCCCCAGGGGCCCCCACAGCCCCCACATGTGGCCTCTAGCTGTACCCCGTCACTCCCAGTCTGGGGGTGGGGGAGGGGCCCCAAGGGACCAGTGAGGGTCAGTCTGCTCCAAACGAGCCATTCCCCGCGCTCCTGCGCCTGCTCTGATTCGGTCAGAATTTTCTCTGTGTGTCCACGGCGGCCAGGGCACAGCCTGCTTCCCCTGGACGGTGACTGAACACCCAGCCGTCCCTCACACCGCCGCGCTCGGCCAGGATCAGCCGGTGCCCAGACCCCACCCCAGCAAAGCTCTCTGTGCAGCTGCTCACCAGGGTCCCTGCAGGTGGACTGCGCAGGACTGGCCCACCGCCACCGCGTGCTCGGTGACCACTGGGAGCCGTGCGCCAGCGCGGGAGACACCCCGGGAGCTGCCGCAGCCCACCTGTGCCCTGAGGAGGGCGGCTCCCCTGCCGTGACCGAGGGGCTTGCGCAGCGAGGTTCGGCTTTCCCCGCCATTGGGTGGTGTCCAACGGCCAGTGTCCACCACGCCTCTCGATGGCCACGGCGCTTCCTCCCTGCTCACCAGCCCCTGGCTCAAGGAGCCACAGTCCAGGCCCTCCTCCAGGCAGGCTCCCGTCAGGGCGCAGCCCCGCCCTCAGGTGGAACACGTGGGGGGGGTGCTGCCCTGTCCTGACTTTGCCCCTCCCTCTGTGTGGCTGCGTCTCCTCTCCCCTCCCCCTGGCCCGGTACAGCCGCACCCCTGGACCCACTGTGGGCGGTGGCGACCGTGAATTTGTCTCAGGAAGTTTCCTCCCTCTGAGGCTGGGCCGTCTACCTCTGCGTGGCCTCGGGGAGGACCGACGTGCTCCACGCGTGGTGGGATAGTGGGTGCTGAGAAGCCATGTGCAAAGAGGGGCCGCATGGAGACGGGAGGAGGCTGACCCCACGGCACAAGAGCTGCTCTCGCCACACGTGGCCCACGGACCCACTCACCTCCTCCCAGCACCTGGGGACCGGGGCTCCGGCCCGTGAACGTGGGAGACACACGTGCAGCACCTGTGCCCCGCCGCAGGCCTCCGTCTGCTCTTCCACGTCCAGCTGGCCTTGTGTCCTCATCGGCCGACGGCTTCCCTTGCTCCCGCCACCCCCCTCTGCACTCACCGTGGAGCCAGTCCTGGCCCTGCTTCCTGGGTGGGCACTGTGAGCAGCCAGGAGTCTCTCGAGCCTCATGGGTCGCGGTGGGCCTGACCTCGGGCCGCCGTGCAGCGAGTGGGTGCCGTGTCCTCGCTCTGCGGCGGGGACCACGGCGGTGAACTGGCAGCACTGTCACCCGGCTTCTCTGAGACGCACGCCTGAGCACGCCGCAGCTGCGGGCGCAGGACGTCGCGGCTCCACGCGAGTTAGGAACAACTAACGCCGCACCCTCGAAGGCTCGCACGCCACGCCTCCCCTGGGGCTCTGACTGCTCCGTCTTCTCCAGGGCCCCTGGGCCCTGCGTTCTTCACAGCTCTGAGGCCGGGGCCCCTCCCCCATGACAGCACTCCCCGCCCCTCTGCTTCTTCGAACCTCACTCCCAGCAAGCTGCCCCAGTGCTGCCTCCTCAGTGACCCCCCCGGGCACCCGGGAGTCCACAGGTCTTCACACACGACTTCCCAAAGAGGTGTGGGGACAGGTCGCCTGGGTCTGTGTGTGTCTGAGCGCACGTGCACACATGTGAGTGTGCCGTGTACAGTGCATGCACATGTGTACGATGTGAGTGGTATATCCCTGCACATGCATGTCTGAGTGCATTGCATGTGTGTGTCATGCACAATGCATGTGCACATGTGTAGCTGTGTGAATGGTACATGCATCTATGCATGTGTGTGAGTACATGTGTGAATGTGTGTCATGTATAACACATGTGTAATGTGTGAGTGGTATGTGCATCCATGCACATGCATGGCTGAGTGCATGTGTACATGTGTGTCGTGTATAGTGCTTGCACATGTATCGGGTGCGAGAGGTGTATCCCTGCACATGCATGGCTGAGTGCATGTTCACATGTGTATGAGCGTGTGTGCAAGGTCTATGAGTGGTGTGCTACATGGTGTTATGTGTGTGTGCAGGGCAGTGTGCATGTGTGGACTTGTGTGTGTAATGAGTGTGTGTTCGTGAGCTGGTGTGTGTGAGTCAGGCATGTGAGTGCAGAGGGAGGAGGATGTCTGCTCCAAGGGCGGCCCTGCCAACCAGAGTGAGATGAGGGACCCAGGCCAGCAGCCGAGCCGGCACCAAGGACCTGGGGAGGCTGAGAACCTGTCGAGTCCAGAACGCAAAGGCCAGGTCCAGGCATTCCTTCCTGCAGGCCCGAGAGGAGGCCGACGCGGGCTTTCTGCTGGCCCCGAGTCCTACACAGCAGCGGCTCCCAGAAATCCCCCAGGGCACCGGGCAGCTCCAAGATTCCCCACCGCGGGCGGTCAGTAGCTGGAGTCTCCACGTGCGCCCACACCAGCAGCTCAGAGACCCGGAGCCCAGCGCGAGTCTAGAAGTGTACACAGGACTCCTGTAGCGAGCCCGGGGGTGCCTGGGGTGGCTCGTGTCTCAGACGCCCTGGCTCAGCTCACCTCAGCTCCAGCAGCTCCGGACCCCAGCCAGGCCTCATACACACATAGGTACTCATGTATACACACGTGTACACACATGTATGCACACATAAACACAAGCACACTAACACAGTCACCTTGCACACACGCACTCATGCGCACACGCATGTGTACAGTGCACACTCACATGTGTGCACACATGCACTTACACACGTGTGCACAATGAACACACACATGCATACTGGTAGACACCCACCGTCAAGAAAAATCGACACCTTCGCAGGAGCTGCCTCTGTCCACGTCAGCTTCCGGTGAGGAATCTGCTGAAACCAACGTCTTTCATGTTTTGGTCTTCACGGGCGTCTGATGCTTTTGGGGCTTTGTCTTATCATCGGGTAACTTCGGGGAGGCGCACAGGCCAGGCAGAAGCAAGGACAAGTCCGTCGGGGACCGAGGAGGCTCCGCAGCTCGGCTGGTTACAGGGACACAGTGAGCTGGAAACCTTCACCTTACACAGGAGTGGAGGACACACTCGGGCCCCTTTCAGTCTTCCCCAGAAAACACAGCGGGCACCTGACCGAGGCCGTTGGTCTGTGCACTGATCCGCAGTGGCCTGGAAATCAGCGCGATGCCGAGTCGGCCTTGGGGCCCGCGCCGGCTCTGGCATGGCCCACGGGGCTCCCACTGCCTCCAAGCCTTGGATTTCTGCCGCCCCAGCCCCAGGCTGCGTGGACTTGCCCCTGCCTCTCAAGCCCTGGTCTGCATGGACCCACAGGCCCACGGCTGGCGTCAGGATAAGGCGTGTCTCCTGTGCCGTCAGAAGCTTACCAAGCAACCGAGACTGGGGACCCCGTGTAGCCTTCTGGGGCTCCCTGGGACCAGTGGGGTTGAACTCAACCAAAGCCAGTGAGCAGTAAGCGGGGGCCCTCTGTAAGGGTGTCTGGAACCTTCATGAACCTGGGGGTTACAGATGGCACTGAGTACCAGCCGGGGTAAGAGAAGAGGGAGCCCTCACTCAGGCCACAGCTCAAGCCTCTGCCAAAATCCAGTCCCTGCGCCCCACGCCCCCAGCCTGGACCCAGCAGAGGTGTCCCAGTGCTCGTAAATAAACAATAAACGGACATCGGTGGGCACAGGGACAGACGGTGCAGGGGCAGGTGGAGGAAGGGGTGATTGGCAACGGACGGGTGGGTGGGGGATGGATGATGGGCCAGTGGAGGGGTGGTGGGGGATGGATGATGGGCCAGTGGAGGGGTGGGTAGGGGATGGATGACGGGCCAGTGGACAGATGATGGATGGCTGGATGGACAAAGGTATACACCACACACCACTAAGTATCTTTTTCTTCATGCACAGGGAACACCTGACCATCAGCCCAGGGAGTGATCACTCGAGTCGCCAGAGCTGAACTGCAGTCTTTGGCACTGCTGCCCCATCTCGAACATCCTCCACCCCACACTTGCCAGGCTGACGAAATGCAAGCCGAAGCTCACGTCTGGCGATGGGGGAGTCACCACACGCCCGAGCCCCCAGCCGCTGCTCCAGCCCATCACTCGTCCCCTCTCCCTGCTCCGAAGCCATTTCCAGAATAGCTCGGCATTCTTCTCCGCCTGCCCCAGAGCCCTCGGCGTGAAGTCGGGGACATGTCCCACCTTCCCGGCAATGCGACCCCCGCTCTGCTTCCTGGGCGGCCACAGCATGAGCCGGGGGGGGGGGGGGGGCTGGGGGGGGCGTCTGCCGGTCACATCTCGTGTGCCACTTCGTTTGAGACCATTGATGAGCATCATCTCTGTCAGCAGGGAAGCCGCCTGCCCGCCCTGCCATCCCCCTGCTGCCGGCCACAGCCGCCGTGGTCCCCTGCACTCCTCTGCTGCCCGCTGTCCCGTGAGCGCCCCGCCCAGAGCGTCCACCTTGCTCCCGCACGACCTGCAGCGTCTCACCAAGTGGGAGTCCCACCAGATCACTGTTCAGCGCCGGGCCCCTGGCCAAGGAACAAGTGTGGGAAGTGATTTCTCAATTATTCATGGGGGCCCTGACGATCTCCTCCAGGCGCCCACCTCTCTGCCGGATCTGGGTGCCACGCTCAGCGCGGACACTCCCGGGGTCCATGAATAAGTCAAGACCGGCCAACGGCAATGACATGACGACTTCATCAGCCGGGCCGCGCGGAAGGCGGGAGGCGCTGTGTCTGCGGAGTGCGAGGAACGTGCCGTGGACCCCGCGCGCTGCAGGCTCCCGCAGCACAGCCCTGCCTGTGTGTCCCAGGACCCCGGGACCAGGAAGGCCAGCGCGGGACGCAGTCCCAGCGTGCTGCAGAGGGAGTGACAGCGCAGTGCAAACATGTAGGTGCCCCCTTGTTGCTGTCCCCCACGCCACGTCCACTTTGTCAGCCTGACCAACACGTCCAGGCAGCACGTGGGCCAGCAACGTCTGATCACAGAGCAGCTGGGGACAGAGCGTGGGAAGCTGTGCCCAAGCAGCCACACCCCTGTGGGGCCTCCGTGGTGGGCACAGTGGGACTGGACCCGAGGACTTGGGAGGGGGCGGGCATGTTTTGCCCGCGGGAGGAACATGAAGTTACGGCAGGCAGAATGCCCAGGCGGCCCCACTCTCCCGCTGCGTGGGGGTGGGGTCCAGTGCCATCTGGGGATGGGGAGGGGGGTGGACGCCACTCCCTCAGCTGGATCATGCTACGGAAGACGCCAGAGGACTCTGTCACAGCAGAGCGGTGTGACAGCAAGGACCTGGGCCCTCAGGCCTGCAGTGTGCCAGCAGCCATGCCACCAGATGCTCCGGCCGGGGGGGGGGGGGCAGCTGGCCGGCACCGGGCTGCACCTCACAGCTCAGACCGCCGACCCATGGAAACAGAGCGGGCAGAGGGGCACGGCTTGCAGCCGCTACATCTGTGCCAAAACTCACTTTAAATACACATCAAGCCACGGAACAGGGAAAGACGAACGGGAAGCAACCACGGGAAAAATAAGAGAGTCATCGTAAGTCGGCGAGGGAAAGGGTGCCCCGGAGAGGCCGCCCGGGGAATACGGTGGAGAGGGGGAGGGTCCCCGAGGCGGGGCAAGCCCACCAGGAGCCTCCCCGGGGCAAAGCACAGGTGTGCACCTAGGGAAGAGAACGGCAGCCAAACGCGTTCCTTCGCATTTCAAACCTCCCCACGAGCAAGCCAGGAGGCCTCCATGTCTGCACTGTACTGTCACTCCCTCGTCGAAGGCAGCTCGAAGACGCGACGTCCTCGGGAGCTCACTGTGTGCAGGGTCTCAAGAAGTTCCTGGAGTGCAGCCAAGAGACAGCTTCACGTTCGAGCAAACGTAGTGAAGCCCGTGCACACTCTTTCTGAATAGCATTCTCCACAAAGTCCCTGAAGACCGTACACACAGACGGAGCACCTCCGGGGCACTTAGCAGCCTGCACATCGCAGGAAAACTGCAAACACCCACCTCCCCGTGGGGTGAGGGAGGAGAGCACCCCACCTCCCCCACCTCCCCGTGGGGTGAGGGTCCCCCACCTCCCCCACCTCCCCCACCTCCCCCACCTCCCCGATGGGGTGAGGGTCCCCCACCTCCCCCACCTCCCCCGTGGGGTGAGGGAGGAGTGCTGTTTGTGGCTGCCGGCTAGCACCTGATGTGGGTCAGAGGTCGGGAGATGAGAGCCCCCGACGGCGGTGGGTGAGCCGTGACTGCCACCGGGGACGGCAGCGTCAGGCAGAGCCGTCTCCTGCCACAGCAGCCCCCAGTGAAGAGCTGTCACTCACAGCACCACCGTCAGCCCCCAAACTGCAGCTGCTGCTCGGCTCAGAGGGGCCCGAGAGCAGCTTCTGCGGGAGAGGGGTGGGCCTTGCCCCACCCGGCGCAGACGGACGTGTGAATGTCCAGGCTCAGGGCTCGGGAGCTCGCTCCGGGTCACCCGGGGCCTGCTGAACACTGTCCATCCCCCCAGAGACAGCCACAGGGGCGTTTGTGGACAGAGATGGAGGCTGGGGCCACGCGGCCACAAGCCAGGGACACCTGGGTCCTCCAGGACCGGGAGAGGCAGGCAGGGTCCTCCCTGCGGCCCCTTGGGGGAGCCTAGCCCCACCCACACCTCACTGTGGACTTTGACACCCAGGATCCAGAGCGGGTCCACGCCCGTGGTTTTCAGTCTGTGTTTCACTGCCTCAAGTTCCCTACGAGGCACCAGCCCCGTGTCCTGTTCCCTGGGACCATAGAAAAAGCTAGGTCTGGAGTGACACAGAAGCCTGTGAGTGCGCCCATGCACTGTTAGCAAAAGAACAGGGACCCTGTGAGCTCCGTGGGGGGCGGCCTCAGAGCAGGGAGCAGTCAGGGTGGCCCCAGGAGTGACAGGACCCTTCGAGCTCCGTGGGGGTGGGCTCGGAGCAGGGAGCAGTCAGGGTGGCCCCGGGAGTGACAGGACCCTTCGAGCTCCGTGGGGGTGGGCTCGGAGCAGGGAGCAGTCAGGGTGGCCCCGGGAGTGACAGGACCCTTCGAGCTCCGTGGGGGTGGGCTCGGAGCAGAGTCCCTGGGTTCACGACACTGCCCGGCTTGGCTGTCTCCTTTTTTTCAAATTGGAAAAGAAAGAATAATCATTTTCGAAACGCGCGTTCCTCCCAGACTGCTCCACTTCAGCACACGAGAAGCCGGCCGTGTAGACGTCTCCCGACCGCACTCCATGAACCGGGCTGGGATGACAGGAGAGACAAACCCGCTGCTTTCAGCGCCAGCGCCACCCCCACCACCGCCTCCCCTCTGCACATCAGCATGGAAATGGCCCCCGCGGGACGGGTAATGAATAGCTGGCAGGCGCGGGACGCGGGATTTGCCTACTTTTGATTTAAAAAGACAACGTTTAATCTAAGCACGCGACAGCAGAGCGCGTGGGAGCGAATGCAGAGAACCACCGCGCACCTCCTGCCGGCTCGCGCTCTGAGCCTGCTCCTCCCCAGCGCTGGCCCTGAGGCCTGGCCGCCGCCCGCTCCAGAGCCCAGGGAGTCAGCGGGGTCTTCAGGGGAGGTGGGACCTGCGCGGAGTGCGGAGGCCACGGCCAGGCCACTTGGACTCAGCTGCGGAAGAGGCTGCTGCGAGCGCACACTGAGCCTGCAACCATCCGTCCGTGAGGGGCATCGAGGGCGTGGGTGGGAGACGCTCCCGGCGTCACCGCATCTCACAGATGCCGCGGGGCACACTCACAACCCCTAGGCTGACACGGCCAGGGCCTGAGACCCCCGCTCCCGCCTGTCTGTGGCAGGGGTCATCGTGGCGACGGGGTCCACCTAAGTTCCAGCCAATGGTGACCGTGGCCCAGGACGGTGACAGCTGTCTCCACGCTGCAGACACCCGGGGGCCGGGAAGCCCTCCCTGCACCGCAGCCACCCTGTGCTTAAAGCCGTCCACAGCCCAGGGTCCTCCTGGAAACACCTGCCCCACATGACACGGACGGTGCTGGTGTCCGTCAAACTCGTTTCTCAGTCCAGCCTCATGCACTCGCCCCACTGAGGTCCCTGGTCTCGCCAGGCCCCAGGAACCCCAGGAAGCGCTGCAACTGCCCCTCTGCCCCTCCTGGCTGACCCCCGACGCCCACCTCCCACAGAGGGAGCCGCAAGGCCGCCTGGTCCTTGCGTCTCCATCACCTCCGAGGGCAGCCTTCCCTCTGGGGCCACCGGGGTCCCTCTAAGCAGGGCTACCAGCCACAGCATCCACACCTCCCAAGGACCCCTCCTTCTAAGGCTGGGCAGACCGCCGATGGCCACTGCCCTGCGGCCTCTGCCCAGGCAGCTGTGGGGAGGCTCAGGGGCTGCACCGCCACCCAGCCCTCCCTCCTTGGCTGTGGGCGCCGCCTCCGCGGGAGAGGGCCCAGCCTGCAGGCAGACAGAAACCAGCAGGATGGACAGAGCGGCCTGATGACTCAGCCCTGGCCTCCACCCCGCACTGGGCTCCCCAACTGCTCTGCTCAGGGCCAGGCCAGGGTGCATCAGCGAGAGCACCCGCGCCTGTGATCGCCGGGTCTGCACCAGCTCTGGAAATTGGAGCAGAGGAGGGGAAGCAGAGAGAAAGGGAGGCGAAGGGGAGGGGGAGGGGAGGGACAGGGAGGGGGAGTAGGAGCGGGGAGCGGCCACCTTCCTGGCCAGAGCTGCCCCTGCGGGAGAAGAGCTGTGGTCCGGTTCTGGGCCCCCGGACCCCGTGCCTGCAGCCCCGGGATCTGACCACTAGGGGGCAGGCGTCCAGCTTGGCCGCAGAGGCTGGAGCGACCTGGGTCTCTGCCCTGCAGGTGCCCTGCGTGGACGCGTGGGGCCGCTGAGAGCCAGGGCGCTGACCGCGGGACTGCAAGTCCCCTGCCTCGCCTCCGGGGGCCCGCATAGGAGCGAGGCGCCGTGGAAGGGCGACGGAGGTCGCACGACGGAGGTCCTCGGGCGTCGCTCAAGGCCCGGAAGCGGGGGCGGCGGGGGTCTCGCACCGGGAGGCGCCACATTTCCAGGGGCAGCCGCCAGGTCCTCGCAGAGCCCTGCCTCCGGGCCCCGGGCGCGTCCGCGCCTCCGCGCACGCCTACCCACCTCACCTCGGTGCGGGCGCCCGGGGGTCACCTGCGACTGCGTGCCCCTGGCCACGCTCGCGGGGTGTGGGTGGACAGCGCCGTAGGGTCCCTGCCGCTCACGACTGTTCCCGCCGTCCACAGAGAGCCGTTCTGGATCCTTCCATGGGGTCCGCACCGGCGAGGAATCGCGCGTTGGGGCGGATGGGCGGGAGCCTGGCCCGGGCGCGAAGGGTCCTGGGGCGATGCCGGGAGCGGGCGGCTGAGGGCGCCGCGTCCGGCAGGGCCGCGTGGGGACGGCGCTCTGCGAGGACAGGGCTCGGGCTAGGAGCCCGGACCGGGTCGGCCAGCGCGTAGCGGGGCTGACGGGCAGACCCTGGGCCGGGGACTGCGGGTCCCCGCGTGGACAGGCCCAGACGTTCCCAGAGGGGCGCCCCGCAGCGGGGTCAGCCCTGGCCGTGTGCCCCGCGCCACTGCGGAGCCGCCTTGCCAGGCTGCCCGGGGCGGTGGCCTGCGTGGGGGGGGGGGCAGGGCGGCGGGCAGCGCCCTGGTCTCCAGCGGAGGGTCAGGTACAGGCGAGCGGTGGCTTGTGGCTGCCCCTCGGCTGTCAGCACGGTCTTCGCCACACTGGCCTCTCCTGGGCAGGGATCTGGCCCCCACACTTCGCAGCCTGGCAGGAGACGGACGAGGCTCCAGCGCCTGTCCCCTAGCCATTCTCAGGGGCACGGCTGACTTGGGGTCCTGAACCTCTGGTTGTTGGTCCAAATCCACCTGCTCGGCAGTGGGGCGTGCCCCTGGCCCCTGACCTCTGACCTCCCTTCCTCGGGCCCACCCCCTTACAAGTGGACCCAAGCCCAGCGCCAGTTCAAGGTCACGCAGGACTTCACCAGGGCAGACGGCCTGCCTTGTCTGTGCGTCTCCACCAGGAGCTCGGAAGGGAGGCGGGACGACTCCCTCCGCCTGCTCCCGGTTCTCCTCTTAGCCACCTACTGCACCCAAAGCGCTGGCCGAGGTGGACACAGCAGACCTGGCCTCCCCTGGGCCAGTCACCTGCTGAGAAACTGCAGGTGCCGGCCTCGCCCTGACTCTCGGGTCGGACACCCACGGCCTCTGCCGGCACTGCCCAGGGTTCACCCTCCAATGGCCGCTGCGGCCAGCGCGCCGCGCTGATCCAAAGCCAGGAGCCAGGTGCTTCTCCTTGTCTCCCATGGGGTGCAGGGCCCAAGCTCCTGGGCCATCCTCCACTGCACTCCTGGGCCACAGCAGAGAGCTGGACTGGAAGAGGGGCAACTGGGACTAGAGCTGGTGCCCCGACCGGGACTGGAACCCAGAGTGCTGGCGCCGCAGGCGGAGGATTAGCCTAGTGAGCCTCGGCACAAGCCCTTATTATTCCTCTTGTATGCTTCAGCAGCTGGCCTTACGCCGAAACTGCAGGAAGTCTGAGGGACCCTGGGGCTCGGGCCCTGTTTTGTGGAAGCAGGATTCCCTATTCCAGAGGGGCCCTTCCAGCTTCCTAGTGTCCTGGGAAAGTGGGACTCTCGCTGGCACGGACCCGGGGGGATGGGGGAGCCAGTGCATGGCTTCTCCGGGGTGCCATCACGGTGCTGCGACCCCTGCGGCAGGTGCACCCCTCTGTCCTGGTCCCGGGGTCGGAGGCCTCACCTCCAGGGCGAGGCCTTGGAAAGTGTTCTCCACGGCACCTCCCCCGACCGCACTGCCCAGGGGACCCCCACTTGCCAACCCCGGACACAGCGCCGTGAGGCTGTCCGCGGGGGACTGGCCGTGTCTCGTCATGAAGAGCCGAGGCCCTGCACAGACTGTACTGTGCACCTGTGCTCCCTGCCTCCGTGGCTTCCTGGGGCCCAGCCCCCTGCCTCCCCCCACCCCAGCCAGCCCCCGGCAACGCAGATGGGAGCCCAGACGGGCCCGGACACCAGTCCCGCTCGCTGCTTCCCTGAGAAGCCAAGGCACCTGCCGCGGCTCTGCCGGGCGCCCCTCGCTTTCCAGAACGACACCCGCTCCTGCCGCTCTCTATCAGAGATCAGCAAAACGCCGCCAAAGGCGCATCCTCCAGCATGAGGTGGCACTCCCGGTGATGTATGGCGGCAATCGCTGCCGCCGCGACGGCCGAGTGGAAGCCGGGCGTGGGCTGCGTGCGGTTCCAGACGCGGCAGCCGGGTCAGCGCAGGGTAATCGGGAGAGGAGCTCCCGTCCAGCACTTTTGTTGTTAAATAAGATTCTTTATGACTTGCAGAAAAAGAGGAACACAGTGAGGAATTACCCGTGCTCCCTCCCCAGAAGCAATCTACATGTGTTTATTTAATAAACAGACGACGGCTTCATTATGCACATTTGAGGTCCACACGCAGGCGCCCCCTTATCTGTCACTTGTATCTAAGCAGGGCGCGTTCTCCGAATCTGAAAATGAAAAATCCGGCACCGGGCCCAGGAAACTCATTTAACGTCGAGTGCAGTCAAAATCAAGATTTCTTTATTTGTAGTAACAACGCTGTTAAATCAGAAAATTACTCTCCCTTTCTGCATGTCCTTCTTCCTTTACAATTCAGTTGTTTGATCATAAATTGTCGAGTGCCGCGACTTGTCTCCTCTACTTTCCACACTGGTCGAGACAGATTAAAAACTCCAGCACGCCACCGACCAGCCCCGGCACGCCATTAGCATATATATGAGATTTGGGACATTTTCTAATATTCCCCAGCAGAACTCATCTGTCAGCCAGGTGATGAATTATAAAAACTCTTAGCTTGTTTAGGAAATAAACGGGAGGGAGGGGGGAGGAGGAGCAGGAGCGAGGGAAGAGAGCGGATACCAGGCCACCTTTCTGTTCCCGCCGCGTGCTGGGCGGCAGGCTCACCAAGTTCACGGCCGCCCCGAGGCTGAGGGATGGGGACAGGACCCGGGTGCCCTGTGGCGCAGGGAGGGGCCGGGCACCCTGCCGGCTCAGTCCCAGAGTCGCAGAGTTCACTCTTGTTCAGGAGGCCTGGGAACAAGATGCTTCCGCCCTAAGTGACGTGCCTCTCGGGGTTAATAAATGGTGTGCCTCCCCAGAGCCTGTGGGACAGGAACTGTGCGCCCCGGGGAGCGAGGGCGCGCTGGGTGGGGAGCGAGGGCGCGCTGGGTGGGGAGCGAGGGCGCGGCTGGGGTGTCCCGCAGCTGTGTGGCTTCCTGCCCCAGACACCTACGAGCACAGCGTCAGTTTCCAGCATCTGCCCAGTGAGTGTGGAGGTCGGGCCAGGCAGACTCTGGGTTCCAGTGTCTTCGCTCCCGGCAGCACCCGACTTCCCTGCCCCTGCGTTTGCGACAAGGGTGTGGAAAGTCCTCGGTGACCCCGCGCCTCAGCTGTGTGTAGAATCTGTCCTGGGGAAGTTCTGAAATGAGCCGACTATGCCCGCGTGGCCCATGCTCTGGGAGCCTGCTGTGCAGCGGCCTGGGGACCCGCGGCAGCCCTCCCCTGAGGTCCCGCCTTCCTGCCCTGCGTGGCCCACCCATGTCGCAGCAGCAGGGAGACCGGCAGCCGAGGGCCCCCATGCCTGCCCCGTGAGCTCTCACTGCCACCTCTGCCGGGACGGGCCCTGCCGGGACCTCACGCCTCTGGAGGCACCGTGGGCTTCTCTGTGCTTTGTGTTTTCTGACTGCAGAGAGCAGCGCACGAGACACTGACGCCATGTCCACGTTTCTGCCCTCACCTACTCGCGTGAGACCCGGGGAAGGAGTTTGCAGTGACTCAGGGATGCGCAGCCAGGCCCAGCGCCGGACGCTGCAGAGGGCAGGCAGCGTGGTGTGTGGTGCTGCGCCAAGGACGGGGAGACGGACGCACTGGCCCCAAGTGCCATGCCTGGGGACCCCGACAGGCTTGACAGGGACAGAGACCTTCAGCCTGTCCCAAACACAGAGAAGGGCATGAGGAGGGCATGGACGCCACCAGGGCTGTTAGGGCGCCCAACAGCAGTCAGCCCACCCGGGTGCAAACACGTGGCACTTTGAGCATGGCGGGGACCTTACACTGTGCCAGTGGGACATGGAGGCCAGGGTCTTGTTTGTTGTGTGGCCGTCGGCACCTGTGGTCAGGAGGCACAGTCAGCACTGGGGAAAGCAGTGACCAAGAAGAGGGACTCACGGGCCAGGTCACCCAGCACTTGGAGGCGGAGATAAAACCTAAAGAAAGCCAAGCATCGGGGACGAGAGTCCCAAGAGCGCCCTCGTTGGCAGGGGCTCCATCTCACCTTCCTGAACCAAAGAAACTCCAGGACTCAGCTCGGGGAGGCCGTGGTCTGCCCCTGCCCCAACATGGTGAGGCCATGGTCTGCCCCAGTGCCAGCATGGGGAGGCTGTGGTCTGCCCCTGCCCCAGCATCAAGGAAGCCCTGGTGTACTTCCAAGCTACGTTCTGGTCCACACCGCATCCTCAGGTCTCTCTTGAAAGGAGAACTGGAGTGAATCTCCTAAGAAAATCCTGGGAGCCCCCGGCAATCACACTGAAGGGAGCACTCTCCCGGCTGCCTGAGCTGCGCTGCCACCGTCTAAGGCGAGCGCTGTGGCTGGTGGCCTGGCTCCTGGGAGCAGCTCTGTGTGGAAGCTGCCGGTTGGGCTGCGTCTCCCGCAAGGGGTGCTCAGAGCCAGAAGTGTGCTCTTTTCCTCGTGGCTCCACAGCGACGCTGCCCTGCGAGAAAGGCAGCCGCTGACATCTGGGAGCCGGCGTGGCCCTCACGAGACCTGGGTGCCCTGGTCAGCACCAAACCCAGCAGAGCGGCTCTGACTGTGAGGGGTCAGGACGAGGCGCATTTGGGCCCAGAGCCGCCCTCATCGGCCACATGTGAGCGCGGTCCTCCAGCACCAGGAGCCCCTAGACAGCCTGTCTCGGAGTGAAAGAGTGGGAGAGGCATGTCTGCCCCCATCTTATCTGCGCACAGACATCACTGTTGTAGACCTCAGCATGGCCGACTGCCTGTCTTCCAGCTGCCTTGGGCGTCGGAGCCTCCCCCCACTCACTGCTGCATTGGGTGATGGAGCCTCCCCTGCTCACGGCTGCCTTGGCTGACGGAGCCTCCCCCGCTCACGGCTCTGGGCTCGCCTCGTCTCCCACCATCTAGCTCGGATGCACAGGAGCGCCTGGTTGTGGGACAGCAGCATCAGAGCCAGTGCCAGCCCTGCTTCCCGACCCCCACGGAGCCCCCGCAGAGCCCCCAGCGGGCGTCTTCTGAGATGCCAGGCACGCTCCCTTCTCCCTGGAAGCTTCCTGTGGCCTGCATCCCCTCCAGGCTGTGAGCACCGAGGCCAGGCTGTCCACGTGCCGGACAGAGCTGCCCACAGATGTCTGAAGCGCTAACACCTGTCGGCGGACCCGCAGGCTGGAGTTCTCAGATGCAGGGCTGTCGGCTGCTCCGCGCTCAGCAGTGCTGGCCATGTGAGAAGCAGGTGGTGATCACGTGGGTGGCCGCCCACTCGCCGTGGAATCGTGGCAGCTTCGTAGGGATGACGCCTCGGTGGCCTCCTGCGTCGTCATGAGACAGAGGAACTGCCGAGTGTCGGGGTTTTGTTTCGTAAAGGTCAAGTTGATGTTTTAAATGGAAAGCATAAGGCAACCAGGAATAAGTGCGCCCGGGCTTCGCTCCCAACACCAGCCAAAGTCAGAGGAGTGCGCCCGGGCTTCGCTCCCAACACCAGCCAAAGTCAGAGGACAGCATGCAGCGCTGTGGCGAGCGGGTAGACCACCATCTACGCGCCAGCATCCCACGTGGGCGCCAGCCATCCCGGCTGCTCCACTTCCCGTCCAGCTCCCTGCTGCTGGGCTGGGAAAGCAGCAGAAAATGGGTCAAGTACTTGGGCCGCCGCACCCACGTGGGAGACCCGGATGGAGCTCCTGGCTCCTGGCTTCCGCCTGGCCCAGCCCTGGCTGTTGCAGCCACCTGGGAAGTGAACCAGCAGATGGAAGATCTCTCTCTCTCTCTCTTTCAGATTAGTGGGGAGGGGGGGGGGGAGTGGGCCAGACGTTTCCCAGGGCGAGCGATGTCAGCGGCACCCGGCTCCTTGGAGAGAGCTCTGGTCAGTGCCAGGAGGACACTGGGCCAGCACAGCCCAAGCACAGCTCAGTCCAGCCCGTGGTTCCCTGGGGGGGGGGGGGGGGG
>CM027409.1:84585796-84598891 GCA_015711505.1 Sylvilagus bachmani
GCCCCCCGGCTTGCACCTGCCACAGACAACTCTGGGCACAGTGGCCTCACTCTCCCCCCTCCTCAGATGCAGGGTCAGTTTCCCCTTTCAAGGTGACAATCACCAGCCCCACAGTGTCGGGCGCCATAGGCACACCCGTAGACACCCTGCCTCCCGTGAGTGCCCCCCGGGCCACCCCCTCCCCACGTCTCCGTCTGCCTCTGGGGCTACTCCACCTCTTCCTCCGTCTCCGTAAAGTCAGGCCCGGTACACCGCACCCCCTCCACTGCACCCTGCGCCTCCCCACCCCGCAAGTCCAGGCAGGGTCCTGGCTCTGGCCCTGGGCCGACTGCCCTGCCCCCCAGTGCCGAAGGCATCGGCTTGGTGGGGGCTCGGCAGGGGCTTCCGTGAGGCAGCACAAGGCGAATGCTCGCCTCTTTCCTTTTGTGCACCAACACCAGGGATAACGTTTGTGCCCCAGGATCCTGGAAGGTTTATGACAATGACCGTGAGATTACGGTTACCCCAGCACAATGACAAACTCGGGCTTCCGTAAACGTCAGACACCTGACTGGTGTCACTGTCAGCTCAGTGGCGACTCCTGGCCCGTGCCAGCCGCCGGGAGCACGTCGCTGCCCTCTGGTGTGACCTCACGTCCGTCCTGCCTGACACCGGCTCAGCCCACATGCCCCACAGCCTGAACCACGGCACGGAGGCTGCTCACGCTCCAGACGCCACTGCTCCAGGCCCTGTTGGGGTAGAGCGAGGGCATCACCAGCTCCTCCTGGGGCAGCTCAGTCCCCGGGGACTTCCGGCATCTCCCTCTGCTCTCCCAGTGCTGACCCTCCCCGGAAATAGGGCAAGAGACAACGAGCAGAGCATGTGGAGGGCGGAAGGAGAGGTGCACGGACCCATGGACCCACAGACCCACGGACCCACAGACCCTCGGACCCACGGAACCACAGACCCATGGACCCACAGACCCTCGGACCCACAGACCCACAGACCCATGGACCCCAGAACCTCAGACCCACGTACCCTTGGACCCATGGACCCACAGACCCTCGGACCCACAGACTCTCGGACCCACGGCCCTTTGGATCCATGGACGCTCGGACCCATGGACCCCCGGCAGACACGACCCGGCGGCAGGGCCCTCACCTCCTGAGCAGCCTGGGGTCTCACCCGCCCGGCCCTGGGAAGGACATAGGACATCAGGTGCATAGCGAGCACCGCCCACTCAGCTGCCAGTGAGGGCCAGGGGGCCACTGCCCTTCACTGCTAGCCTGGGGCTCCCTGGCCCTGGCGAGATAACTGGGCAGCGGCAGTGCAAGGGCACTCCTGGGGTCCCCCAGCAGCTTCAGGGAGACCTGCCCACCCCCCACACCTGCTGCTCTTCACCCCAGGGACACCCCTGGTGCCCTGGGCTGGGAAACCCCTCCCACCCCACAGGCAGCGCCAGCAGTAACCCCTGGGAGCCCCAGGGGCACCAGCTAAGCGCAGATCAGGGCAGCACCAACGAGGTCTCCAGCTAACCAGTGTCGGAAGCACAGCCCACAGAAGCAGGCCCGGACCTATGTGCTGACCCAGAACATGCTAACTGCACGCTAAACTTAACACTGATGGACCCAGTGTCTGCTAACCTAACACACAGCAGGGTCCCAGTGTGACAGGAAGAGGCAGCCGAGAGGTGGCCGCACCGCGTGGGTCAGGCCCCAGCTCTCCGATGAGACCTCCGAGCAGCCGTCATCAAGACCCTTCAGCACTGCGTGCAACAACGGAGAAAGGACCGCAGGAGGAGCAGGTAACCACGCAGCCGTCAGACGGGAGGACCCGCTCCGTGGGCCACGGACCACCGAGCGGCTCAGCAGCACAGCAGAGACGGGCAGGGGTGGCCAGCGAAGGGCACAGAGCAGGGATTCTGCCTGACCTGAGGGACAACGTGAACTGGATTAAGATGCAGGGGGCCCCAGGGACTGGGGACGAAGCAGAGGGGGCAGCACACGCATCGCTGGGGTCTCAGCGGGACCCCAGGGAAGAAGCGTGGCAAAAACATCACGGCCGAAAACCACTCCAGCGTGGAAGATGCACGCCCACACATCGGACGAATGAGGGAGCCCCCAGCGGCATCCGACAGGAACCCCAGGACAACATCGCCATTAAACTCCGCAGGTGCGGCGCAGAGACACATGGACGGGAGCCACAGGGGCCGCGGCCCTGGTCCACAAAACGTTCCACCTCCAGCCTGGAGCCGGACGCCGGGGCTCACTTTGCTCAGAGCCCGCCCGGTCTGGGGCACACACCACTGCAGGGTGTCCCACGGCAGCCGAGAGCCGGCGTCACCTGGCGGGCAGAGAGGGAGGAGCAGCAGGAGGAGGCTGTGCCCTTGTGGCGATGCGGAGGGTCCTGGAGAACCCTGAGCAGAGAGGCCAAGGCGGAGCCTGAAGGGCGCAGACACTGGTGACCAGGGAGACGCCGGGCACAGCTGAGAGCTTTGCATCTAAGCAATAATCACAAGTAAAATCGTAGAGCAGAAGTATTTTATTCTGAAAAACATATGGTTTGCGCTAACTGGAGGCTCAAGTTTGAACATTTGTTAAGTTTCCTCGATTAACAGCCAGCCGGGAAGCATGGCACAGCACCAGGAGGCCAGTGCGCGCCGCGCAGGACACATGTGGCTGGGCCGGGGCCCGCCCTGCCCCCTGAGTGTCTCCGGAGCTGGCACGCTCCCAGGGCAGGAAACCCGTCGTCTGTCGTCTGGAGGACGCAGAAGCGCCTGGAGATTCTCAGCATTTCCTGGACTGCTCGCTGCCAACGCAAACATGTGTGTCGCTTTAAGGACATGTTTCACAGCAGCCCAGCGAGGTCCACCACAACCATGAGGGCCTCGGGGGTGTCCAAGTCTCCCTCCCATCTCCCATCCAGGAGTGAGCTGGCAGAGACCGGCCGCGCCCAGAGGACGTCAGTATACGGAGGCTCTGAGTGCGAGAGAGCCGCAGCTCTGAGTGTGTGTGAGAGCCGCAGCTCTGAGTGTGTGTGAGAGCCTGCAGCTCTGAGTGTGCGAGAGCCACATCTCTGAGTGTGTGTGAGAGCCCGCAGCTCTGAGTGTGCGAGAGCCCACAGCTCTGTGTGTGAGAGCCGCAGCTCTGAGTGTGTGAGTCCTCAGTTCTGAGTGTGTGTGAGAGCCCGCAGCTCTGAGTGTGTGTGAGAGCCCACAGCTCTGAGTGTGTATGAGAGCCGCAGCTCTGACTGTGTGTGAGAGCCCACAGCTCTGAGTGTGTGTGAGAGCCCGCAGCTCTGAGTGTGCAAGAGCCTGCAGCTCTGAGTGTGGGAGAGCGTGTCACTCTGCACAAGACCATGTCATTGAGTGTGTGAGAGCCCACAGCTCTGAGTGTGCGAGAGCCCACAGCTCTGAGTGTGGGAGAGCCCACAGCTCTGTGTGTGTGAGAGCTACAGCTCTGAGTGTGTGAGAGCTGCAGCTCTGAGTGTGCGAGAGCCCACAGCTATGAATGTGCGAGAGCCCACAGCTCTGAGTGTGTGAGAGCGTGTCACTGTGTGTACACCACCATGATGCTGTGTGCAGTAACAGTGTTCTGAGTGTGCAAGAGCATGCTTGATCGTCGAGTCTGTCTTCTGAGAGTGATGACGACCTGAGGCTAAAATCAGCTCGAAGCCTTGTCTCCACGGCAGAGAAACCGGGAGGGAAGGATACTTTTCTCCACGCAAACACGAGGACGGGCGGGCGGGCACAGCGGAAGGGCGCTGGCCGGGAGCCCGCCCGCCCGCCCACCCGGCCCCGGTGCGTCTCCCACGGTCGCTGAGACGCTGGCTGGCGCAGACCCCACAGGAAGGAGCCCTGGGGGGGGGGGCTGCTCTTCCTCAGCCTGCGCGCCGCGTGCCAGGGTCGCACAAAAGTCCCACCTCATTAGCAGCAGGGACTCCGGGGCGAGAGCCGGCACAGCGCTCTGTGAGCACACGGAACAACTCGGAGCAGGGGCGACGCGCGAAAATGGGCTCTTCAGAGTACGAGACAGGGCTGGCCACACTCACGGCGAGGCTTCAAATATTTACCATGACAAAACGCAGCCTTTGGCTGCTCCGCAGATCTCATTCCTGATCCCTCCGCTTGCCGCGCAGAGCCAAGAGCCACACAAGCCGACAGCTCGTGTTCCGGGGTTCTATACTGTGTGCACCACTCCGCCGTAAATATTTGATAAAATACAGCCTGGAGCTTATCAGGATCAGAAGTGCGATTCGGATGCAGATTCTGATAGCTGCTTGTGATAACGATTTTTATCCAGAGCCAGGAAACGTGGACCACGGGGATCTTGCAGGTTTTAGTTGCTACAGTTGCTGACTAGGAGGTTTTACAAACAAAATAAGGCGCTGGGCAGGCGAGCCTGGTGTCCAGCAAGAGCGTGGTCCTTGCAGCTGGACACCCGAGGCCCTGTGCTGAGCCTGGTGGCTGCCCAGGCCGGCGGGAGGGTGCCCCGAGCCCTCTCCCCGGACCCGCAAACCCAAGTCCCCAGGCTTGGCGCTGGTCGGAGCACCTCTGCAGAATACAGAGCAGAAACACACAGCAGTGCCAGGTGAACACGCAGCGGGAACTCCGTCCACTGCCCTCCCCTGCTGATTCCGGGTGCCGCTGTGCATGGAAAAGGCCTGGGGACCAGACAGCGGCTGCCGCACCTGAGCCCGTGAGCTCGCTGCGCAATGTGGTGGGCGGGCCCTTCAGCGAGGGCATTCGGGGCGCCGTGAGGTGTCTGACCGCTCCATTCCTCCTAAAGACATGTGTGTGGTGTCTGTGGTGTGTGTGTGAACACGCGTGGTGTGGGGCTGTCTGTGTGTGTGTGGTGTGTGAGTATATTCGTGTATGATATATATGTGTGTGATAACGTGTTTTTGTGTGTGGGTGTGTGTATTGGTGAGGGTGTGTGTGAATATGTATGTATTGACATGTAGTATGTGTGTGTGTGTGGGTGTGTGTATTGGTGAGGGTGTATGTGGATATGTATGTATTGACATGTAGTATGTGTGGGGGGGTGTGTATTGGTGAGGGTGTATGTGGATATGTATGTATTGACATGTAGTGTGTGTGTGGGATGTATGTTGGTCTGTGGTGTGTGTTGATATGTGGGTGTGGTGTCTAGGGTGTGTGGGGGATGTGTGTATTGATGTGTGGGTGTGTGGGGTGTGTGTTGGTGTGTGATGTAAATGTGTGATATGCGGTATGTGCTGTGTTTGTATTGATGTATGGAGTATGTGGGCTACGTGATGTGTGGGGTGTGTGGGGTGTGTATTGGTATGTGGGATGTGTGGGGTGTACTGGGGTGTGTATACTGGTGTGTGGGGTGTGTGGGGTGTGTGGGATGTTCGGTGTGTGGGATGTACGGTGTGTGGGATGTATGCGTGCAGCATTTGGTATGCATGTGTGTGGCATGTATGTGCAGTGCGGGGGGTGTGTACATGGACTTGAAGTCACCGAATCTTGGGCAGAGAAGGACCAGAAGCAGGTCTCAGTCCCCCCCAAATTGGGGGAAATTGTGGTTTTCTTGGAACAAGTGGGCAGAAGCGGCAACAACTTCCTCCACACAGAAACCAAGGACCCTCCCCTTGTCCGGGGAGGAGGTGGAAGTCCAGTGTCCGAGCTGTAGCGTCCCCCTGCCCCCAAGGACCCCGAAAGTGCCACTCAGGGAGGGAGGGAGGGGCCTAGCCGGGTGTTGCCCACTGATGGCGAGGCTGGCGGAGCCCCCACTCCCTCCCACATGACAGTGGCAGCTCTGCCACCACCCCCACCACATGCTGCAGCCCTGTTCCCAGGCTGGGGTGCAGGGGGCCTTTGGGTGATGGTAGGTCACAGGGGAGGGGACAGGTCACGGGGAGGTGATAGGTCACGGGAGAGGTGATAGGTCGCGGGGAGGGGACAGGTCACGGGGAGGTGATAGGTCACAGGGGAGGGGACAGGTCAGGGGGGAGGTGATAGGTCACAGTGAGGAGCTGATAGGCATGGGGGAGGTGATAGGTCACGGGGAGGTGACAGGTCCCAAGGATAACAGGTCACTCGTGTCCTTAGGACACACCAGAGCTTGCTTCCTGTGTTTCTTCTCCGCCACATGAGGACAGCCAGAAGTCGCTACCGGCACCCTGCAGAGGCCTCCCCAGGCAGCCGCAGAGCCGTGGGAAGTGGACAGTGTGGGTTAAGCCGCCAGGTCCCCACGTCCTGTTAGAGCAGCCGCGGGAGCGAGGCCATGCGAGCCAGCAGGACAAGAAGGAGCGCGGAGCGGCGGTTCTGGTGGGACTGGGCACAGCGCCAGAGCCAGCACCTGCACAGCCTCCCTTGCGGGCACTGGCGGGCGATACTGGGCCGTGGCTGGCGGCGCGGGGGCCCCAAACCCCATCTGCTGGAGTCGCACTCCCAGGGACGGGGCCCAGGGGCACTAGGACTGGGAGTGACCAGGTGGCCAGGTCATGGCCCCAGCCTCAGAAGGGAGGGGCACCCTTCTAGAGAGCACGGTGAGGCGCCTGGTGCTGGACCAGCTGCTCAGGGAGCCTAGGCATCCCGCTCCCGTCCACACCCACACACGGCCCCAGCCTCTGTCGTCCCTCTCCCCGCGCCCACTCTCTCTGTCTCTCCCTCACCTCTGCCCCTTCCCCTCCACACCCGCACACAACCCTCCCCGTGTGACTCTGTCCCGGTCTCTGTCTCTCTCCTCTCCCTCTCTCCCCCGCACATGACCCTTCCCGTGGACCCCACGCACCACGAGGCCTCACCAGGAGCCTACGCCTGCACAGTGCCCTCAGCCTCGGGGACTAGGAGCCGAAATCCGCTCCTCTGCATCAGGCAGCAGCCTCGTGCATGCTTGGAGTGACCGGAAGCGACCGTAGGGGCGGGAGGAGGTTGGCTCCCGAGCCGGGGGTGCCCGGTTGCCAGCTCCCCTGCAGGTTGTGGGGCTATAGCGTCTGAGTCACGGGTGGCACTGGGCAGGCTGCGGGGCTGAGCACGGGGTCTGAGCTAGTGGGCACTGGGCAGGGAGGGAAGAGAGATGCTCTTATTTCATTTTTTTTAGAGATTTATGTATTTATTTGAAAAGCAAAGTTACAGAGAGAGAGAGAAGTCTTCCATCCACTGGGTCACCCCCCAAATGGCCACAATGGCCAGAGCTGGGCCTGTCCGGAAGCCAGGAGCCAGGAGCTTCCTCTGGGTCCCCCTCATGGGTGCAGGGACCAAGCACTTGGCATCTTCTGCTGCTTTCCCAGGCAATTAACAGGGTGTTGGACAGGAAGTGGAGCAGCCAGGACTCGAACCGGCGCCCATGTGGGATGTCAGCACCACAGGTGGTGGTTTTCGCTGCTACACCACGGCGCCGGCCCCAGAAGGGACCCTCTTGTCTCCTGCACTCAGGAGATGGACTGCCCCCCCCCAGCCCTCTCGAGGCTCCCGACCCACATCCAGCTGACCCCTGCCGTGGCCACTTACACTGTGCCCTACTCGCCCTCTCCACCCCCACCCCCATTCACCAGCTCTGCAAGGAGAGGCCACAGCCCACAGAAATGTAAGATTAAAGACAAGTTTATTTTTGGTGCCAAAAAAATGTGAAGTCCACGCATATGAGGGTCTTCAAGAAGTCAGGGCCTTCGGGAAGGAGGCGGGGCGCCAGGCTGCAGCCAGGCCACAGTGCTCGGCCGCACGCCTCGCTCCTTCTGCTCGTCCAGGGAGAGACGCGCACACGGGCGGCCCTGGGGTTCAGCCTCTCGCAGAGTCTCCGTTCAGAACGCTGGCTTCAGCCTCCGTCCGGGACGGATGGACGGCCTCTGGGGCTCCTGTCGTCTCTCTCCCCGGGGGATAGACACTCAAGACCCATAGGGCGGTGCCACACGTGCCCCGGGCTCCTCGCGCGTGCCCCCCCCAGCAGTGTGGAGGCCGTCATTCCTGGGGGCAAGGTTGTGTCCGCTGCTGCAACAGAGGCCAGAACCTTCGCAGGACTGGGGCTCAGCAGGAGGCCAATCCCCCAGCCTGGAACTTTCCCCAAGAAACGCGACCTCGGCTCACTTCCCGCAAAGGCTCCCCCGGTCAAGCAGGGCACTGGGGTTGCCGTCCAGGCCTCAGTGGACAGGCCTACGAGGCGAAGATACTCGTGAGACAAGGCCAACCCCAAACCAGCCAC
This sequence comes from Sylvilagus bachmani, assembly GCA_015711505.1. NCBI lineage: Eukaryota > Metazoa > Chordata > Mammalia > Lagomorpha > Leporidae > Sylvilagus > Sylvilagus bachmani. Next base: position 84,593,941 of record CM027409.1, read on the forward strand.
CTGCCTGCCTCCGGAGCAATCCGTCCCAGAGTGGCCAGAGTCGTGCCAGCCGCTTAGCGCGGGCGACACCCAGAGCAGGTGGGAGCGGACACGGGCGGCTGGGCCTGGGCTCAGTGACTGAGCCACAGACACCCCTCCGCCCCTTCCCGGAGCGCCGGGAGCCCATGACCGCGCGGGGAGCAGCTGGCCGTGTGTGCAGACGGCCACCGGCCAGTGTCGGCCCCCAGGCAGTGTGGGCCGAGCATTCTTCTGAGTCTTCTGAGCCCGAGACTCGCGTGAACTTGTGTGAGGACAGAGCACGGGCCGTGAGTGTCCCCTGTGTCCCCAGAGAGGGCAGTGTCCGGGAAAACCCGCCCCGCCCACAAGCGCATTGTGTGCGAGCAGACGCAGGGCGCGTCCCAGCAATCGTGTTTCCAAAACAGAAGTGTCCGGAACTTCTCAGCCCCACCCACCCTCAGAAAGAAAAAAATCTCTGGTGGTGTCAGTCCTTGGCGGCGCTGGTTTGCAAGGCTGGCACAATCAGAGAAGCGTGATTCAGTTTTTTAATTAGCCATTTGTTATAGCGTGAGCAAGACAGACACACTTCCAGGACTCGCACACGCAGAACTGGAAACAAAACCAAATGCGTCTGCCCACGGGCAGGGTCGTGGTCTAACCGCGTGCGGCTATTCCGACACGAAAAGCCGCACACCTGGCCGGCCTCCTCCGGCGGCGGGGACTTCCGAGCGAGCCCGTGTTCCTACACAAGTAACGCGGGTCAATTGCGAAAGGGATAACCATAATGATTAAATCATTAGAATTTTGTCTACGCTTCACAGAGCATAGAGAAAATTAACTTCCCACCAACCTCATTTTTCTGCTGAACATGAAATAATGATTTTCTGCCAGTATAATTACAAAGCGAGCATCTGATAGAGTCAGCATCCGGGGGGATTATCGCATGCATGAGTATTAGACCTCATTACCAGCTTGACTGCAAAATTATTACATCTTGTAATTGGAGGGTGAGATTTATATACAGATTGGCCGGGTTTCTGTAAGATTGTAATTACAAGCTTCGTTGGTTTGCTACTTATCACACGGTGCAGGAGGAGGGGAAAACAAGCAGAGGGAAGACCATTTCATTAAGCTGCAACCCTACCGGGGAGGAGGGCGGCCGCGGCCCTGCATTTATTGGGCCAAACGGAGCTGTTTGCAGAAGAGAGACCATTTATTACCGCCTGACAAATGGGATTTCATTTATTTAACCTCGGTGATCTATTTCAGCAAAATGTACAAACGAGCCATCCATTCTATGATTCCGGAGTCAGCGCTCAATTATCTAAAGGCTAACTGAGTGTTAAAGTGGCCATCTGTTATGATGAATTCATTGATTTAATTTGCTTGATGTTGCTGAATGATTCCGGCAGGCGGGCAGGCGGGCGGGCGGGCGGGGAGGCGGGGCCGCACGTCGCCACGCAATTGTGTGTGCGTGCGTGTGCGGTGTGTGTGCACACACGTGTTTAATCCCTCACACAATGGAAGGCGGCGATCAATAGCAGCTTAAATTTTACGAGACAAGGAGTCGAGTTGCTGGGCTCGAGCCACGGCACCTTTGTTCTCCTGAAACAAGCGGTCTCTGCGGCGGAATGAATATCGACAGGCCGGCTTCCTGGCGCTCATTTGGAGGGCGCCCGGGCCAATGGGCGGGCGGCAGTAATAGAGCTGTTATCAGAGCCCATTGGAGCCCCGGCTGCTCCTCCATTGTCCCCTGAGTTCACGAAGATTCTTCAACGGGAACAAATAAGTCAAGGGGATTTCTGGGCGAGGCAGTGCTTAGGGGAAGCTGGGAGAAGGAGGGGACGAAGGGACGAGGGGGCACAGGGGCCGGGGGAGGGCGAGGGGGGCCTCGTGCACCCCCGCTGTTCTCGAGGATCCCCTTCCACTGGCTCCGGGGGACTGAGCCCCCAGGGGCTCGCTTCGCCGACACCAGGCTGGCATCTCCCCTGAGCTCCTGGAGACACCGCCGCCGTGTCACCCTGCCCCTGGGGAATCAGCGATCGCCCTGGGCAGCTTCCCCCAGTGGGGAGAACGGAGCAGAGCTGTGCCCACCGGCCTCCTCCAGACACAACCGCCGGGGCAGACGCCCAGACGGGACCCAGGTTCCCAGAAGGCGCAGTCTGCGAGGGGAGGCCCCTCCCCCCGGGACCAACTCCGCACACGCACACGGGAGAGCCTTCCGGGACAACCAGCAAAGCCGTTCCCATGCACTACGCCGTGAGACCAGAGCAGCAAGGGGTGGGCTGAGCCTGCGGCCCCTGACCACGTCATCCTTGTGTGAGGGCAGCTCCGTCCACTCTGCGCCCACGCCACAGCCCACCTGCGTGCTCCTGACACACAAGCCCGCCCAGAGCCAATTCACGGTCCGCCGTGGCCACCACTCCCTCCCGAGGGGCCATCCGCCACAAACACTGCCTCTGCTTCAAGAAATGCGTCCCGAGGTTCCCACAAGGCCCGGGCACCCCGCAGTCGGAGCCGAGAGCCCTGAGTGACAGCACTGCCTCCCGTCCTGCCTGGCCCTCACCGCTGTGGTCCACTGCCACTCTGGCTGGGGTGACGACAGGGGCCTCTCCTGGCCCAGGAGAGCTGTGACAGTTACGTCTGCCAGGGGACCCCCAGGAGGGAGGGACCTGGATGGCAGCCTCAGGGACCACCTTCCCTGTGCACCCAGTCTCCAGGAAGGAGCCAGGCCCCTGTGCCCGGCACTGGCTGAGACTCTGCGCTGTCCAAGCTGTGGCCCAGGACCCAGTACAGCCGAAGCCCACGTGTCCCTGGGGGCGCCCTGCAGCAGCACGAAGACTCGCGGTGGGCAGTGGCCTGGCACCCCTGTGAGAACCGCTCTGGGCCGTCCACACGAGCACGCGGAGCTGCAGCGGGTAAGACGGGACAGGAACAGGACAGGAGAAACCCCGCCCCTCACACCCTGACCAGCTGCAGCTCCCACCCCGCAGGAACAAGGCGCGTCCTCGCCTGACCCTGCCGCCCAGTTAGGGACTTCCCGGGCTGCACGCACGCCCAGGGAGCCCAGAGTGGCCGTGTGTGACCTGCCTGGGGGGAGGGGCATTTTCCACAAGTCCTGTGCACAGACACCCTGCCGTCGCTCGTCCTCGGGCACTGGCGCCGTCGCTCGTCCTCGGGCACTGGCGCTCAGAGACCGGGAGAGGAACATGCGCTCACCGTTGAGCTCCTGCTGCGGACCTGAGCCCGGACAGGCAGCATCTCCCAGCAGTCCCTGGGGCCGGCGAGGCCCCTCCCGGCCTTCGGACAGTTAGCTGACCCCGTAGCAGCCACTTTGTCGTTGCAGGGACGAATCCGCTTGCCGGCTGCTTCCTGGGAACACACTGCCGCCGGCGTGTCCATCACGTTTGTACGGCGCATCCCGCTTCTCGGTGAGTTTTCACCAAAGTGAGCAACTGGTGATTTCTGAGAGCTATTTACACGTGAGCCGTTGAAAGCCATTAAGAAACAGGCTAATGTGCGGACTGGAGCTAACTGGTTTCTCGGGTTTGTTTTAGGGGAGGTTCTTGGCTTGCAGCAGAACCCCACGGAGCGGCGAGAACGCTCGCGGCTATCGGCAAAGCCGGCACACCTGCCCCTGCCCACCTGCCGGCCGGCGCGCCTCTGCATCCCCCGAGCCCCTCGCGCTCCGCCACGCCCCCTCCTGTGAGGCAGGGTGGCTGGTTTAGGCCAAAGCCGGACACTGGCTGAGAAAGGACCAGAACATGCAGGCGCGTTACAATGGCTGCATCGCTGCGTTCGCTTCTGGGTCAGAGCGGGCCCGGCCACACCGCATGTGGCACCCGCGAGAGCATGGACGCCGGCACTGGCGCGGGCCTGCGTGGCACAGAGCCGGGGCTGGGTCTTCACTCTCGGGGGACGACACCCATCCAGGCGCGAGCCGGGCACTGGGCACGTCCCCTCCGCTGAACGCCTTGTTCCAAAAGGGAGGGTGAGGGTCCGCCCGCCGGGGCCGCGCACCGCAGGGGCCCGGAATGTTCTCTAAGGGAGGTGAGGGCCACCCACCCCCGGGCAGGGCCGCCTCTGCCGCGCTCCTTTCTGCACCAAGGCCGATCCCAGGGGCTTCTTGTCACAAGTGCAATTTTTTGTCTTTGCTTTAAAAGCGATAGTTGGTTGAATCCAGACATTTTCAGCAACAGGAATAAAACCACTGTGGGAAACGTCTGATAGTCTCTAAATATCAATAAGGAATTGTTCAATTCACTTTTTATTTCAGACATCAAAAGTTACAAGATTAATTTATGTTGTTCATCCCGTGAGAAATTGTCCAATTTACAAGGAACGCTGGTACATAAGCCCAGTGCAGCGCTTCCGTGGCCCACACCTGAGCCTCTCGGGGCGCCCGGAAGCCATGGTGAAGCACGTGAGGCCCCACAGTGGGCGGAGAACCCCGTTTACAGCGCGCGCCCGTCAGAGCCACAGCTCCTCAGCTCCGTTCTGCGAGGACGTCTGATAGCAAGCCCACTCCGCGTCGGGAGCCCACAGGGCCGCCGGCTGAGGAGGAGAGTCTGCGAACGGCACGTCTTTCAAACGCCCCTGAATGCCACTCACGTTGGAAAGAATTAAAAAAAAAAAAAAAGTGTGCGTTCCAGGCAAGTGTGAAGCTGTGTGCCCCCCGCGTCTCCCCAGGGACACGAAGGCCGACTCCGGCCTGCTCAGGGTCCTGGGCTGGGAGGAACAGTAGGAGACCTCAGGCTGGGGGATGTGCCGTCCAGGGCAGGAAGGGCTCTCTCAGGCCAGCAGGGGAGGGGGCTGGAGGGCAGGGCTGGGCCCAGGTCACAGGGCCACCGAGCCCTGGACACCAGCACAGCCATGGGGCAGGTATGAGCAGGGAGGGGCAGGTGTGAGCAGGGAGGGGCAGGTATGAGCAGGGAGGGGGCGGGTATGAGCAGGG
>CM027409.1:84599391-84619056 GCA_015711505.1 Sylvilagus bachmani
GGTGTGAGCAGGGAGGGGCAGGTGTGAGCAGGGAGGGGGGCAGGTATGAGCAGGGAGGGGACAGGTGTGAGCAGGGAGGGGCAGGTATGAGCAGGGAGGGGTGCAGGTATGAGCAGGGAGGGGACAGGTGTGAGCAGGGAGGGGACAGGTGTGAGCAGGGAGGGGCAGGTATGAGCAGGGAGGGGGCAGGTATGGGCAGGGAGGGGCAGGTGTGAGCAGGGAGGGGGCAGGTGTGAGCAGGGAGGGGCAGGTATGAGCAGGGATGGGGGACAAGTATGAGCAGGGAGGGGGGCAGGTATGAGCAGGGAGGGGGCAGGTGTGAGCAGGGAGGGGGCAGGTGTGAGCAAGGAGAGCGGGGTCCAGGGGGAAACACCGGAGCTGCCAGCCTGCATCTCAGTGCATCAGCGCAGGTGCTCCTGGAACGGGCAGGGCAGACAGGAAGCAGAGGGAGAAGACAGGTGTTCAGGCCAGAGCCCCAGGCGGGGCAACGAGCGAAGCTATGGACACTAACTCAGGTGTGGGCTCAGCTCAGGTGTGGGCTCAGTTCAGGACAGGCTCAGCTCAGGTGGGGGCTCAATCATGGCTGGGGCTGGGGCTGGGGCTGGGACTAGGGTTTGGTCCCTCTTTGTCCAGGGCCCAGTGCTGTCTGTTGTCTATTGTTTATCTTCTATGTAACTGGCTATCATCTATTTATCCCCATCTCATCTACTTATCATATCCCTCTCCATATGTCATCTCATTATCTATCTTCTGTGCAAATATGCATGTATACCGGAAGCATCTGTCTGTCCATCTATGTATCATCAGCTATCTGTCCACCTGTCTCTCATCTACCCACCATCTGCCACCTACCCATCCATGCACCATCTATCTGCATCTCTGTAATCGAGCTACGCAACCGTCAGTTATCTACCTACCCATCAGAAACCTGCATCTATGTGTCCACCATCTATCATCCATCGCCTGTGTATCTATGTGCGTCTATGGTCTTTATGTGTATCCACATATCTGTAGTCCATCCATCCATCTATCTGTCTATCATCCCTCTGTCTGTAGTCTATCATCCGTCCTTCTGTCTACCATTCATCTATCGTATACCTGTCTGTCTAATCTATCATGTGCCGTATATCATCTATCTGTCTATAATCTATCATGTATCATCTATCTACCATCTATCCATCATCTATCTATCATCCGTCCATCTGTCTACCATTCATCTATCGTATACCTGTCTGTCTGTAATCTATCATGTACCTTCTATAATCCATCTGTCTATAATCTATCATGTATCATCTATCTACCATCTATCCATCATCTGTCTATCATCCATCTGTCTGTAGTCTGTCTACAATTCATCCATCATATACCTGTCTGTCTGTAGTCTATCATCTGTCTATCATGCATTTGTCTTCAGTCTATCATGTATCACCTATCTACCATCTATCCATCATCTGTCTATCATCCATCCGTCTATCATCCATCTGTCATGTGTCATCCATCCATCATCGGTCTGTCTGTCACGCACCACCCCTCTGTCCGTGCTCCCAGCTCCACTTCCCACACTGCACCACGACGATTGCACCGAGGTCCACTTCCTTTCCTCAGTGCCCTAGGGATTCCGACGAAGCTCCACTGTAATGGATGCACTTTCGTGTAAAACATTGAAATCCTCCAGCGTCACACTTCCTGTCTGAAGCATCTCACGACTCTGCACAAGGAGCAGCAGGACCAGCAGAAGGGACCCGGATGACTGCCGCTGCTCTGCCTCTGACCTCTCTGCCGGTCCTGGTTTCTCCTGGGGGCGTCCGTGGGTCCCTCGTGGGGACGCAGGTCCTGTCCTGATGTCTGCCGGGGAAAGCACTCCCAGTGACCGTGCGTCTCGCCTGTGGTCCTGCAGGGGCGTCACTGGGGGCTGACGGCCTGGTCCCCCACGCCCGAGGCTGCAGAGTGGCGATGGGGAGGCAGGTGGCTCCATCTGACCAGGGGCAGGGCTGCAGATGGACACTATGAGGGGACAGGGGCTCAGGTGGACGCTGTGGAGGGTAGGGGGCTGGAGGCCCCTGTGGGACACCCCCACGCCAGGCTGCCCCCATGGTTGGAGCTGGGACAGTGTCCTGGAATCGTCACCTCTCACGCGTGAAGGACTTGTGTTACGATATTAGCTACGCATTAAGTTCAAAACTTGACTCCTGTCTCACAACGACCATGCGAACATCCGCTGGCATCAATTTCCTGTTCTGGCGAATGAGTGACGGCGTTGCATTCACGATTTTGACCACTCTTGAGAGGACATTCGGTGGCATCAACAATCCACCGTGGGGGCGCCCAGCAGGGGCAGGCCGGGGCCATAGCGGCCGCCCCCCCAGGGGCTCTGCAGCCCTGCGCCCTGGGCGAGTCCTGTGAGCCCGCCCGACTGCGCCGGTTCCGGAGACTCCCGTGGCGCCGGCCCCAGGAGCGGCTTCTGAGCGTGTGGCGGCGGCGCCAGAGGCCACGTGGGGTCAGCACCGCGTCCACCCTCGGGTTCTGCCTGGGCACGCTGCAAACCGGCCGTGGGCTGCGGTTACCACCCTCACCCACGTCACCCACGTCACCCACAGCACAGGCGTCTGAACAGATGGCGACGCCCCCTCAGGGGACCAGGCCTGCACCTGAACCCGAGCCCCACCCGCCCCGGCTGTGCCTGCGCGTGCTGGGCGCTGCCTGGGGGTCTCCACTTCCCCGCGTCTGATAAACTCCTCCTTCCCTTTGATTCCTTAACGACTTTATTAAATGTCATCAAATGTCATCTGGATCAAGTACACACTCGTTAGTTTCACGTGGGCGGCACCAGGTCCACCAGGCCAGGCCGGCAGCCACCCCAGGAGCCCACCCGCGGTTCTGCTTCACGGTGGCTCCCCTGCGCCCGCCCCCCCCACCCCCTGCCCTGGGCTCCCACTCACCAGCCTGGAGGTCCTGAGGAGGCCTTGGCTCTGTCCCTGGTTGTTTTTAGTTATTTTTTTTTTTTGACAGGCAGAGTTAAACAGTGAGAGAGAAAGAGAGAGAGAGAGAGAGAGAGAGAGAGAGAGAAAGGTCTTCCTTCCGTTGGTTCACTCCCCAAGTGGCTGCCACAGCTGGCGTGCTGCGCTGATCCGAAGCCAGGAGCCAGGTGCTTCTCCTGGTCTCCCATGGGGTGCAGGGCCCAAGCACTTGGGCCATCCTCCACTGCACTCCCAGGCCACAGCAGAGAGCTGGCCTGGAAGAGGGGCAACCGGGACAGAATCCGGTGCCCCGACCGGGACTAGAACCCGGTGCGCCGGCGCTGCAGGCGGAGGATTAGCCTAGTGAGCTGCAGCGCCAGCCTGTCCCTGGTTTTATAAACGGAACGATAACTACGCGCAGCTCTGTGTGCAGCCTCCTCACTCGGCTGCACACTCCAGATGCATCCATGCTGTCGGTCTCCCCTTGGTGCCACCAGCCCCACTCCATCCAAGGGCTGCACCCGCCAGGCGGAGCCACACGCGTGCTGGTGCGGGCCGCCGACTCCGGCCCTCAGCACTGGGGGGAAGCTGCGTGGAGTTGGTGTTCTGTCTCTGCTGGGCGTGTGTTCTCCACTCTGCTGGGTGCGGGCACGGGCAGAGGGGCTGAGCCAGGAGGGCTCCTGTCCTGGATGCTTTAGAAAGATTTGCACAGCAACGCAACGGGTTAGGCGATTTTTAAACACAAACATAAGGTGACCAAACGCAGCGATGGCATGGCCACACCCTCCTGCTGCCACGGCCGCTCCAGCGGGCTCTGGAAAGATCCATCAAGTCTTCTAGTTCCCTCATCCCGGCACCACCGGCAGGGAGAGCTGACTCCGTTTGATGGCTCCTTTAGTTGAGGCACGCTTGCGTGTCACAGGAGATAAAATAAGAACTATGCCTCAGCACTGCTGGGACAATTCAGCTGAGTCTAGAAAACAAAGATAATCAGACAGAAAATTCAACAGAAGTGCAAAGCGTGGGACGAGACGTGCAGAGGCCGGGCACGACCGGCGGGCACGGGCTCGGCGTCCCGGCTCCCAGCGTCCCGGCTCCCGGCGTCCCGGCCTCCAGCCCCCGGCTCCCGGCGTCCCGGCCTCCAGCCCCCGGCCCCCGGCTCGGCCGCCCCCACGGGCGCTGACGCCCCTGCTGTGCCATTGCCTCTCCTCCAGCGCCCTCTGATGCGGTGCCCGGGACCTTTCCTTGCAAGGCTGGACCGCAGCCGCTCACTCTACAGACACGCCCTGGGGGTGCTGTCTGGGGACGCGGCGGTCTGCCGGGCACTTTGCGGGCAGCCAGTGGTGGCCTGGCTCTGAGACGGAGGAGGCCAGTGAGAACATGAGGGAGCCATGTTCGGGGTGCGAGGAATGTGTGCAGGAAGCAGCACAGGGCAGAGCCCTTGGGGGGGACGGGGTACCCCTGTGTGCGCAGAGCACGGCCGTGGGCTCCTCCCGAGTGAGCGAGCTGAACCCACTGGCTGACTTTGTTTGCAAATGTTTTTATGATTTCACAATAAGCCCTTTAATCATTCATAGGCTCAAAAAGTAACAGTAAGGGATGCTGTAGAAACAGACACGAGGAGCTGTAGAAGCGGAGACCTCTCCCACCGCCCCCATCCCTGCCAGCTTCCTGCTGGTCGTCTCATCTCAGCCGCTGGGCCCCTGGGTGACATCGCACTGCGGTTCCAACCGGCCTTTCCTGTGGTCCCTCTCGTGGGCTCCCTCGCCCAGCACGCGCGTGCACGTCCTCAGCCGGGCTGCGTGGGCTCACCGCGGGAGTCTCCAGAGCTCTGACGCCGGTCCCGCTGCTGCCTGCTCCCGGACCGCCGGCGGCTGCTCCTTAGCTCACCAGGGTTTAATTTAAAGGGCAGACGTGGCCAGCGCCGTGGCTCAACAGGCTAATCCTCCGCCTGCAGCGCCAGCACACCGGGTTCTAGTCCTGGTCGGGGCGCCGGATTCTGTCCCGGTTGCTCCTCTTCCAGTCCAGCTCTCCAGCTCTCTGCTGTGGCCAGGGAGTGCAGTGGAGGATGGCCCAGGTGCTTGGGCCCTGCACCCCACGGGAGACCAGGAGAAGCACCTGGCTCCTGCCATCGGATCAGCGCGATGCACTGGCTGCAGCATGCCATTGGAGGGTGAACCAACAGCAAAAAGGAAGACCTTTCTCTCTGTCTGTCTCTCTCTCATTATCCACTATACCTGTAAAAACAAACAAAAAAAATGAAAAAATAAATAAAGAGCAGACGTGTCAGTTTTTACTTTCTATCCCACGCCCCCCACGTCGGGAGATCTCTGCCTAACTCAAGGCTGCAGAGGTCTCCGTGACTGGCGGCCTCATCTCTGAGTCTGTCACCCACTCGTGTGCGACGTGTGGACCAGAGCGCACCCTCCCCCGGCCAGCGCCCAGTGGCCACAGCACGGCTACTTCCCCACGGGACGCACTGGCCCTCCTTCCTCGCGGATGCCGGCTCTGCCCGTTTGGTTCGGCAGGTGGTCCCCCGGGCGCCCCCGCTGCATGGCCGGTGCAGCCCCCGAGTTTGGTCTTCACTTTTGAAGCTCGTCCTCCGAGGAACAGCCCTTTGCACTTTCAAGTTAACGCTTGTCAATTTCCACAAACATAAACCCCCTCTACCAGTCCCTGGGATGGCGCTGCAGGCATCAACCAGAGAAGAGAGAGGAGCAGCGTGCGGTCCCCACGCCTGCGAACACGGGGCCTCCACTCGCTCGGGAGTCCAGCCCTGGCACTATTGGTCCGCGCTGTTATAAATGGTATTTTTACTTTAAGTCCCAATAACTCACTGCGAGAGTCCAGGAAAACACTTGACCGACGCTTGTCTGTTCTCACCAGCGAGTTTTGTCGCCTCTCTGTGCCTCCCGCAGGGTTCCTAGCACAGACAATCACGTGACCTGAGAAGAAGTAAGGCCTCACCTCCTCACTGCCAGCCCTCCGTTCTTTTGTGTGTTTTTGCTCTCTCCGCCATGCTTATGCATTCGTCTGTCGCACGGCATCAGGCACGTGCTGAACAGGAGCTGAGAGAACTCACGCGTGCTCAGGGCTCCCCACCGAGAGAGCCAACACGCTCTGGGTGAGTTTGGAATGTTTTCATTTCTTATTTTTATTTATGTTAGAGTCATAGTTACACAGAGAGAGAAGGAGAGGCAGAGAGAGACAGAGAGGTCTTCCATCCACTGGTTCACTCCCCAGATGGCCACAACAGCTGGAGCTGCACCGATCCGAAGCCAGGAGCCAGGAGCCTCCTCCGGGTCTCCCACGTGGGTGCAGGGGCCCACAGACCTGGGCCATCCTGCACTGCTTCCCCAGGCCACAGCAGAGAGCTGGATAGGAAGTGGAGCTGCTGGGACTCAAACCAGTGCCCTCAGGGGATGCTGGCATTACAGGCGGAGGCCTGGCCGACCACACCACAGCGCCGGCCCTCATATTTCAATGTTTAATTTCAACATGGTTATCATGTATTTATTTTTGCAAATGCCCTTTCACAGTTAGAAGGTTCCTTCTACTCATCTTTCACTGGGAGCTTTTTTAATCAGGAATTAATTTCCGTTGGGTTTGAAAAGGCTGAGTTTGCACTGAGACGGTTTCCAGTGTGTCTGTGATGAGTGGCGCCTGGTGGTCCGTGAGGCTCCTGGGCCAAGGCCGCTCGGCCAGCCTGCGGCACCGGCTGTGGGCTCTGTCAGACCAAGGCCCCTGCCCCGCTCTGCACTTCTCTGAGAATTCTGTGGGCCGCTTTTCTCCTGTCCACGTTTGGTAGAATTTGAACGCAAAGCCAACCAGTGGGGCTCTTCCGTATTGTGGGGGGTTTCATTATACTCTGAACAACCGTCCTGGTTAGAGATGACCAGGATATGGCGGTGACCTGTTCCGGGATGACACGGCTCCGTGCCCGCCCCACGTCAGCTGTGAAAGGTGGAGAGTTCTGTGGCAGTGGGCGTCTGCGGCCCCTGCGCTGACCCACCTTCCTCCTCAGACACAGCAGGTGCGTGTCCGCCCTTTGCTCCTAACGACCGGTGAGCGATTGCCTCGTGCTCTAACGGTTGGATTCTCACTTTCAGACTTTCGGGGAGAACTGAGCTTCCCAGAAACCCGCGTGGGAGGTCTGTGGCCTTCGTTAACAGCTGCAGCCCCAGGGCGATGTCGATCCTGGCAGACAGGACCCGGGTTTCGGGCCAGAGCGGCACAGCCGGTTAAGCCGGTCACGGTCAAGTCCCGGCTGCTCTACTCTCCATTCAGCCTCCTGCTCATGCACCTGGGAAAGCCGTGCCACCCACGTGGGAGACCTGGCTGGAGCTCCCGGCTCCCGGCTCCCGGCTCCCGGCTCCCGGCTCCCGGCTCCCGGCTCCTGGCTCCTGGCTTCGGCTTGGCCTAGCCCTGGCTGCCACAGCCGTTTGAGGAGTAAACCAGTGGATAGTCACTCTGCCTTCAAGTAAGCAGATAAATCTCATTTTACAAAACAACACTTGGTTTAAGATGCCCACACCCCACATCTGAGGGCTCAGCTCCGCTGCCGAGTCCAGCTCTCCGCTGGTGTGGGGGCCCAAGGGCTGGACTGGGAGACGGCTCCTGGCTGAGGCCTGGTCTTGCCCAGCTACGGCAGACACCTGGGACTAAGCCAGAGGATGGGGACCTCCCCACCGGTCTGTCTCCGCCACTCAGATCAGCTTCCGTACAAGAGTTGCAGCCTGAGTTGGTCTGCGTGGCCCTGGAGAGGAAGCAGGGGGCCGCAGCTCACGGGGACCCCCGGGGAGCCCGCGAGTGGACGGCGGCACTGCGTCGGCGCCATCTGCTCTTGCTCCCACCTGCACATCTGAGGGTGACCGGCGGTGCTCTGCTGTCGGCTGAGCGGGAACCCCTGGTGGATGACCCAACGTCATGTCCAGCTCCCCTCTCTCTTCCCTGCCCCCACTGAGATGAGTGTTTAGGGCCAGTAGCATAGCGGGTCAAGCTGCCGTCTGCAGCACCGGCATTCATATGGGCGCTGGTTTGAGTCCTGGATGCTCCACTTCCGATCCAGCTCCCTGCTGTGGCCTGGGAAAGCAGTGGAAGATGGTGCGAGTGCTTGGGCCCCTGCACCCGTGTGGGAGACCTGGAAGAAGCTCCTGGCTTCAGTACCACAAAGCCCCAGCCATTGCAGCATTTGGAACCAGCAAATGGAAGACTTCTCTCTCTCTCTCTCTCTCTCTCTCTCTCTCTCTCTCTCTCTCTCTCCCCCTCCCTCCTTCTCTGTAATTCTTTCCAATAAATAAATAATTCTTTTAAAAAAATGAGTGTTTGCATCCAGAGCTGCTTGCCAGCCCTTCTCTCCCTGGTGCTCGGTCCCCAGTGTGGGAGAGGAGCTCTGTGGGGCCTTCAGGAGCCCCATTACTTCTCAGGAAAGGGCTGTTCCCCTGGCCCGCGGGTGTGAGGCCGGCCGCTTACAACCCAGCTCCCTGCAAATGCGCCTGGGAAGGCAGCAGATGGTGGCCCGAGTGTCTGGGCCCCTGCGCCCACGTGGGAGACCTGCATGGAGCTGCTGGCTCCTGGCCCAGCCCCCGCTCTGTGTGGCCATGTGAGGCGTGAACCAGCAGGTGGACAATACCTCTCTCGTGCCCTCTCTTCTCTCCCCGCAATACACACCCCTCTGACTCTCTGCCTTTAAAAATAAACACATAAATAACAAGGCCACGCTGAGAAGCACCAGCTGCCCTGCACTGAGAAGAGAGATGGCCCAGGCTTTGCCGCCCAAAGTCAGCCAGAAACACCCCCAGGCGCCCTCTGCACCCGCTCCTGCGCCACGCCCAGGACACAGCTGCCCACTGCCACGTGGAGATGGAGCTGGAGTGGCCGTCGGCCACAAGGAAGACCCCTGAGGGTCCACACAGGCCTGGTTTCCACTCAGGAGACCAGTCCCCCGCCCTGGTCGATCTCTTTGCATAAGGACGGTTTCCTTTGGGGAGAGGCCGGAACCTTCTGGAAACGGGAGGCCCTGTTTGTCCCCAGGACCGGGGTTGGCTGGGGAGCAAAGGACCAAAGCAGCCGGGAGGTGAGAAAGGGCAGCATGCGGGCCGTCCACTCACAGCACTGGCTGACCAGTGCCGAGCACCGAGAGCCCTGGGACAGCTCGTAGGTGCAGGAAGTAACAGCTGCGCGGCGCTGGTTGCCTGGGGTGAGAGTTCCACCTGCAATCTCTAAGCTCCTGCAGCGCCGGAGGACAAGGCCACGGGTTTAGCCAGAACAGCCCTTCCAGGGAAACCGTGAATCAGAACAGAGCAGAGGGGCCGGCACTGTGGCGTAGCGGGTAAAGCTGCCGCCTGCGGAGCCGGCATCCCGTATTGCCGGGGTTCGAGACCCAGCTGCTCACTTCCGATCCAGCTCCCTGCTGATGGCCCGGGGAAGATGGCCAAGTGTTTGGGTCCCTGTCACCCACGTGGGCGACCTGGATGAAGCTCCTGGCTTCAGTCTGGCCCAGCACTGGCCATTGTGGCCATCTGGGGGAGTGAACTAGTGGATGGACGCACACACGCTCGCTCTCTATACCTCTCTGTAACTCTGACTTCCAAATAAATAAATAAATCTTTTTTAAAAAAAGAAAGTTTTAATCCTACATTCCCCCAGGGATTTAAGTCTAATTTGCAACGATTGTTAGTCTATTTATAACTCTTGTGAAGTTAGGGGAATCATCTTCAGGTTTTCCTTTATGTTAAACCAACCAATTTTCTTAAACACCAGTTTCACTGACAAGCTACATAATGAAATTTCCTTAATATCTCAAACAGTGTCTGAAGATCCAATATATACGGGGTTCTTTCACACACGTACACTTCAAAAAGCTTGTTAAAAAATGGAATTTAAAGCTAAGCTTGGGGCAAGTGTCGGGTTTAGCGGGTAAGATGTTAGTTAAGACACCTGCACCCCCGCTCTGGCTCCCAACCCCCACCTCCTGCGAACGCAGCTCTGGGAGACAGTGGTGAGGGCTCAAGGAATTCGGTCACCTCCGCCCACGTGGAGGACCTGGATTCGTGTCCGGCGCTGGCTTTGCCCCAGCCCAGCCCCTGCTGTCCCACGTGGAGTGAGCAGCAGATGGAGACACGTTCTCCCTCCCCCTCTCTCCTACGTGCGAATGTCTCTCTCTGTCGGTCTCTCTCTGCCCCGCAGATAAATTTTAAAACTTCTTTTTAAAAATATTTGGACAACCTAAACTTATTTTGGCCCGAAAATGTTTGGAATCCTTGCAAGACCTCTGTGGAAATGTGTGTTATACCCAGACGCTCTGCCTTGTCTTAGAACAATCAGACATGTAACGCAAATAACCACGCTGCAGTTTTCAGAGAGATTCTTAATGAGTTTATTGAGTGCTGCATTTATACCACAGCTGAGGGATTAGAACAAATAGCAGAAGTTTAAAACAAAAACCAATTCTGCCATTTGAAGAACAAATCTTAGTCATTCAAAAAAGAGAATTAAAACTCCAATTAAAGACTAATTTAAAAAGCAAATGGGAACCTGACACAGGAACATGAACAGGACGTGGCCAAAGCTGGACTCAGGGAAGACGTCAGCATTGAGTGCTTGACTTACAAAGGAAAGAAATGGCTGTGGGCTCCCCGTTAAATCAGCCCAAGCTTTGGCCGGCACCGCGGCTCACTAGGCTAATCCTCTGCCTTGCGGCGCCGGCACACCGGGTCCTAGTCCCGGTCGGGGCGCCGGATTCTGTCCCGGTTGCCCCTCTTCCAGGCCAGCCCTCTGCTGTGGCCTGGGAGTGCAGTGGAGGATGGCCCAAGTGCTTGGGCCCTGCACCCCATGGGAGACCAGGAGGAAGCACTTGGTTCCTGGCTTCAGATCAGCATGGTGCACCAGCCGCAGCGGCCATTGGGGGGTGAACCAACGGAAGGAAGACCTTTCTCTCTGTCTCTCTCTCTGTCTCTCTCTCTCACTGTCCACTCTGCCTGTCAAAAAAAGAAAGAAAAAAAATCAGCCCAAGCTTTTCAGGACTCAGCAGTCTGCGCTGGACAAATCACTTTATTCCACAGGGCACATGCCAGCAGGGGGCAGACGCTCAGCCTGCCGTGTCACTGCAACCCACGTCCGAGACCCCACAGTGGAGGCCCAGCTCCGGCTCCAGCTCCGGCTCCGGCTCCCTGCTGTCACACACCCTGGGAGCAGCAGTGAGGGTCCTTCCACCCTGGGGGAGCTCCCGGCTCCTGGCATTGCCTTTGACCTTGGCCCAGCCCCAGCCATCGCAGGCATTTGGGGAGTGAACCAGAGGATGGAAGACCTCTCTCTCTCTCTCTCTCTCTCTCTCTGCCTATCAGTAACTCTGATTTTCATATAAATAAATTAATTAATTATAAATAAATTAATTAATTTAGAAAGAAAGAGTAACTAGAAGCCCAGCATGTCCACACCGCGCCGAGCGTGGCTGTTGCTCCTTCCGGTCCTTGGTTTTCTGTGGTGAGGTTGTTCCTCCTCTAAGGCAGCAAATCACCCCCAAGGCAGGAATGTGGCAGAGGAGGCCTTTTCTAGAACATTCCGGAGTGATGTCCTCGGGTTCCCAGCCTGCTCCCGGAGACTGCACCTCGGCTCCTCCCACAGCCAGAGGCCGGAGCCGGGAGCCCGCTGCTGCCAGGCCCGGGAGAGGCGCAGGGCTGTGGTTCCTCCCGACCTCACCCGCGTCCCCCTGGTCACTTCTAGGCTGCGCCGTGAGCCCGCTGGAGGTTTCCCAAACACAGCAGGTGCTGTCCCCTCAGCCCCAGGCCCGTGTCTCCACGCACTGCGTCCCACTCCGGGGTCCGGTCTGCCTAGCCATCCCGGCTTGGTGAGTTTCCAGGGGACACTTCTCGGCCAGCAAGAACGCGGCACCTGTGTGTCTGTGACTATAAACGACAGCCACACCATGGGACCGCTTCCCTTTGTCTGGTGTAACCCCCCACCCCCCACTATCCACCCCCCACCCCCACCCCCCACCCAGTTTTTCAGCAAGTGACAAAGTCCAAGTAGCCCCAGTGAGAGTAGAAGCCTCGCGGCTGGGGGGCTGGGGGGTAGGCTTGGCTTCCTCTTTGTGGGGCTCCCCAGCCTCAGCTCCGAAACAAGGGAGCAGGGATAAATGAGCTAATTCTGTGAAGTCACAAACAGCTCCAAACTGTGGACGTTGTCCCCGCCCAGTTAATCACCAGCTCTGCCCGCGGCCACACAACGCCGAAAGCCTGAGGCTCCTCCGAATTCCCCCTCAGCCTCCGCCTCTGGACTGACGGCTTCTGCGTCCTTAGAGTCGGGCCTCCTTGTTCCCACGCGAGTTGCCAACAGCCTGGGTCTTACCTGGAGGTGTGGCCCCCAGCAGGGAGCTTCTGGTGGTGGTGAAATTGGCAAAGTTGTGGCGGGAGGGACAAAGCCTACAGGCCAGGCTGGCTGCTGCGCTCTGGGACACCCCAGGAGGTAGGAAGTGCCACCAGCCCGCCACTTTGGACACCTTCTTGTCACACCGAGCAGGTGCCATGGGCAGTGCCACTGTGAAAGCATCGGTGACGGTGCCTCACGTGCACAGCAGCTGTTCCTTGACGGAGTCGCTCTCCATGACCCATCACGAGAGAGGCCATGGCAGGAGAGCCCACGGACAGCTAGTTAAAAATGGCTCGTGCACAGTGGGAACAGGAAAAGATGACTTTTAGGTTATTAAACTACCCAAAACTGAACTGTGCTTTCAGCCTGCTACAAAAGCAGTGCATCCGAACGCTGAGGTTAAGTTGTGGGGGGAGTGCACTTCCTACATCGTAATCATCTGCCCTTAGTTCTTCTGGGCACTTCGGTTCCTCTTAGTGACGGGTTCCACCCTGTGCACTGGGTCTGAGTTCTGGGGTTACCTCTGACTCCCCAAGCCGGGGCTCTCACTCACATCGCCCCTCCCCAACACGCCGCCTGGGTCAGCACCCTCACGTTTTCACTTCCCATGGTGAAGACCTGTGTCCCGTGATTGGAAAATCATGAGCCATATTTGCATTAAGTGCTTGGAGTGTAACTCAGCGCCAAGTGGGATCGTACGCTTAACCGCACTTCCTTCTCCTGTGGCTTTTCCATTTTCCTGGAGTTTATAATTGCCTTGATTTTTCCAGCATTAACTGCCTTTGCCACATTCTTAAGGTCCAACATTTTAAAGGCACGGTCACATCAAGTCACTCCCCACCACTGTCCTTCTCCCCAGGGGCTTCCCTGCCACAGTGCCCAGTCCCCCGGGCTCACTGCTCTCTGCGCCTGTCTGCCACCTCAGTGTCCCACATCTGATTGTATCCACCGTGTGCCAGGTCCATGTCTTCTTGATTCCACGGTGTCATTGCTGGGGTGCAGACCCAAGTACATCCTAAGAAAGGGCCGGGGCACGGCGCCCGCACTACGAGTCTTCACGGTCCATGTTTATGCCGTTCCCACGGTCACCAACAGTTGTACTTGTGGACCGTGGCCCTCCTGGACCGTGCCCTCCTGGACCGTGGCCTGGGGCGAGCACTTCAGTGCAATCAGCTGGCTTGGGAGCCCCTCCCAGGAGCTCTGGGGCACAGCAGGAGAGAAGAGAAAACAAGCCACGGGAGGCAGCAGGTGCCTGTGGGGCGCGTGTGCTGGGCGTGTCCCTCCGACTCTCCCCACCCAGGGCGGAAGGAAACCAGAGTAATTCACCAAAAACGAGCAACGAGCATCCTGGGAGGGCGGCTCTGGACCCACTGCCAAGAAACCCGGCCTGGCCGCTGGAGTCCACAGACCATGCTCGTGGTTTGCCAAAGCCAAATAAAAATCTGCTCGACTCCAATCAGCAAAGCTACGCTCCGAGAAAAGACCTGGCCCCCACACCAAGGCCTGGCGCGGGGCGTGGGGCGTCTGAGGCGTTTCCTCCTGTCCCACGGTTCTACTTACCAGCCAGGCAAGCAGCCATCTGCCAGTGCAGTGTCACAGAAAGACGGGTCCTGCTCCACGCCACACCCCAGCTGGGGCTCAGAGCTGTGTGGGCTGCAGGTGCCGTGCAGGGCTGAGCCCAACCCCGGGGGTCTCAGAGCACTGCTGCCCCTCCCTGTGGGGCACACAGAACCAGGACATAGGAGACAAAAGCCCGGTTAACCATCAATGCAGGCAGAGCCCCCTTCCCCTGGAGTGGCTCAGTTCTTCCCCAAGCCCTCACTCGATGCTTGGCTTCCTGTTTCAGGCTCCCATGGAGACCGCGGAGAGGCAGGTCGTGGACAGTGGGAGACCCTGCTCCTCCGTGGAGCCTGAGCAGACACAGGGAGCCCCTGTCTGTGCTGGAGAGAGTTCCAGATGTGTGAAGAGCCCATGAACCCAAGAACAAGAGCGATGGAGAAAAACCAGCCCCACCAGGGCCTGTGATGTTTGCAGAACACTGCCCTGTGTGGACACAGCACAGGGACACCGCCCTCCTGCCACCCGCAGACCACGGCACAGGGACACCGCCCTCCTGCAGCCCACGGACCACGGCACAGGGACACCGCCCTCCTGAGGCCATGGACCACGGCACAGGGACACCGCCCTCCTGCCACCCGCAGACCACGGCACAGGGACACCACCCTCCTGAGGCCACGGACCACGGCACAGGGACACCGCCCTCCTGCAGCCCACGGACCACGGCACAGGGACACCACCCTCCTGAGGCCACAGACCACGGCACAGGGACACCGCCCTCCTGCAGCCACGGACCACGGCACAGGGACACCGCCCTCCTGAGGCCACGGACCACAGCACAGGGACACCGCCCTCCTGAGGCCACGGACCACGGCACAGGGACACCGCCCTCCTGCAGCCCACGGACCATGGCACAGGGACACCGCCCTCCTGCAGACCACGGACCACGGCACAGGGACACCGCCCTCCTGCCACCTGCAGACCACGGCACAGGGACACCGCCATCCTGCAGCTCACAGACCATTGAGACACATGGGGACGCGTGCTGTGCATGTCCTGGCTGCCAGCTGTGCAGGGGCACCTGCTCTGTCCTCACACAGCCAGCTCGAAGGCAGGTGTCGACCCCAGCTTTCAGAGCTGAGCCCAGGACGCAGAACAGGGAGGGAGTGCGGGCAAGAACCCAGCGCAGGAAGCTGCCCCGCCACCTCTTGCCCACAGCCCGGCGCACCCTGCGCCCTGCGCCCTGCACGGACTTGAGCTGGAGGAGCGACTCCAGGGGCTCCTCGTCCCGGAGTGGGTTCCTGCTGCTCTTCCACTGCAGGGCTCGGAGCTGGGGCAGGATTCGCACACACAACCGGACGTGCAATCGGCGACACCTCTGCGTGTCGTCCCACCACCTCCAAAGGAGACCTCGCAGTCACCACTTTAACACCAAAGGCCAAGCTACGGCCAGCCCACCAGCGGCGACTTTTATCCCCCCCTTTGAAACTGGAGCTTGCTGCATGTCTCGGGCCTGCTGCTCCGTGACGGATCCAGCCAACCCCAGCTGGCCCTGCACCCTCCCCGCCCCCACGTCTACCCAGCGGGGCAGGGCAGCCTTCCCAGCCTTGGGTCGCTGCTCACACGCGTGTCTCCTGTGGCTGCCCGGCTTCCCGCTCCCGGCACCACCCATATGCCTTCTGCCTTCTGCTTGGACTTCCTGCTGTCTCACCAAAGCTCCTTGGGCACTGCTGGCAATGCCCCGCCCCCACGCTAGCTCTAAGCAGCATCGGCTAAAGAGACGCGTGTCGGACGCCACTCACCCGAGGCACCACGCTCCAAGAGACCACTGCTACCTCCACCCTGCGGCTGGTGCACGGAGCCACCTCAGGCACGCACCACCATTCGGAAAGAGATAAGGTTTTGACTTCTTAAAATTCAACCTGCAGCCGGTGACGTGGTCAGTGGGCTAAGCCTCCACCTGTGGCACTGGCATCCCATGTGGGCACCAGTTGGAGTCCTGGCTGCTCCACTTCCGATCCAGCTCTGCTGTGGCCTGGGAAAGCAGTGGAAGTTGGCGCAAGTCCTTGGGCCCCTGCATGGGAGACCTGGAGGAGGCGCCTGGCTCCTGGCTTTGGGTCGGCGCAGCTCCGGCCACTGCGGCCATGTGGGGAGTGAACCAGCAGGTGAAGACCTCTCTACCCCTGCCTCTCTGTAACTCTGCCTTTCAAATAAATAAATAAACCTTTTCTTATAAAAAAATCAGCCTTATCAACTCCCTCCCTTGGACAAAATCCGGTGCATCCATCACTCCACTGATGCTTCCTTGGCCGCCGTGGTGACGCTTCATCCGGGCCCTGAGGGGCCCGGCCATCGGCGCAGGGGCAGTGTCTGGTTCTCCACCTCTACCTTCTTCAGGTTCCACTCGCTCGGGTCTTCCCAAGCCCCGTGGTTCTGCGTGAAGACGGAAGCAGCAGCGGCAGTGCCGGGCCCGGCAGCGCGAGTCCTCTCTGGCCTCGTTCAGGGGCACCCAGGACGGGCCTCTGGTGCGAGGGCCATGGCTCCCCCGGCTCCAGCTTCCCTGTAACGCCCAGCTGGGACGGAGGCAGAGTGGGACAGCAGTGAGCCAGGGGTGGCCGGCAGGAGCACACAGGATGGGACGTCAGGGTCCCCAGTCCTCTGTACCCTGCCTGAGGCCACCAGGGGACCCCGTCAGCTGTGGTGGGGCAACCACGCCCAGCAGGGGACAGCTAACCTGTCCCTTTAGGGCTCAGTGGGGACAGCAGCCGAACAGTCACCCAGCAGGAAGGAGGGGCCTGCACGTGCCAGCACTGGCCCGGGGCTGGACAGAGCAGGCCCTGGAGAGGCCAGCCCACTCCAACCTCTCTCCCACAAGGGACAGGACCCGGCTTCTGAGAGTAAGCGAAGTGACCAGGCCCGGGGACCTCCCTCTGTGGGAACACCAGGGCACCGGCAGGGATCCTCTCTTGGGCCCCGGCCTGGGGGGCGGCATGGGGGCTGCGGGGCAAGAGACAGGGGCAGGCCCCTCACATGTGCAATGCCCCCTCACCCAAGGTGTCCCACCCGGCGCACAGGTGCGGCTGGACTGCTGTCCAGTGAGGGGGACCGCAGGCGACAGGCGCTCCTGGCTGGCCGGGCTCTGAAAGCAGAGACGGTGGCCTCCGGCAAGGGGGTCCCAGGGATGGCCTCGGGCCAGCCCTGGCCAGCTCCCACCCGGCCCCAGTCCAGCCCTGGCCCAGGCCCGTGGGCCAGGAGCCGGCGAGTCCGCGGGCGGCCAGCAGAGGGCGCGCTGCCGGAGCCGCGCCGCACCCGCCGCTCCCGGGAGGGACCCCGCGCGGACCGCGCCCGCCGGCCGAGGGGTGCGCGCGGCGCCTACCCGCCCGCTGGGCCCGGGTCTCTCCCAGGACGCGGCGGGACCGTGTGTGGCCGGGGTCGGCGCGGCGGATCGATGTGCGAGTCAGATGCGTTTGTGCCACCTGTTGGCTCCTGGCCCGCACTGCACGGGCGGGAGGAAGCGGGTGCTCCTGCGGGGCGCGGAGGGGCGCGGCGTGCGGGTCTACGCGGGGCGACGCCCGAGCCCTGGCCTGTCCGTCCTGCGGTGGTCCAGGGTTTGTTAGTATTATTATTATCCGTCTTCGACCCTCCTTAGCTAGGGCTTGTTCCCGAGCTAAGTGCGGTGTGTCCCTGCGGTGGAAGTAACTTCCAGGAACGCACGCGCTGGGCCGCCTTCCTTCCAGGGCGGCGGCGGGAGGCGGGGTCCGGCGGCGTCGGGGGCCGCCTGGGTGTGCGCAGGGCGCGGGTTCCCGCAGGCCACGCGATGGCAGGTGCGGCCCCGCCCGCAGCCCGCGGAGGATGCGGGGCAGAGCCGGGTGGGCATCACCCCCGTGCCTGCGTGATCTAGGGATGCGGGCCCCTGTCCAGGGAGAGAGAAGGCGCTGGCGGGGAGCGCACGGAGAGGGCGCAGGGCAGCGGCTCTGGATGGCCCAGGGCCGGGGAGGGTCGGGGAGGGGCCGGGGAAGGTCGGGGGAGGGGACGGGCGGCCCCAGCCTGACCAGCACTGAGCCCCCTCCTGCACCGTGGGAGCCTCGTCTGTGACGCAGAGCCCAAGGCGAGGCTGTGTGCGAAGGGGAAGAATGGAATCCACGGGGCCCTGGTCTCACAGACGTCACGTGTGTGCACCTGTGTGCACGTGTGTGTAGAGCGCACGTGTGTGCAGGTGTGGTGTTGCATGTATGACGCCTGGGCTTTTCAGAGCAGAATGAGCCCGACCTCCATGGCTCGTGCAGGTTCGCCGTCTGCGCGGGGCAGGGGTGGGGCTTGGAGCACCTTCTGCGTTAGGGTCCCAGCCTAGTAACTGGAGGGTTCCCGGTTACACACGTCAGGAGTAAGACAGGAATACCGCGGGATTTCTATAGGTACCTCACACCCTCCCCCGCAGACACACACCCACACACATCACACACAGACACACACATCACACACAGAGACACACAACATACACAGAGACAGACACTCACACATCACACACACAGACATCAAATACACACGAACACACTCGTATACCCACACACAGACACATATAGACACACCACACACCAGACCACACACAGACACATCACACCAGACCACACACACACACTCACACACATGCACTCAGACACACACACACACACAGACACAAGCAAGCCCCGTCCCTGTGTCCCTCACCGGTGCTCAGGGACCATGAGCGCACTGGACCACACAGCTCCCCTGGGAAAGGCACGGTGGAGCTGAGCTCTGAGTGGTCGTGGCTGGGAAGACGAGTGAAGGGGCCACAGCTCTCCGAGGTGGCTCCAATTCTACAGGTCGGGGCAGCCCTCGGGGCTCTGCAGGGCCCGCGAACATGGCAGAAGGAAGCAGGTCGGCTCCCAGGAGAGGCGAGGTCCCTGCAGCTCCGGCCTGGCCTCCAGGTGCACCTGCTGCCAAGGCTCCCCCAGCACAGCTGGCCCCTGTGCTCTCCGTGGCAAAGCCACGTGGAGCCCCCACTGCAGGTGCCCCTGTCCGCAGAGACGCCAGGCCCCGAGCTAGCAGGCAGCATCAGCTCCCAGCCATGAGGGCGTTGGCCTGGAGATCCGGCCCGGCTGAGCTTCATCAGCAACTCTGCGTGAGAACCAGCCAGCCAAGGCCTCCCAGAATCCCCCACGGCAGCGCGGTGCCCTATGCACTCAGGGCTGCTGGCACCCTCGATGGGGGGGGCGGGTGCTCCACAGCAGAGCAGAGCCGGAAGGGGACGAGGTACCTGGAGGTGGACGCTGGCGAACGTGTGACGTTGGTTCTGAGCAGTTGATCTGTGAAGGGTTTGGAACATCCCTTCCAGCAAGGAGAGGATTCTTGGGTTAAGAAACGGCCCTGCGGCAAAGGTCAGCTCTAGGGAGCTCTGCAGACTGGACTCCGCAGTCCAGGGTCCATGGAAAAGGCAGGGCGGGGCCCAGAGAGGGAAACCTCGCGTGGCATCTGCTCCGAGAGAGGAGAGATTCTGGTGGAACAGTGGCGGCCGTGGGCGCCCATCCTCCCACTCTGAATGGAAGTGCTTCCCGCTGTCTCCCCGGCCCAGTGTCCCCACCCAGTGTCCCCACACTGTGTCCCCACACTGTGTCCCCACACTGTGTCCCCGCACTGTGTCCCCACCCAGTGTCCCCGCACTGTGTCCCCAACCAGTGTCCCCGCCCAGTGTCCCCACACTGTGTCCCCACCCAGTGTCCCCGCACTGTGTCCCCACACTGTGTCCCCACACTGTGTCCCC
>CM027409.1:84630635-84660878 GCA_015711505.1 Sylvilagus bachmani
CTACTGCCCCCCCAGAAGGGCTGCTTCTTGGACAGTGAGGACCCCTCTCCCCAGGCCTGGCCCGGCACGGCTGCCTTCGGAACCACTCTGATCCAGCTGAGTCCCCAGGGTCCAGAGCCTGCACGGGATGTCAGTCGGACAGCGTCAGATGGCGCCACGATGGCCCAGAGCAGCCAACGCTGGGGACAACACTTCTCTCACTTGCCTGAAATGTCCAACCCACGGAAGAGCTGAACACAAAACCGGCCCTCGCAATCGGAGCCTCTGCGTCTGCATCACCCAGAGAGCTGGAGGGGACGCCCAAGGTCAACAACCGCAGGGGCCGCATCTGCCGCCGCCTGCGAGGTCGCACCCCGCGTCCCAGTGCCAGTTCACAGCCCAGTTGCTCAGCTTGATTCAGCCCCGGCTAACGCGCCTGGGACTGTGCTGAGGACGCCCACTGACACCCGCGGAGAAGCCCAGACGGAGTGCTAGCCCTGGCTCTGCAGCCGTCTGGGAGTGGACGGGTGGATGGCAGGTCTCTCCCTCTCTGTTGCTTTGCTTTCAAATCAGTCATTGAAGCGTCCAGAAAAGGAAGAAAACGGCGGGCACTCACGCAGCGCGAAACTTCCTGTCCTTTCCGTCCAGGGCAACAGCCTGAGTGAACCCAGACCTGAGAAGAACCGGGCTGCCTGCTCCCCGGTGCAGGCGCCACGGCGCTGAGCGGCCAAGCTGCTGGCCGGAGGACTCCGCGTGCCATGGCCTCACGGGGATGAGGACCAGAGGCTTCCGGCCTCAAAAAGGGGCCCTGGAGACAGCCACGCCTGGCAGCTGCCCTGCCCACTCAGACAGCTGCTGCTCGGCCTGCTTCCGTGGCCATCGGAGGCTGCCCAGTGGCACAGACTTAAAACCAAATAACTCACCCTTCTGCACACACAGTCTGCCCAGCGGGGGGGGGGGGGGGGGTCCCTCCCGCTCACCCTGAACCCTGCAGGCTGCTCGCTGCCTCCTGACCGGGTGCGGGGCGGCCCCCGGGGTTCCGAAGGCTGTGACCCAGCACAGCGCGCCTGACCTGCTGGGGGAAGAGGAGGCCACACAGGAGCTGTGGACCCCAGGGACCCAGCGAGCTTTGAGGACTGGACCGAGGGGCCTCCAGGGGACCCCCAGCCCCTGTCCCCCCAGACAAAAGGAAGTCGGGAAGGCACAGCAGTGGCCTGCCAGTTCTCTGCTTGCTGCGGTGGGAGGGATTCGCTCCGTCAATAATGGATCAGATGTGTGCTCTCGTGCAGTTGGCTCTGGAGGGGCTGCCAGGGCCGCTGTGAGAGGCGGGTCACCGCGGGCCGTCGGGAACCCGCGACACCAGGCGGCTCCGCGTGAGGTTCCTGTTGTTGCTCCCCCAGACGGAATGTCTCCACGGCCTCGCCGATTCCATCTGGCTGCGGCCAGGCGAGTCGGCCCGTGTTCCGCAGCCTCGTGCCCACGGTGCTCATGTGGCTCTGCTCGCTGGGTGTCAAAGCCCGAAACCGTTTATGCACGAAGGCACTCCCCTGGCTGAGAACCCACGGGAGAGGGAGTGCACCTGAGCCACGGGACAGAGCCGCGTGGTGTCTGTGTGGCCAGGGGGGGGGGGCCGGGGACGGGGGGGAGCCCCCTGAGGCCGTCGTCCACGGCTGCACGGGGGCAGGCAAGTCTGTGGCTCTCACCCTTCACTGCGCAGCCGGGCCGAGACAGACCCTTCACCTCGCTCCAAAGCCAGCCAGACACCGCAGTCCCGAGGCAGGAGCCAAGTGGGGCTCCCCCCCCCAACCTCCAGTCCTGGCCGGGAAGCGTTCCAGAAGGCTGTGCGCTGGAGAGGGGCTGTTCACGCTGGGACTTGTCGCTGGATGGCTGCATCTGCTAGAAAGAATCCCAAGATTCCCTCCACGCTCCAGTGTTAGACCCCCTCCCTCCCGCGTCTGGGAACACGTCCGCTCCCCTGCTCCGAACACCCTCACAGACAGCGCTCCGCATCCGGCCAGCCAGGCCCTCACACACACACCCCCCCCCCCCCCGGTGGCCTCATGAGCCTGGAGACAAGTCTACCCCATCTCCTTCCCGCCAGGCACCTGCGTGTTTAGAAAGGGGTCCCTCTGTGAGCGCTGTGGACATCACGGATCCGTGAGTCCCTCCAGAACACAAGGCACCCCCACCCTGCTGCCCCTGCGCCCCTGCGCCCCTCCCCGGCCGGCTTCTCGGGGACAGATCCCTGCCGTCCCCGGCCGGAGTCCGGCGCGGGCTCAGGGAAGGCCCCATCCTGCGGCCTGTGGGGTCCAGGCCGTGCAGGGAGCCGCCCCAGCATGGGACCTGGAGACACCCGGGAAGGAGCAGCCCGGGGTCACGTGCAGATGAGCCGTGTTCTCTGACTCTGCTTGTCAGCCTTTGTTGCAGACGAAAAACAAAGCGTGGGCTGCTCGTGCGTTGCTTTAAAAGCTTCGGGAGGCAGCATCCCAAGGGGCTGCCCGAGGCAGAGCGGAGCACTCCTCTGCAAATGGAGGCCTTCCACCCCAACACTCACCTCACTCTCCCCGTCACACACACACACACACACACACACACACACACACAGAGTCAGCCCACAGGGCCCCGCGGTGAGCCTGCCGGAACCCTGGGCAGCCTGCGAGTGCAGGCCAGCCGGCCCCATCTCTGCTGCTGACCAGTGGACACAGGCCAGCTGGGTGACCCTGGCCCTGCCTGTGGGCCTCCGCCCAGACCAGCGGGGCTTCCACCGGCTGCCCCAGCTTAGCTGTCCAGCTGCTCACACCCAAGAAAAGAGGAGCTGAGGAGTGGGGCGGTCAGCGCCCTGACTCCCAGGAGGCCAGGGCTGGGGCCGCTCCTAGAAAGTGCGTGAGGACAGGCGGGACACAGCAGGTGGGAAAAGCCAGCCCCCATCGCAGCTCCCCTACAGGGGCCCACACCAACCCCACGCTGCAGCCCAGCGAGCTCCAGGTGCGGCAGTGGCCGTATCCTGGCTGACCCAAGCCCTTGTGGTCCAAACAAGGCTGGGCGCTGGGGGACGGCAGGCCCCACCGTGTGTCAGGGCTCACAGTCTGGACACAGAGGGACTCACTCTGTAAGGCCAGGCCCCAGCCCCCGAGCAAGGGCACTGCTCACATCGAGAGCAGTCCTCCCCGGAGGGCGGGACAGGCACTGGGCTGAAGGGAGCTGGGAGCGGGGTACGGGTGGGGAGCTGTGGGTGGGGCAGGGGTAGGAACAGGGGAGGAGCGGGGTGGGGGGAGACGAGGAGATGGCAGAGGGTGTGGATGGGGAAGGGCGGGACCAGGAGTTTGGGAGTAGAAGGGGGAGGGGAGGGGTGTTACGGGCAGGGAGGGAACAAGGAGGTGATACATGAGTGAGGTTAGAAGAGAGAATGTGGGTCCAGCAGACCTCAAACGAATTTCCAGAGCAATGCTGAGGAGTCTAACCTCCCACCAGCAGAGGGCTGTGGCCAGTGCACCTCCGTGGGAGCTTACGGGCCATGTGGACACCTGCGCGTCTGTCGCTGTGAGAACACCTTACTAGAGATCTGCTCTCAGCACCCTCCACCCCCACAGAGACCCAGAACCACGTCTGTGTGTCGACTGAACCTGCACTGACCCACGGGCGGTCTCTTGCCACATTCTGTCACAGATCCCGGGACTATTCTGCTCAGGGCTCTGCCATGAGTCTGGCTGTGAGGGGCCTGGCTGTGTGATTCTGGCTGTGAGGGGCCTGGCTGTGTGATTCTGGCTGTGAGGGGTCTGGCTGTGTGAGTCTGGCTGTGAGGGGTCTGGCTGTGTGAGTCTGGCTGTGAGGGGTCTGGCTGTGAGGGTCTGACTGTGACAGGTCTGGCTGTGAGGGGCCTGGCTGTGTGAGTCTGGCTGTGTGAGTCTGGCTGTGAGGGTCTGACTGTGAGGGTCTGACTGTGAGGGTCTGACTGTGAGGGGCCTGGCTGTGTGAGTCTGGCTGTGTGAGTCTGGCTGTGTGGGTCTGACTGTGAGGGGTCTGGCTGTGACAGGTCTGGCTGTGAGTCTGGCTGCTGCAGACCTGAGACAGTAATCACCCGTGTTTGTCCTTCTGCCCCTGACCTCAGGCCGGCTCTCCAGGATGAGGAGTCAATCCGCGTGTGCCCACACGGATGCTCAGCAGAGGACAGGACGATGTGGAACGCGGGGAAGGCCACGCTGCCTTAAGAAGAACCCAGCCCTCTGCAGCGCCGTCAGGCGCGTGTCCGGGCTGAGCCGCCGGCAGGACACTGCTCCGCCTGCTGCTGAAGGTGACTTGGACTTTGTCCAGTTTCCTCGCCAAGTCCCTCAGAATCACCGGTTCCCCTTCCCGGCTCCCCGTCGGTCTCTCTCCAGGTCTGCCTGCTCAGGTGGGCCACAGGGAGGGGTCTCTTGTCCCCAGCAAGGTCCTACAAGACACGTCCACGTCTGCTGACGAGGAGTGTAGAGGGGAGTGGGCCGGGCCGCTGCGGGGCCCCGCTGTCTTCTGCGTGGCAGATGTCATGGTCCTGTGACGTTCCAGGAGACCGAGCTGGGCATGAGCAGCCGCCCTCCCTCCCCTCAGCGGGCCGACGGCACCTTCAGTCCCCTGCAAGTGCGGACGGGGCGTCGCCAGCGCCACCTCCTGCACCGCCTTGTCTTTACCAAGGTTTGGTAAGACAGGACACATCCGCTGATCCTTTTTCATAAAAAAAAGAAGTTGGAGTCAACACAAACACGTGGTTTCTTCCATTCACCAGAACTTTCTCCTAGTAACGGGGAGCTGCTTTGTGAAGTCCAGGAGGAAGCGGAACCAAGTGGCTTCCGCGGCGCAGGGACCGAGAGGCCCACGTGGAGGCTGCAGCGACCGGGGCAGAGGTGGGGCCGCCAGGGGCAAGCCCAGTCGCCAGCGAATCGTCCTGATTGGCAGCCTGGAGCGGGAGGCAAAGGGCTTTCGTGCCTGGCCAGGACTGACAGGATCGCGGGGCCCAGGCGACGGGACAGCAGCGCAGGCAGAGCTGGGCAGGCAGACACAGCCACCTGGGGCCCGCTGAGTCGGGAAGGAGGCTCTGACCTCAGTCCGCTCAGCTGCAGAATGGGAGGCTAGGCTCTGTCCTGGGCTTGTTACGTGGCCGAGCCAGGAAGACACCAGCCCTGGCATCGCCAGCTCTGTCCTCTCGAGTCCAAGCCAGAGCAGACCAAGGCGGAGCGCAGCACCAGCGGCGGGGACCAGCGGCGGGGACCAGCGGCAGCCCCGGAGGACCCAGGCAGTAACGACCAAGCCCCATCAGCCGGGCCTGCACTCGGCCACTGCTGTGGTCTGGCCAAGCTGCTGCTGCCCTGGCTCCACCTGATGGTGCCAGCTTCCCCCTGGGGGCCGAGAAGAGGCGGTCAGCGGATTCTGAGCCTGCGTTTCCACCTGCACACGCCCCAGGGCTGGGAATGCAGTCAAGCTCCCCACCCCCAACAGGCAAACGTGATCCACCCTTGCCCACAGCTCTCCTGCCACACTGGAGCCAGATGACCCCTCACCCTCAGGGCAATGGGACAAAGTCGCATTGAGTGGAAGAAGCCCCTGGGACCAACTCAGTTTGGGGATCAAATGTTCCATTATTTCTAATTCTAATTGCCCTCTGGTGCCACCTCTGCCTGGGCCTCCCCAGCTGGGACTCATGCCCAGGAGATGGCTAGAGATAGGTGAAGCCGGCCCTGCCCTGCCCCCCACCATGGGGGGTGTCCTGCTGCGGTCCCACATCCAGCTGAGCCCAGGGCTGTCCCACCACCCGGGCTGGACCCTGCTGGCCCTTGTCTTCCTGCCCAGCGGCTCCGAAGCCCCCCAGCACCACCAAGCCACCAGCCCTTCCACCTCACCACATGGCCTGCAGCCCGGGACACAGGGAGCGCCAGGCTCCCTTGGTGCCATCCCCAGGGCTCCACAATCTTGCCTGCCTCACACAGCCCTGCCAGGAATCCATGGCACAGGTTAAGTCCTGCGGTTGACTTCTGGGGCTGAGTTCCCCTGTGTGCACCTGCTCTGTAAGGAGACATTCAGCAGCCAGGACCTTCTCCACTTCCTGCTACACACTCACGGGCACCCCCTCTGCTTCCTGTTACACCCTCCACTTCCTGTTACACCCTCACAGGCACCCCACTTGCTGTTACACCCTCACAGCCCCCCCTTCCTGTTACACCCTCACGTGCACCCCCTCCTCTTCCTGTTACACCCTCACAGGCACCCCCTCCACTTCCTGTTACACCCTCACGTGCACCCCCTCCTCTTCCTGTTACACCCTCCACTTCCTGTTACACCCTCATGGGCATCCCCCACTTCCTGTTACACTCTCTATTTCCTGTTACACCCTCACAGGCATCCCCTCCTCTTCCTGTTACACCCTCACAGGCCCCCCCTCCACTCCCTGTTACACCCTCCACTTCCTGTTACACCCTCTCGGGCACCCCTCCACTTCCTGTTACACCCTCACGGTAATCTCTGGTTTTTAGACAGTGTTGTAGACTCTAACATAGTCTTACTGTTTTGACAGGAAAAGGCTGAAAATCAAGTTTCCTGTACATTATTGCCTTAAAGATTTTGCAGCAATAATGGACGCCCTGAATTAGACTGGGAAAGGTCATATCAAAGAAAGCGCAGGAGTCAGTCAATAACAGTTTTCAGAACAAGTTTCTCCAGTCCAATCTGCAGTGACAGAAAGTAGATGTGATAGCCGAGGGCAGGGCTGGGGAGGGAGCTGCGGGGAGGGAGGGAGGCACCGTGGGCTGAGGCCTGTTCTCCCGCAGGTTGCACCGGGTCCGCAGCACCCTCTGCTCCATCACTCATGCCCACCCGGGAAGGCTCTCTTGTTGACTCACCTGAGGCAGACGGACAGAGACCCAGAGGGGCAGCTCCCACCTGCTGGCTCCCTCCTCAGATGCCCGAACAGCTGGAGGTGGAGAAAAGCCAGGAACCTCGCGCTCAAGCCAGGTCTCCCACACGGGTGCAGGGACCAGGTGTCTGAGGCGTCCCCACTTCCTCCCAGGCTCTGCACTGGCAGGAAGCTGAACCCGGGACCCTGATGCGGGCTGCGTGCACCCCAACTGCTGGGCTCACAGCCCACAGGTGTGTTTCAGAGACAACTGCCACAGTGCTCTGTGTGTGCGCGCCCCCTGACAACCGTGCATTTTCCTGGGGACCCCCATGCACCCCAGGAGTGCATGGCCTGGTGGGGTGGTCTCACTCCTGGGTGAAGGATTCTGGGGTGTGCAGGCATGACTCGTTCAACCTAATGCAGAGTTCTGGACAGACCCACTGTGAGTGCCCTGCACCCCAGTGTATGTGCGCAGGGCCCTGTGAGGACAGGGACAGTACCCCCAGGACGGTGGCTTGAGGAAAGTGACAAAGGGTGGCTGAGGTCCCTAAGCAGGTGGCCTTGGATCAGTCAAAGGGAGATGTTTTCTGGCTGGGCCTGGGGGGTTCCTGGGCCCTCTGCTGGGTTAGGAGGTCAGAGATCTCCTGTCAGCTCCCAGGAAATGGGCCTCTGACACCCGTGGGCCTCAGAGGGTCCTCAACTTCAGGGAGACCACAGCTGAGCTGTGCCAGACTCGTCTTTGTGGGTGACGATGAACCTGTGCTGCCCACGGGTGAATGTCTGTGGTCATCGCCACGGCTGACAGGTCCCAGAGCAGAGAAAAAGCATCAGTGGGGTCCCAGAGTGGGCTTTGGGACGGGGTCAGGGCACAGAGGCTGGGAGGTGGGTATCACAACACACACAGCCTGGAGGACCCCCCACGCGGGCCCACCTGCGTGTAATTTCTGGTACATTTCATTGGCCTCTTTCAGACTCAGAAACTAAATAAAGTCCCTCAAACAAAGGTGGTCCCTCCCACTCTTGTTTCTAAGATCCTGACCGTGGGGGAGAAACCAGCAGTGGCTGCCACCTCCCCTGGCCGTGGGCCGACACCTGAGGGGCCATGTGGCCACCTCCCCTGGTTCCTCTGGGGTCACTGGGAAGAGAGGCAGAGCACAGAGGTGACCCGGCCATCTTCTGACCGCCTGGCAGCCATGGGGCCCCCTCCCACAGCCTCAGAGCAAACCCCACTCAGCAGGAGTCGCCACCAGGCTCCTCCTCCTTAGGACCAAGGGCCGGCTGCAGGGCGTCCTCCGCACCCTGCTGTAAGGACACACCCGCCTCCCAGCAGGTCCGCCTCCGGGACCGCCCACACCTCACACTAGCACTCCAACAGCCCTGACCCCCTGAGTGTCACAGAAGTTCCTGTTTTAAGCTTTGTGTTGCCCATAAAGACTCCTTTCCTGCCAGGTCCCTCTTCCTGCCTTCTCCTTCCCAGCAGGGAAACTGCCCCGCCCGCTCCCCACCCCGAGCTTCTCTGCAGAGCAAAACAACGCGGGCGTCCCAGAGCCCCTGAGATTTCTCTGCCGGGCAGTGAGTCCCTGCTGACCGCCAGGCCCGCCCGCTCCTCCGGACTCAGGGACCCTGGTGCCTGTTGCCTGGGGCCACAAGTCACCCCGACGGGCACCTGTGATCGGAGGCCCCGGGGACTGCTCTGTGGTCTCGGGGCAAAGCGGGGACTGCGCACGGGACACTGACAACCAGCGGCTGGGCTAGCGGCTTCCCCGGGCCTCCCCCGCACATTCCGGGGGTGGCAGGCTGGCGGCAGGAAGCCGAGACCGGGAGTTGCTCCCCACCCGCCCCAGGAAGGTGCCGGCCTCCAGCAGGTGCGTACGCGTTCACAGTGCCAGCTCGGCCAGTGGGATCCCCACTCAGGACCTGACACACAGAGAGGACGGGGAAGCCAGCTCCGCCGAGACATCTCAGAGGCTCCGGTCATCACAGCCTGGCCGCCACCCCCACGGGAGCTGAGACTCCAGTCATTCACCGCCAGACCGAGCGGGGCCCTCGGTCTACCTAAGACAAGTCCATGGCAGCCGCTGGGAGAGGGATGCGCCACGGTGGAGGAGGAGTCCTCATCTGCCCCTCTCTCGGGAGGCCACGGCCCCTCTTCACGCCACACCTGGCCGCGGAACTGAGGAATCTCTCAGAAGGGCCCGCCGGCTGGTTTCCCCTCCAAACCTGCTCGGAGAACGCCGGGGTTCCAGTCCAGCGCCTTCCGCCCCTGGAGTCAAGGAGGAGGCTGTCAAAGCTTCCGGAAGTTCTTCGGCCCACCCTCCGCACCCGTCTCTCCTGCGTCTCAGGTCTGCCGAGGACACCCCAGCTGTGAAATTGGCCTGCGCAGCACTGGGCTCCGCAGGCACCCCCTCCTCACGCCCCGCCGAGCCTGGTGCCCCACACACACTGTCAGGAGCTGACGGGCGGCGGTGGGGAGGCGGGAGTGTGCGGAGAGGACTCAGCCATCCTTGTCTGCAGGAAGGCCGCAGGGACCGGAGAAGGAGACTTAGATGCACTTCTCCCTCCGGGCGCGCTTCTCCTGTGACCGCCCCTTCCCCAGGACCTGAGGGGCGGCGTCGTCCTGCCCTGAGGGTCTCCCCGGAGGCCTCATGCACATCGGACACACCAGACGGGAACATAATTGCCGGGCTGGAGGGTCGCGATGAACGTCCTGGGAGTGGGCTGTCGCGCTGGCGTGTCAGAGCACCGACCGCAGTTCTCATTCTCAGGGGCTGTGAGGAAAGCCCTGGCTAAGTGTCGAAGATGAGCACTTCTCTCAAAAGCTGACCTCATCGAAGAAGAGAGCGGAGTGGAACCCAGGAGCCGGGCGACACAGCGGGGAGGGGCTGGAGGGGGACGACTGACGCACAAACACCAGAGGTCCCCAATGGTTCTTGGAGACAGAGACACCCAGAGAGCACCCGTCTGCCAGTTGACTCCCCAGACGCCTGTAACAGCCAGGGCTGGGCCAGGCAGAGCCCAGGCGCCAGGGACTGCGGCTGGCAGGGACCCAGGTAGTTGAGCCATCCATCACCTGCTGCTCCCGGGGTACCTGTTAGCAAGGGGCAGGCGTCAGAAGTGGAGCTGAGACGTGAGAGCAGGCGCTGTGTCGCGGGATGCAAGGCCCCACGGCGTCCTCACTGCCGGGCCATGTGCCCGCCTGGGCGCTCTTCTTTTCATTCCATTTCCATGACTGGTTGGAGGCTCCCTGACACAGCACCGTCAGGCACAGGACTGAGCTCTGGTACCTGCACAGAGCGGTGACGCGGCTCACAGCCCATCACACACGTTGTAAAGACCCAGAGGGGACGCCTGCCAGGAAGAAACGGCAAATGTTCAAGGACACAGAGGCTCGTGACCCGGCCTTGATCTTCACACATCACACACTCCGCACCCCGTAAGGCGGACCACTACGCTGTCCATGAGCAAGAAGAAACGGGAGGCGCTCGGCCTGGTGGTCAAGGGGCCCACCCCGTATCAGAATGTCTGGGTTAAATCCCCGGCACACTCCTGACTCCAGCCTCCTGGGGCGCATGTGACGGCACCAGTCACTGGTCCCCGCCACTCATGCAGGAGACGTGGCTGAGCATCCATCTTGGATTCAGCCCCAGGTCAGCAACAGCCGCTGCGGGGGTTTAGGGAGTGAGCCACTGGGTGAACGCGCTCGCGCTCTCTGTCTCTGTCTCCCTCTCTCTCTGCCTCCTCCCCATCCGTTCCTCTCTCTCTCTCTCTCCCTCCCCCCTCCTCCCCGTCTGTTCCTCTCTCTCTCTCTCTCTCTCTCTCCCCCCCCTCCCTCTCTCTCTCTCTCTGCCTCTCTGCCTCCTCCCCGTCTGTTCCTCTCTCTCTCTCTCTCTCTCTCTCTCCCCCCCCTCCCTCTCTCTCCCTCCCTCCCTCCTCCCCATCTGTTCATCTCTCTCTGCCTCTCTGCCCCTCAAGTACATTTTTTTAATTTAATAAAAAGTTTCATTAAAAAGTAAAGACTGCGCAGGTGCCTCTCCGTTGTGGTCTCGCCGCGGCTGAGAAGCAACGAGGGCCTGGCCGGCATCTTCCGGTGCCCACACAACCCCCTCCAGCAGAGGAAACTCAGCCACGTCGCCCGTCACCTCTGAGCGTCTGCTGGGAGGACACCTGTGTTAGGTCACTCTGTCCCACCACAGCGGTGACCGGATTCTGCAGTTCCCTGACCTTCCTACAAAATGCACCCACAGGCCTCTGAATCGCGAACTTTCACACCGCAGCCACAACCCCCTCCTGGATTCAGTCGCCGGCGTCTGAAGTCTTCCCTGTCCCTCTGCCTGTGAGCTCACCCACGGCGGCCAGGGCCCCGCGGCCCTTGGCTTCACGTCCCCTCGCTCAGCTTTCATCGGCACGTGTGTGCCACAGCGCTCTCTGCTTTGGAAAACACTTGTCCCAGAAAACCGCCTCAGGCCCTTTGCCCACAGCCGCTACCCACGGCCCTCATCAACCTTCAGGCTCTACCCCGCCCACAGTCACGGCCTTTGACAATCACCTGGGACCTTCACGTCAGTCATTGCCTAGGACAGTCACCGCGACCTGCACCGCGACCTGTGCCACCACCTGCACCATGACTTCCACCACCACCTCCACCACCACCTCCACCGTGACCTCCACCATGACCTCCACCATGACCTCCACCACCTCTACCACAACCTCCATCACGATCTCTCTACAACCTCCACCATGACCTCCACGACCTCCACTGTGACCTCCACTGTGACCTCCACCATGACCTCCACCATGACCTCCACCATGACCTTCACCACCTCCACTGTGACCTCCACCATGACCTCCACCACCTCCACCGTGACCTCCACCATGACCTCCACCGTGACCTCCACCACGGCCTCCACCACCTCCACCACCTCCACCGTGGCCTCCATGACCTCCACCGTGACCTCCACCATGACCTCCACCGTGACCTCCACCACCTCCACCGTGACCTCCACCACGGCCTCCACCACCTCCACCACCTCCACTGTGACCTCCACCATGACCTCCATGACCTCCACCATGACCTCCACCACCTCCACTGTGACCTCCACTGTGACCTCTACCATGACCTCCACCGTGATCTCCACCATGGCCTCCACAACCTCCACCACCTCCACCACAACCTCTGTCACGATCTCTCTATGACATCCATCGCAATCTCTACCATGACCTCCACCGTGACCTCCACCGCAACCCCCACCGTGACCTCCACGACCCCCACCATGACCATCACCATCACCATGACTTCCACCATGATCATCACCCACAATCATCTCCTGTAACCATCACCAGTAACCCGGGCCATGTCCACAGAAATATTCATTGTGTGCATGAACCTCCTCCATTAAAGTTTAGAGGGCACAGCCTACGGCAATGGAATACAGAGAAAAGTCGATGCAAACCTTCCAGCTCAGAGAGCTGCCCAGCTTGGGAATGATGTGGACACGGGGCTTCTACATAATTACTTCCTCACTTTGGGCCCTGACAGCTCTTGGGTTCCCTCTAACAGCCTTGTGACAAGATGCGCCAGCCCAGGCGGGCTTCCACCGTCTAGGCGCACCTCCACTAGGCAGCTCACTAGGCTAATCCTCTGCCTGCAGCGCCGGCACCACGGGTTCTAGTCCCAGTCGGGACACCGGATTCTGTCCCGGTTGCTCCTCTTCCAGGCCAGCTCTCTGCTGTGGCCCGGGAGTGCAGTGGAGGATGGCCCAAGGGCTTGGGCCCTGCACCCCATGGGAGACAAGGAGAAGCACCTGGCTCCTGGCTTCGGATTGGCACAGCACGCCAGCCGTAGCGGCCATTTGGGGGGTGAGCCAATGGAAAAGGAAGACCTTTCTCTGTCTCTCTCTCATTGTCTAACTCTGCCTGTCCAAAAAAAAAAAAAAAAAAAACCTGGCAATGTCCAAGATGAATATTTTTACATCTTTCTGCCTATTTGTAAGAGAATTCAATTTGTAACAGCTAATAGGACAGCAGTTTGCAGCACCTTGACTCGTGAGCCTGGATTTTGCACTTGCCCACTGTGTCCTGCTGGCCAGCTTCTGAGTTTCCCACGTACTTCCATCCTGCCTGGTCCGGCTGGCTGTGAAGCCCTAATGGGCAGCCCCCGCCCCTCACCAATGCACCGAGGAGGCCCGGGGGGAGGACGCTCCCTCCCGGCAATGCTCTGCCCAGCGCCCTTCTTTCCCTCTGGAGTGAGGCCACTTTCTGAAGAAGAAATCCAACTTCCAACCAACGCACAAGACAGGACAGGGCGAGCCCTGCTGTCAGGGCAAACTCGCTTTCTCTTCTCACGCTCTTCTCAAAGTGAACCGCAGATATCAACCGCGAAATAAATCCCAAACCAGACTGTAAATAGTGACTCCTGCAAATTAGCACATCAGCATATCAATCAGTGGCTGAGTGTGCGCGTGGACACAGTGTGCGCACGTGATTCCTACAGATTATCACGTCAGTGTATCAGTGCCTGAGTGTGTGTGCAGACACAGTGTGCGCACGTGACTCCTGCAAATTAACACGTCAGCGCCATCAGTGCCTGAGTGTGCGCGCAGACACAGTGTGCGCACGTGATTCCTACAGATTATCACGTCAGTGTATCAGTGCCTGAGTGTGTGTGCAGACACAGTGTGCGCACGTGACTCCTACAGATTAGCACGTCAGCGTATCAATCAGTGCCTGAGTGTGTGTGCAGACACAGTGTGCGCACGTGACTCCTGCAAATTAACACGTCAGAGCCATCAGTGCCTGAGTGTGCGCGCAGACACAGTGTGCACACATGACTCCTACAGATTAGCACGTCAGCGTATCAATCAGTGCCTGAGTGTGGGTGCAGACACAGTGTGCGCATGTCTGTGCATCCACAGGTCGGCCTGAGCGTGCGCACGTGTGTGTGTGTGTGTGTGTGTGTGCGTGTGACTAACACACTGTTTTGCTTGTGGCTGGAAGCGTCCCTGCTCCCGAAGCCTCATCTGCCTACGTTAAGGTAAAAGGAGTCGAAATTCCTCGGATATTGAAGGTTTCATATAAGAAACAATCTTCTGTGAATTTTTCTTCAGCACAATGCAATATAGACACACAAATATTACAGTTACAGGTTTTAATATTTAACCAGTGGCCAGTCCACGGAGGTGTTTCTCATTGCCACTGGTACAAGCAGCAGCTCGTCTTAACAGCCGCTGCGCCCTGCGAGGGGAGGACGGTTAACGCGCCGTGCGGCCGACAGCCACAGGGCACAATATGTTCTGTGGGTCAAAAGCACAGCTCCTCGAGGAGCCAGGGAGCTAGAACAGTGTCTGTTATGAACCCGGAAATTGCATTTTTAGAACTGATATTGTCGACTACGCAAGTCTCGATTTCTTCCCCTGAAAATCAAGCGAACTTGGCTCTGTTCCCTCTGAGCTGGACGCAGGCCCCCGACTTTGGCCGTGCGCCCTGGGCAGCAGGAAGCACAGACTCTGGGCTCTTCTCCATGTCTCCCTGCAGCAATGACCCAGGCAGACGGCCTCCCTGCGAAGAGTGGGCGGCCCGGCCAGCTGAGCCTGCGGGAGACAGAATGCAGGGTCACAGGATCCCAGAGCGCATCGCTGCATCCTTCTTGACCCCAGGCCAAAAGAGTGGCCTCACCGACAGGACGTGCAGCCCACACGCACTGCCGGGCTCGGATTTGTTCCCTACAAAGCTTGGCGCACGCCTGGGGTGCTGTCCTCTGCATGCTGTCCAAGCCTCCAGTTCACTGGGACTCCCCCCAGGACCCTTCTTGCAGAAGGAGAGCAGAGACCCCAGGACGGAAGTGTCCCCCACACCTGCCTGTCCCCTCCGCAGGGCAGCTGTCAGGAAGGGTCTCTAGCCTGCTGGAACCCATAGGTACACTCACCTGAGCTCTAGATCCTGGCTCAGTCATTCATCAGCTAAATCATCTTTTCTTTAAAATGTATTCATTTGAAAATCCATGTGACGGAGAGAGACATGG
This sequence comes from Sylvilagus bachmani, assembly GCA_015711505.1. Lineage (NCBI taxonomy): Eukaryota > Metazoa > Chordata > Mammalia > Lagomorpha > Leporidae > Sylvilagus > Sylvilagus bachmani. The sequence continues at coordinate 84,645,494 of CM027409.1, forward strand.
GGAGACCGAGCTAGATCTTCCATCCACCGGTTCGCTTCCTCCAAATGCCCGCAACAGTCAGTGCCTGCCCAGGTTGAAGCTAGGAATCAGGAACTCCGCCAGGCCTCCCTGTGGGCGGCGGGGGTGCAGGCACTGCAGCCGTCATCTGCTGCCTCCCAGAATGCACTACTGGGAAACTGATCGGAAGAGAGTAGCCAGTGTGCAAGCCGGCACTCCAGCGCAGGCTGCAGACATCCCAAGCAGTACTCAGCACGCTGTCTGCAATGCCTGTCCCTGGCTGCGTCATCTAGAACCAGCTAGAACCAGCTGGGAACAGCCCCTCGGCCTGCCCACTCCCAAGGGCTGCAGTGCGGCTCAGGCGGGACACACGTGCAGGTGTGTAAGGCCGCCTGTGTGCCACTTGCGGAGCGTGGCGTCAGTCCATTTCCCATCCCTACCGGAAATACCTGGAGCTGAGCAAACCAAAGAGGTTTCACTCAGCTCCCAGTCTTGAAGGCGGGAAGCCACAAGCATGGAGCCAGCTCTGCCCAGCGTCCCAAGTCACAAGCATGGAGCCAGCTCTGCCCAGCGCCCCTGGCTGCACGACACTTCATGGGGGGGGGGTGCAGAGGGAGATGGACCATGGCGAGACAGAGGCCAGTGCCAGGGCGAGGGCCACGACGCCCTCAGGTACCCTCGTATCCTCACAAAAGTCCTGCTGCCTCCCATCACCGCCACACAAGGGCCAGGCTCCCAACAGGAGCCTTGGGGGACACAGGACCACACTCGGATCCCAGGAGGCAGTGCCCTCTTCCACCTGCCAGTGTCCCAGCTCAGGGGAGTCCCTCAGCTGAGGAAGTGGCTGGTCAGACGCCTGACTGCCCTGCCCCAGTGTTCCCGCTGCCACCCGTCCCCCGTGCCTCCCACACCTCAAACCTGTGTGGCAGGTGGCAAATCGACAGCTGACCTGAGGACCAGGAGCGGCAGCTGGCCCTGTGGAGGACCAGGAGCGGGCACCAGGATTCCAGGCGCCCTCCCCGCCAGCCGACAAGCCACTCCAGAGTGGGCGGTTAGAGGCTGGGCCTAGCACGTGGAGGCATCAGGAAGTTGTGGCTGCTTGGATACCCTTCAACTAACACAGCTGTGAACATGTCCCTTTATAGTGGAGCCGTGAGTCCATCTGGGGAGGCGGAGTCGGCTCTGGGGTCAAAGATGACGTAGACAATTAACATAATGGACCACATCCCAGCATCACTTATGGCAGCTTTGTGACAATGAAACAGCTTCCTGCCATCACTTAGACGGCCAGAGCCCAGAAAGCGCCCCTGTAACGTCAGGAAGCCACGTGCTCGTCCGAGACCGGGAAGCTCAGCCTTCAGGCCGCCGTGCGGGCCTCCGCCAGCTGGACATGCAAGGCGTCTGGTCAGGTCCCAGAGAGCACCACGGGAATCCAGTTTGAGAGGCCTGCAGTCACAACTGGTCCCCTGAGGCATTAAAGCCCATCCTTTCTCAGCCCCTTCCTGGTGACGCAAAGCTCTCCAAGTCTCCCTAGGACGACTTTGCCGCCACAGCGATCACCTGCAGGGACTTCCCACGACACGACCCTGTGTGCCAGGAAGGGCCGGCAGGCTTGGCTCCAGGACAGGCGGGCCTCTGGACCACAGCCTCCACCAACGCTTCTCCCAGCCGCCTCGGAGATGCCTCACCCCTGCAGCCGGGGTTCCAGGACGGGCCGGCAGGAGAGAAGCAGACGCAGGGCCCCAGGAAATGCCCCGTAAATGCACCACGCCTGCCAACGGACGCACAGACATGACTGTCAAAAACACAGCCACGGCCACCACTTGCCAGGCCACCCAAGACCAGCCCAATACAACAGAGGCAGGCACCCACACACAACAGTCTCCCCGTTGAATTCTACTAAAAGAATCGCCTAGGTTGGGTGGGTATGAGGACAAAATTTAGTTCCATATGTTTTACAAGAAACTCAATGGCAAAATAACACACAAAATGAAGGTGTGGGAAGATGTTCAAGACAAATGCACACTGGGAAAGTGTCAGGTGAAGTGGAAACCGAGATAAAAGCACAGAACAGAAGACGGCGCTTCACGGCAGAGCCTGAGGCTCTGAAACACGCCATCGACACTGCTGTACACGAGGAACGCGTGGCAAACCCACACAAGTTAGGGAAACCATCGACACAGCTTCAGAAGTCGACCAATTACACGACACCTGACAAAAGGCCGACCTGGACTCGCAATCGAGCCTAACAGCTGTCGCTGTACCGGCTGGAAGACTGCCTGTGCCAGATGCGCTCTCACCAGTGTGCCGGCGTGGACACCGAGAAACGGCAGGTCCCTCGCCGTGATGAGATGACATCAGCGTCCGCGGCCCTGCGCGCAATGCCACAAGACCACGGCAAAGGCAGAGGCGTGGGGCGTGCACCGCAGACCCCAAGTGGGGCCTAGGATGCAACAGGGGTCGGTGTCCCCGAGCCGGACCAGGAAGGCAGTCGGCGAATCCGGAAAAACACACACAAGGGTCTGAACTTGGCAGGGAGAGAGAATCTAACAAGGGAAGCGGCAAAGATTTACCTTCTTCTGTATTTGAAAGGTAGAGTTAGAGAGAGGAGGAGAGTTAGAGAGACAACGAGAGACGTCTGCCATCTGCTGGTTCACCACCCAAAAGGCCACAGTGACTGTGCTGGGCCAGGCTGAAGCCAGGAGCCTGGAGCCTCCTCCTGGTCGCCCATGTGGGTGCAGGGGCCCAAGGACTCGGGCCATCCTCCACTGCTCTCCCAGGTGCATCAGCAGGGGGCTGGATCAGAAGTGGAGCAGCCAGGTCTTGAACCGGCACCCATTTGGTGTAGCTTAATCTGCTACACCACAATGCCAGCCCCTTGAGTTTCTTAAAGTGGGGGTTCCCAAGAGCATAATGAACCTCTGGTGGTGTCAAGATGTTACCTACCATCCTCTGGACTGACGGAAGTCGCCGCCACCAGTCCATGTAATGGTGTCACATGGGCTAGCACGCGTGTAAGCAATGGAATTGAGTAGGGTCCACTGTGTTCCTGCCAGGGTGGGCTCCTGGGCACTGGACAGAGAAGCCGTGTAAGCACAGATCCGGGCCCCAGGGCCCCAGGAGGCTCCTGGCTGCTCACCTGGGAACGCGAGGGCGCCCAGCTGAACACAGTGGGCGCGTCCACTGGGGGCAGGGCCTCAGCTCAGCCCCTCGGCCACGGCAGGCAGTGTGCGACTTAGCACCCACTGCCACCCCCACCTCACCCATGAGCAGTGCCCTTTCTCCACTTCTCCACTGCCAACTCTTGGGCTACCCACTCATTATTTTGATTGTATGATTTTTTTTTAAGATTTATTTATTTATTTGAAAGGCAGAGAGTTACAGGGAGGCTGAGGCAGAGAGAGAGAGACAGAGAGAGAGAGAGAGAGGTCTTCCATAAGCTGGTTCACTCCCCAGATGGCCACAACGGCTGGAGCTGCACCGATCCGAAGCCAGGAGCCAGGAGCTTCTTCCGGGTCTCCCGTGTGGGTGCAGGGGCCCAAGCACTTGGGCCATCGTCTACTGCTTTCCCAGGCCACAGCAGAGAGCTGGATCGGAAGTGGAGCAGCTGGGACTCGAACCAGCGCCCATATGGGATCCGGCCCTGCAGGCGGCAGCTTTACCAGTTACTAGGCCACAGTGCAGGCCCGACGGCAAGATTTTTACTCTGGTGATCGGCCCTTGAGAGTCTTTTAGATATTCTGTGTACTGAACCCTCCGTCAACACTTCGGTTATTGGGAGGGCTGTGATGGTGACTCTGCTCCCAGCTGCCCCCTGCAATCACACGCGTGAACTGGCTCACGTGATGGGCTCACGGCCCGGGAAGAGGTGTGTGTCCTTTAACCAGTGCTGCTGGGAAGAGCTGGAGAGAGCTATGGCTCCTGGAGCCAGCGGCAGGCCTGGGCTGCCCAGCACCTGGCGCGATGCCCTACCCAGCACAATCGCTCCAGTGACAAGCAGATAACAGCTACAGAGTGCCGTTTCCCGGTGTGCTCGCTAGGTCTTAAACAATTAACAATTCTAAAGGAATACACCTAAATTTTTAAAATCAAATGAATTTTAGTGAATATTTCATGAAGGAACAAAAGTCTGCACTTACTGAACAAGAACACTTCATCTCCTACGCTGCTGTCGGCTTCGCTCCACGTGGTCACTGAGAGTCCTTCGCACAGCCACAGTCTAAGGAGATTCACAGGCAGGCGACGAGAACGATCTCCAAACCAGGTCAGAAAGCTCCCAGCTGAGCGCAACACCCTCCCGAAACAAGGCGCCAGAGACCAATTTACCCCTGGGAGTTCTCCACATTAACCCTTCCATTGTATGTAAACATTTCTTACAGTAAACGCAGTCAAAGTGAACCAAATAGTAGTTAAATGTGGTGTTATTCCACACATCACTGTAGCAACTGCTTAGAACTCAACAAACTCCTCTGCCCACTCAGTGGTCACGGTCACCTCCACAGACGGCCCACAGGTGTTGATCGGGGAAACACAATTCAACCCAGAGCACCAACGCCGTATTAGAACAATTTAAACCAATGTATATATCTCAAGACCACGTTTTTTGTAATATTCAGAGCGACAACGCAACCTAACCCTATAAATGGGCTCGGATCTTGTTCTAAACATTTTTTCTAATCAAACTTTGGGGAAGGCACTGAGGACTCTGGTGCGAGAGGGAGGCCCCGGCAATGAGGCCTGGAAGGAGACAGCGCCCAGCAGGGATGGAGCCACGGAGAACCAGATGCTGCCCGTCCCCCACAGTGACGAGGGGAAGGGCACACACAGCTCTCAACTCACCTGGGGGCAGCCCTGGAGAAGCCCCCGGGCCATGACGGCCTGGGCAGACAAAGTCCAGCGGGAGGGCTCGCACCCTACAGGTCTGTTGTGGGTGCATCCACCACAGTGTGTCTTCAGCAATAGAGACTCACAGAGGTCTCACATCAGAACATTATGAGAGAGAGAGAGAGAGAGAGAATCTTCTACTCCCTCGCTCAGTCCTCAAATGGCCACAACAGCCAGGCAAACACTAGGAACCAGGAACTCCACCCTGAGCCCACGGCTCCACAGCTGGGTAGGCAGGCAGCTGTGCCCTCCCAGGGTCATCAGCAGGAAGCTGGGTTCGCAGATCAGCCTGAACTTGAACCTGAAATGGGACGCAGCTCCACCCACTGCACGCTGCTCACCCCTTCGTGGAGCCCTGAGGGGCCTCCAGGCACGTGTCCCGGGTGGCATTCGGAACGAGACCCCCGTCACCTCCTCCTCACAGAGCCATCGGGGGACTGTGGCTGCAAGGGGAGGGCGGGTCCTGCTCTGTGACCTTGGCCTCGGATGAGAGTGCACAAGAGGACAACGCCTTGGCTCCCGTTCAGGAGCCATAAAACAAGAGGCCTGCTGCCTTATTTGGTCAGCGCTCAGCACCGAGACGTGGGGGACAAGCGGGAGGCTTTCTCCGGGGAGAGCTGTCACATGAAGACTTGAGATTTCGAGAATTACGAGGAACAGGAAGTTTCTGGTTTGTGAGAATTGTGTCTGTGTGCTGCAGTGAAACTATACGGAAGAGACAAGCATTATAATAATTCAATATAAACCGAGGAAGATGGTCAGCAAATCAAAATGGCTTACCACAAATGGACAGGGCTCTCCCTTGGGAGCAGAAGCTGAGACCCCAGGGCAGGGTCCTCCTGCCCAGGGGGCAGAGGACCCCACCTCAGCCTCGTCTCTCAGCAGCCCGAAGACTCTGCCCTTTGGAGCCGTGACACCCTGAGACGTCAGAGAGTAAATCGAGCTCTTTGGAGGACCAAACACAGAATTCACAGACGACAGAGCCTGCGGGAAAATGCTATGTAGCAGCGCGTGCTATTACGTGAATCTGATGTCTCTCTACTTCCCTTTAAATGGAGAGAGTTCTACATCTATTTCACCAAAACAAAACATTATAAACAAAAAACAATTTCCTTTCTATAGCACTTCGCTAACAAATGTTCTACAATAGTTTAAAATACTAGTAAAAAGCCAAGATTCAACACCTTATGGTATTTTAAATTTTAAATTCAGAGTCCACTGGCTGTGTTTAATATCCGAATACAGAATATACATTTTAAGCTATTAAACAAAATCACATTAATATATCAAATCACATGTACATCGTTATGCTTAAGGATCTGAAATCTACAAGAGAACTAACAATTTGAAAGAGATTATAGTTTTCCCACAAATTTGTATCAGTTGATTTGCCTTATTTTTAATAGATTTTTGTAATTATCTGCTGTAGTCTTCACATCTCCGTGAAGCATATACAAGTGTACTGAAAAACAAAAAGCCCATGGAAAAAATAGAGTTAAAAGAATGAAAAGTTGATTTTAGGGCAAGAAAATTGTAAAATGCACACACCGTGTCCATGATAAGTTTCCATGATCTGTCGTATGCCTGGACTTCGAGCTGTGTGCAGAGGCTCCCCACTCCACCTAACCGTGCCCCAGCGTGAGTGACGGCCTGGGGCCCCCGGACCTGAGACGTGGGGGTGGGGTGGTGATCCCGGGCGTCTGCTCTGTGTCATCAGCCCGGCCCCTCCCTAAGCAGACGCTGTCTGAGGGGCGTAGCTTTGTGCTTCAATCCTTTGTGTGAAACCTGACAGCCAAGATCCGGGGCAAGAGGCAGACACAGCAGCAGAGAGTTGGAGAGACCGCCCAGCACAAAACGCGGGGTCCCACACTGTGACACCGGGGGTGTGAGTGCGCGACACCGAGGCCGTGCTGTGTCTGCCCCGGCTCCCACTGCCCCGGCTCCCGCTGCCCGGGCTCACGCTGCCCCGGGTTTGCTGTGTCTGCCCCGGGTTTGCTATGTCTGCCCCGGCTCCCGGCTCCCGCTGCCCCGGCTCCCGCTGCCCCGCTGCCCCGGCTCCCGCTGCCCCGCTGCCCCGGCTCCCGCTGCCCCGGCTCCCGCTGCCCCGGCTCCCGCTGCCCCGCTGCCCCGGCTCCCGCTGCCCCGGCTCCCGCTGCCCCGGGCTTGCTTGCGGTCCAGCCGGTGGCCAGAGCACAAGAACTCTTCGCTTCCTAATTCAGCAAAGACCAGATTGAGTAACGACGCGGGGCGTATTTCAACACCGCGGCCATGGCGCCTGTGGACTTGGCCCAGCGAGGCAGCTCCCCAGCGGGGCTCTCAAGTGGTCCCTGGTTCAGGCGAGACCTGGCAGACTCTGGCTGAGGTGCCCGAGGGTGACGTCTGATGACACTCGCCAGAAATGAACCGAGGAACGGAATTCCACCTTCCACAGCCCGACTCTGCTGAAAGGGCATCCTCCGCCTGTGTGGACGCAGAAGCGGTCTGGAAAGGCCTGGCTCTCTGCCATGACCCCCGTGTCAGGTGCAGCGTTCCTGAGGGCCCTGACGATGCACCGTGCTCTCGTTACCAACAGTAGCTGACACATTCCTGCATTCACAACCTATGAACAAGCAGACAGCAGACGTGGGGCTCTTCAAAGTACACTAATACTGGCGACTTAGGAAGAGCGTTAGGGTCTATTTGAAAGTCACTTACAGATGGGAGTAGGGGGAGGAGAGGGAGAAAGAAAAAGAACTTCCCTCCACCGGTGCACTCCCCAAAGGGCCACAATGGCCAGGACCAAGTCAGGACCAATCCAGGAGCTCCCTCTGGGTCTCCCACGTGGCTGCAGGGGCCCAAGCACTCGAGCCATCGTCTGCTGCTTCCCCGGGCCACGGCAGGGAGCCTGCTCAGCAGCAGAGGCGCTGGGACTCACTCTGGCGCCCACATGGGACGCCTGTGTTGCAGACGCAGCTTTACCTGCTACGATGCACAGCGCCAGCCCCAGAAGTTCTAAGATGAACCAGAATAGAGAAGTCTCTTCAACAGAAGACTCAGGAGAACAGGTTGGCACGGTGCCTGTCACTCCCAAGGAAATCGATGCTGTAGCCTGTATTTGGTGTCAATTCAAAACATGTATGGCGACAAGCTTTGATGCAGCGCCCACTTTAACTCCACATATTGTCTGTCATCTTTTTAGTTTCAGACTTAAAATTGCTTCTCTGCTGTGGTCTAAGGAAACACTTAATACTTGTTTGTTGAATAAAAGGCAACAATAGTTCTCCATTAGAAAAGAAGAATCACTGAAACAAATTCCTCAATCGCCCTGCCCACGGAGACCGCATCTCCACGCTCTTTCCCTTCCTAGTGCTTGTTCTTATTGCACACACTCTGCCAGCACAGGGTGCGCAGGGCGCCTCTTCATGGAAAACACATTTTATGAAGAAACTGTGCATAAATTTAAAAGCATTTTGCAACAAAATAAGCTTATCTTTAATTCCATTTTTCTGTGAACTTTCTGAAATCCCTCATATGTAATTATGTATTCTGCTTTTCTCCTGAACATAATTACTGAATTTTGTACAATATTCACAGTAATCTTCAACATAACTATAGAATACTCACTTACGTTCCACCATTTTTAAATCATATTTCATTTGCACATCTAGTCTATTCCTAATTGCTCCCACTAAAAACATCTCAGCTGAGACCGTGTAGCAGGGCGTTTGCCATCCACTGTAACTGGGACAGTCACCGTCTCAGCCACCTTAACGTCTACGGTTCAGCAGCTTTGGTGGGCTCACGGTGCGTGCAATCAAGCACCCTACGCCTTCCGGGCGGCCACTGCCATCCCCTTCCACAGGCCTGGCAGCCTCTCCCATGTGCTCTGCCTCCACGGATTTGCCTTTCCAGACGTTTCTACGCATGGAGTCACACGGTGCGTGGCCTCTTCTCCCGGGCCCCTCACTCCGCACAAGGCTTTTGAGCAGCAGCACAGCAAAGCCGGTGTCAGAGCCTCCGCTTTAAGGGCTGAACAATATTGCACTACAGTGGGTGCACTTCTCGTCCACCCACTCATCAGGACACTCGGCTCAGTGCCGTGCCACAGTGAAGCCCCTGCTCACATCTGTACTTGGAGACACGCCTTCGGCTCCCCTTGGTGCACGCCGGAGGTGGACTCACACACTGCTGCTTTCACTCCGAGAGGAGCTGCAGCCGCGTCGCCTGGTGGTTACACCATTCTCCCATTTGCAACCTTAGTCTATGCAAGTGCTTCAGAACACTGCAGAAAGTCGAGTCAGAGTAGCAGGCTTTTAGTTCGCATTAGGAAATCCCGCACAGCTTTTCCAGGATGCACATTTTCCATGAACTTTCTGAAGACCCTTCCCACGGCAGTTCTGGTGCCCACACCTGCTCTGTTCGTTGTTACAGCGCTGACCCTCCTAGTGAGTGGGAGGCAGCACCTCGATTTCCTGTTCCCTGACCGTGAAGGGCGTCACTGTATTCGTGGCCGTTTGCCCAGGGCCATACACGCACGGCCATGCTGGCAGCGACATCTATTCGAGTCTTGCTCGCTTCTCAATCAGGCTGTTGTCTTGTGGTCGGGCGTTTCGTGCTCTGGACATGAAGCCTTTGTTAGATGCAGGACGCGGGAATCCTCTCTTCCTTCCTCAGCAATGACTCTGACGTGAGCTCAGCCGCACGTTCGGGAAAACCTCCTCCAAGGTCACACCCAGGTTTTCTCCTGATGGTTCTCTATTTTCAGGTCCTGAATTTAACCAGAGGACCCGAGTGATCTTCACATGGCGTGGGGGAGACCCAAGCCTGAGCACCCTGGTGTCGCTGTCAGGGTCCAGGGCCATTGCTACATTCAGTCGGCAGCCACCAGAAGTCACAGATGCGTGAGTCAGCTTCTGGAACCTCAATTCTGTGCCCTCACTCTACGTCTGTCTTATGCCAGTGCCACACCATCTCAGTTATGGGAGCTTTGTAGTGAGTTTTAAAACTGAGAAGTGTGCGTCTCCAACTTTGTTCTTCTTTTTCAAGATCATTCTAACCATTCAGTGTTTCTTCCAATTGCATGTAAACTTTAGGACCAGCTTTTCCATTTCTACAAAAAAAAAGAAAAAAAAAACAACCCTTAGGGATTATGACAGGTGTGATAGGGATAAACTGACCACCTTGGGGCACGGCCATGTGCACAAGATTGTCTCCGATCCATAAACACAGGGCTTATTTCTACTAGGTATATTCATTTCCTTCAACCACGTTTGTGATTCTGAGTGTCTAAATCTTGACGCTCCCTACCTGAATCAATTCTTACTCTTTCTGAAGCTGTTACATAACAGCTCCATGACTTCCTCCTGGGGTTGTGTCTTGCTAACTGACTTTTCTGAGTTGATCTTGTATCCCGCGACTGTCTGCTTGGCAGATTCTATCCTCTGTGGGGAGACAGAGTTTTGTGGCTGACCCCCCTGGGGAGAACTTCCAGGACAGACAGCTCACTCGTTTGCGCTTCCACTAATTCAGCCGACAGACACTGCTCAGGCTCTGAACACGATCTTCTAAGCAGCTGGGACCCAGAGGAACGGGACAGGGAGCCTGTGTGCGTGGGCGTGAGGCTCCAGCTCTGGGAGCCGGGCAAGCAGCCAGGGGTCAGCAGCCTGAGGCCGGGGCTGACCACTGTGGCCACAGGAGGGACACAGAGCCCACCCCTCACTCCACCAGCCCTGGCGGGAGTCACAATGAAAACTGCAACACTGCACCTGCCACGAACAACTGGGCAGGGAGCAGGCGCGTCCCTCGGGCAGTGGCTCCTGGGGGTCCGAGGGAGCATCTGGGAGAAGGAGCCACAGGCAGAATGGGTGGGACATGGAGAGACCACGAAAAAGGGATGAGGCCCCGGCTGACGGTGGCCAGGACGTCTCCCAGGAAAGAGCCCACCCAGAACGAGTTAGAGGACAGGAGACTTCACGGCCAGGCCGCAGGAATGGGTTCTCCCGAGATGGGGGTGGGGGCACCTGGGAACCAACCGCCACCTCCACTTTGAGACAACAAAGTGAAAGTCAGACCACGAGCCCAGGGAGGCCGACCAGCTCCGCGCCACCCGCACACAAGCCCTCCCGGCCGAGCCCTCAATCGCACTGCAGCCCAGGAGTGAAAACCCGGCCCTCGGTGCAGGGCAGGGCCCCTACAGTCGCCCTTCTCCCTGTGGTCCCACAGCCTGGCGGCGGGGCCCAGGCACAGCAGCCTTGCCCTCCCCTGCGTGGAAGGTGAGAGCCACACCCCACCTGGGCTCTCAGATCTATCACAGGACCAGGGACAGAGGCCATCGCTCAGCCTGAGGGGCAGGGAGGGGCTCCAGGACAACACGGGTTTCTTCTTTTATTGGTTGCATCTCAGCGGTGTAATTTATTTTAGTGCCACTTTCATTCCTCTCTGGCCCTGGGCCTGAGTTAATCTGTAGGATTTCCAAAGTCAGAAGACATTTACTCACAGGCTGACAGATTGATACTCTGCTCCTAGGGGCTCCTGGGGGCCCGAGGTGGAGCAGAAGTTCATGTGACGAGGACATTCCCAGAGCACCCCCTGCTGTCAGAGACGGATTCAACAGACGCCTGGAGGCAGGCACCAGGGCTGGGGCACAGAGACCCTCGGGGTCCTAATCCCGGGAGAGCAGAGTCAGAAGGGTCAGTGGAGACGACTCCACCCCCTACCCCCGCTGTGTCAATCATCAGTGATACAAGGTGTGTAACGTTCAGCCTTTTCCAGCGAAGCGCTGTCTCGTTCCTCTCCTCCATGGGGCAGCAGGAGCATGACTCTCACAGGCAGGCACCTACAGCCGCGGCCGCCCCTCCCTGCAGGCCCACAGCCATGCAGCCACACAGGGCCCAGGCCCTGCGCCACGGCACCGGAGAGGCAAGGATGGCCGCTTTCGGGGACCAAGCTGGAGCCTCTCTCCCACTACGCACCATGACCACAACCCAGCCCAGCAGGGAGCCCGGCAGAAGCGGCATGGGCGAGCGGGTGCCACAGTGCGGGCACCTGACCCCCTCTGCACCCGCTGTGCGACCCTCCTTTAGGCGACTAATCCAGCCCGCTCCAGCCCTGCTCCAGCCCCGCTCCAGCCCACTCCAGCCCGCTGCAGCCTCGAGGGCCATCAGCGCGGCTCCCGTCCTGCTCAGCGGTCAGCCCAGCCACCCGCCTGCCTCGAAGGCTACAGTGGACACACCGGTCTGGGGTGGCAACCACGCGGGGGGGGGGTGTCCTCCCCGTGGTCCCCTGGTGGGGGCTCCTGGCAGGAGACCCACGGCCCCGCTGCTGGCCGGATTCCACGGCTCCGCGTGCCTCCCGGGACGCATCACGGGCACCAGGGCCGCACAGCCGGCTGCCACGGCACCCTGGGACGCTCAGCCTTCAAGTTGTGGCTTCCCGGGCCACCTGCGTGCACACCTCCGGGGACCAGGGCCTCACCAGCGCCACCGCCTCCCGGACGCCGTCGCTGCGTCCGGCCCCAGGAGCCAGCCGAGTCACCTTCAATTGAGCACCCACAGGCCTGCAGCTCAACCGGAAGCCGCAGGGTCTCCGGCCGCCCCCAGGCACCAGCCGTGCCTGACAGACGCGCCGCCATGGGCGGGAAACTCCCTGTGCCCAACAACAGCACCACTTACCTGCATCCAGCAAAAGGCAGATTCACTGGGATCGCCGGGACCTCCTTCCAGAACCTTCTCCCCCAGGGGCCCACCTGCCTGGGGAGCCTGGGTCAGTTGGGCCTCTGTGGCTTGATTTTTCTGTCTCTGTTCACTCAGCCTCCTCTGGCCAGCGAACGGCAGGCTGCCTAGGCTGCGTCCCCCAGGAGTCAGCCACCCTGGCTGTCCTCCAGGCCCGTACCACCCAGCCACATTTGTGTCATTGAATTTTCCATGGCAACATTAAAATGTGGAAAATTTTAATAATGTTTTAATGTTATATCCAAAATATTACATTCAAATGCAACCACTGAAGTGCCACCAACACCCTTGGTAGCCCGTGTGGGTGACGTGGGTACGTCCCGTGTGGGTGACGTGGGTACGTCCCGTCCTGAGCAGACATCGCCCCCGCTCCCCGGCCAGAGGCTGCCGTGGCTCCAGCAGAGGTAAAAGGCCCTTCGACGACTTTGTCCCAAGTGTGGACTTGGTATTCACATCATCAGGCTTGTCCAGTCCGTGGGCTCCTCTCCTTCCCTGGTGTCCTCTGGCTCCAGCACACTGGGCTTGGACTCACAAGACACAGTGATGGTCGAGTCACCGGCGTTCGACACAGCAGTCTGGAGTGTGGCCACTGGGACTTGATGTGGAGAAGAAATGAGGGGCTGAAGGGAGTGGAGGTGTGGGCCAGGGAGGAGGTGGGGAGAGTCGTCAGCTCTGGATACGGTGTGCAGGTACCTGACCCTGGTGTCGTGGTCCCTGTAGGCAGGTGCAGGTCGAGGAAGCTCGTACAAGCAGTGGACAGGACTCACATGTGGGCCTTGATGCAGACCCTCAGGAAACGGGATTGGTGGCTGTGCAAGTAGGACCCCCTCGGGCTGGCTGGAAACACACGTGTCTGACTCAGCAGGGCTGAGACTCTGACTCCCTCTAGGCTAAAGATGCGCAGAGGCTGCCGGCTGGGCTCGCGTGGGGACCTTGGATCACCCACCCAGAGGCAGCAACCCGGCTTGTGCACAGTGAGCCTTAGCCACGTGCGCAGGGGTGAGCGGCCCCCGTGGGCACTCCCGTCTGCCCCATACGCCTGGGCTTCCCCACTGGGGGTCACTCACAGCCACTCTGCCACCCAGCTGCTCCGACACAGCCGTGCGGGGGGCCTCAAGTGAGAACTCCAGGGGGCAGGCCCCCTCTCCTTCCTCCAAGAATGGCTGCAGGAAGGGCTGAGCCGCCAGCGGCCACCCAGAGACGCAGCTGAAGGAAGACGCCTGTGAGCCAGCGTCTCCACAGAGGGTGCCCTGGCAGTGCAGTGACCACACAGACACGTGTGCGGCATGGAGGCCTCACGACCTCCTACTGGCCCAGCCCCGCGGCTGCTGCACAGAGCAGCAATTCTCTGGCGCAGGTTTCACCTGACCCCGGAAGGGGTGCCTGTCCCTGAGGGAGGGGCACCAGCCGAGCCCACTGAGGCCCTGGGAGCGGCCAGGCTCCTTCAGGGCTCAGTCAGTGTGGTCTGTGCAGTGCGGAGACAGAGATGGAGACCATGGGGCTGGCGCCGTGACACAGGAGTGCCGGCATCCCGCGTGGGCAGCGGCTCGTGTCCCAGCTGTTCCTCTTCTGATCCGGCTCCCGCCAGTGGTCTGCTACCCACGTGCAGACCTGGAAGGGGTCCCTGCTCCTGGCTGCAGCCTGGCCCAGCCCTGACTGCCGTGGCCATCCGGAGAGTGAACCAGCAGACAGAAGATCTCGATACCGATCCCCCTCTCTCTAACGCTCAGTAAATAAATTAACTCAAGTGGATAAATTTAAAAAAAAAAAACCAGCGCACACATCGCCCATCTTGCCCCGTCAGTGTTTAGGACTCTGCAAGCCACAACCTGAAGGGTGGCTTCTCTCCTGGCAGAGGTGAGGAAAAAAAAAAAGGAATGGCCTCCCCGGCGCCCGGCCCGACGACCCCGCCTTCCTGTGACTTTGCAGGGGCAGGTGGGTGCTGACGGGCAGTTTGGAGGGAAATCTCCCGCCTGGAACCTGCCCAGCTTGGCTGGGAGCAGCTGCAGGAAAACCCTGGCCAGGCCCGGCCTCTGTCCAAGGGCGGGCACACAGCTGTCTGTTCTGCCAGACTGTTTTAAGAGAAAATTAATAATCTGTTTGCAAATTAGGTCACATAAAACACAAACGACGGCAGCGAGAAACCTTGCAGCACGAAGATGCAGACAATGCCTGCTCTGTCTGGGCGGGGCAGCCAGCAGCCCCCGCAGGTCGCGTCCAGAGCCCCCGCAGGGCTGGGAGCAGTCAGGAGGGAAGCGGATAGTCTATCTCCGTGACTTTAAGTGTGCGGTGAACTTCCACTCGGCCCTCGCAAGTGAGGGACGCCCCGGGTGAGGACAGGGCCAGGTGGGAGGACACCCCGGGTGAGGGCGGGGCCAGGTGGGAGGGACACCCCGGATGAGGACGGGGCCAGGTGGGAGGGACACCCCGGGTGAGGGCGGGGCCAGGTGGGAGGGACGCCCCGGGTGAGGACAGGGCCAGGTGGGAGGGACGCCCCGAGAGAGGACAGGGCCAGGTGGGAGGGACACCCCGGATGAGGACGGGGCCAGGTGGGAGGGACACCCCGGGTGAGGGCGGGGCCAGGTGGGAGGACACCCCGGATGAGGGCAGGGCCGGGGTAGGAGGGACACCCCGGGTGAGGGCAGGGCCAGGTGGGAGGGACGCCCCGGGTGAGGGCAGGGCCAGGTGGGAGGGATGCCCCAGGTGAGGGCAGGGCCAGGTGGGAGGGACGCCCCGGATGAGAGCAGGGCCAGGTGGGAGGGACGCCCCGGGTGAGGACAGGGCCAGGTGGGAGG
>CM027409.1:84661378-84678146 GCA_015711505.1 Sylvilagus bachmani
CCACCACAGGTGAGCTCACACCACACACCGCCACAGGTGAGCTCACACCACACACCACCACAGGTGAGCTCACACCACACACCGCCACAGGTGAGCTCACACCACACACCACCACAGGTGAGCTCACACCACACACCATCACAGGTGAGCTCACACCACACACCACCACAGGTGAGCTCACACAACACACCATCACAGGTGAGCTCACACCACACACCATCACAGGTGAGTTCACACCACACACCACCACAGGTGAGCTCACACCACACACCGTCACAGGTGAGCTCACACCACACACCACCACAGGTGAGCTCACACCACACACCATCACGCACTCAGAAAGGCCCAGTGCGTGCTTGGCGCAGGCGGGAAGCGGCCCGGGTGTGGGGCTGAGCCAGCCTCCCCTGTCTCCTCCTGGGCTGGCAGAGGCATAGCCTGGAAACAAACAGCTTAATTGGCGAACTGTAACTTCGCATCTCCTCCCGCTCCTTGCAGCAAGGGCGAGAGGCGTGGAGGGAAGCAGCTTCCCCTCCCAGCCGCGCGGCGGCCGCAGCATCAACCTGTCAATCACAGCGGAATTGTCATGCAAGGCGGGCTGGTGCTTAACGCGCTCCCGGGACGGACACGGACTCGGAGACGTAGGGCAATCATCCATGATGCTGTTTATCCCAGGACCCGCCACAGCCTTCATTCTCCGACGCCGGCCGGGCACACGCTGTCGGCCGCGGCTCCAGGCCGGAGCGGGGAGCAGCTCATTTGTGATTCTGGAGTCTTCGGAAGGCTGAGTCCCGTGCAGACGGAGACGACAGCCATCGCAGCAGCGCGCCCCCCGCCGCCATCCCACAAGTCCACATCCACGCCGCTTTCCAATGCCCAGGCTGGGCTCCTGCGCAGAACCAACGCGCTCAGAGCCGGGTCGGCGCGGCATCTCAGCCGCCCTCCCCCGTCAGAAAGGGCCACCCAGCAACCTGCTCCCGGCCAGCCCAGCACCGCAGAGGTCCCGTCCCCACCATGTGGGGAACCCCGCAAGCCACGGTCACCCCAAGGAAACAGGCGAGAGCCGCACGCGTTGTTCACGGGAGGAGAGAGCTGCACACGGCACGGCAGGCGCGGGACCCCGCCTGTCACGCGGGCCTTCCCAGCAGCCCGTCACGCGTGGAGGGCACTGGGGTGGGGACCGCAGGAGACCACACCCAGTGCTCCAGCCCACCCAGCAGGGAGGGAAGTTGGCGGAGGAACATTCCGGAATCCTTGAGGATCCTCCGTGGCGCAGCAGGTCCTGGGTGTGGTGCAGCCCTAGTGGTCTGTGTTCTCCACGTGGCTTCTGTTGCCCGAGCCATGGTGGCTGAGATGAAAGCAATGTGGCTTGGTGGTGGGATGAGGCTGCCAGGCCCGGGAGCCACATCTGGGAGGCTCAGATTCGGGGTGCGGAGACGTGGCACCACCACGCTGGGAGGACACTGTTGGTCTGCGTCCCACCTGGGCAGCACGAGGCACGGTAGTGGGAGGAAGTCTGGGGCCCAGGGACGGGCACTGCTTGGAGAGTTGACTTTGCAGGGTGGGGAGCCCGGTGCTAGCACAGGGCCCCCCCCACGTCAGAGGGTGAGAAGAGTCCATCAACGCGCAGATGCTACGGTGCCAGATCAGGCAGAGTGGACACACGCAGGACCAGGCCCACGGGAGTCAGGGCGTGGGATCAAGGGGGAAACCTAGACCTGCTCAAGCCCTCCCAAGTCCTGGGGACGTCCTGGGGATTTGGGTGGGTAAGCTTCCACTTGCTGGACGCCATCAGTATCGCCCGGAAGCCGGGGGCCTGGGCGTCACGCTCCCAGAACCCACCCTCTGCTCTGCGTCCTGAGATCGCCTGGCTCCCTCTCCCTCCCGCTGGGCCGACTGTGAACCCGGAGGTCACAGCCTCTCCTCGGCATCCGGGGAGCGACGCAGGACCCAGGACGCAGCCTGTGGACGCGGGGACCTGTGGCTGAGCACCAGCCACAAAATGCCAGCCACGTGGGTGCTGTCCTGGAAATCCCCCGTGGCCCCCAGCTCGCGCAGAGACAGGATTGTGGATAAACCTACACCTCCCCCACAGGAAACAGACGCCAGATCTGCACGACGGACGAGTCAGTAGCTCTCTACCCTTCCTGAAAAATCCTTGAGAATCCACTTCCAGATGGCGGCAGAGAAGCAGGAAGTGACCGCTCCCACCAGAAGTGACCTCTCTCCCACAGGAAGTACTGAAGTGTGCCATTCTGGAAAGATAAACTCAGATTTTCCCAAAGCGTTTTCAGAGGTCACACTGAGCAGAACCAGTAGAAACCGGTCCACCCAGTCACTGTCACCTGTCTATGCTAACGGCACGGTTATTTGGCAGTCTCTGTGTCCGCTACAGAGACTGGATGAGCGAGGCTGGCAAGCTGCCCGGCAGCCCCCGGAGCCCGAGGAGCGAGCACTGCCCTGCTCCTGCGCTGGGAGGCGGGGATGAATGCTCTCGTCCGCACCACGGCACCTGGGCACCACAGCTGGCGTCACAGAAGGGGCAGCCATGAGCACTGCAGGACCCCAGGTGGACACGGTGAGCAGGGCGACGCAGGGTTCCAGGCCACCCCACAGACAGGCTGACGATTCAGCCATCAGAGACAGCATGGCGTTCGACCTCACCCCAGGCCTCTCTCCAGAGCTGCCCGGTGCCCACCGCTGTCTCAGGACGTGAGGCCCACAAAGACGAGGGCGGCATAGCACACACATGACGCG
Source organism: Sylvilagus bachmani (assembly GCA_015711505.1). NCBI lineage: Eukaryota > Metazoa > Chordata > Mammalia > Lagomorpha > Leporidae > Sylvilagus > Sylvilagus bachmani. The sequence continues at coordinate 84,664,133 of CM027409.1, forward strand.
GTCCTGGGAATCGGCTGGAGACGCAGGAGAGGGCCCTGGCTTGGGAGAAGGGAGAGCAGACAACGTCAGAGTCTGGGGACAGACACATCACTGAGCCCGGACTGTGCTGCAGCTCCGGGCAGCCCCACACGCAGCCTCCCGGGGACCTCCCCAAGCCGGATGGCAGCAGGCAGGAGCTCCCCCCAGACCCGCCCAGCCAGGAGTGGAGGGGTGGGTGCGGGGCCGGGGACCACTGGCACGGGGCATCAAACGACAGTGCCACTCGCTTTCTCTGGGACGGGGGTCTTCACTCCCTCCCCTACCCACGGAGATGTTGGCCGCCGCGTGAAGGCACGAGAGCCTCTGGGCACGCTGGACTCTCCCAGCAGCAGAATCCGTGTTTCCCTCCGGACTCCTGCGGGTCCATGTTGTACACTGCATCACCCTTAGAGCAAAGCTGCCCAGATGTGCTGCGGACACGCGTGCCCCGCTCTGTCCCTGGGTCAGCTGGCCTGCGTCCTGTCACAGGGCCACCTGCGATTCACCTGCTTATGGCCGGATGTTTCCCAGAGAGCGGAAGAGACGTACCCCGGCCCGTGAGGAGCTGAGACAGACGCGAGTCCTGGAGGGGGAGGAGCGCCCACCCTGTACCCCACCCTGGCCCGGTCTGCGGTCCCGGCTCTTCCAACAGCCCGCAGGCGGAAACTGGAGGGTTTCACGTTCAGCAAGCGGAGGTCTCGCGGCCACCTGTTAACTAAACTTCCAAGCTGCTGTGGGGTCGTCAGGTGGCAGCAGTTGTGGTCCGCAGAGGGAAACGGCTCTCGGGAGCCCCGGCCTCAGAAGACCGAGTCCCGCGGGGGGCGGGAGGCGCTGCAGACCCTCAGGAAAGAGGCCACCTGCCAGGCTCCGTCCCAAAGCCACAAGCGAAGCCCTTGCGTGGAAACTGAGGCTGCCACGCGATGTTCAGCAACCAGACGCAGCTCCTGGAGGAGCAGCCGGGACCCGACCACAGAGGGGCTCCACGGGGCACAGCCACCTCCACAACTCCCAGCTGAGGAGAGGAGGCGGAAGACACGGGGTGGGGGGGGGGGCCTAGAGGAGCAGGGGCCATGGTGAGCTTCGCCGGCCCAACAGCGCTGGGCTCTTAGCTGAGGGGCTGGCGGTCTCCAGGACCCGCAAGCACTTCCTCTGGGTCTCTGCGGGGCCTGGCACGGCGCTGAGATGCGCAGGGGCGCCGTTCACGCGGGATGTGTGCGAGGGCACACAGAGTCCACTCAGCAGCAAGGGCTGTTCTCGCCGTCAGCAGGCGCAGCAGCGCCGGGCACCGGCAGGTAGCAGGACGACGCAGCCAGAGCCACACCCGATCACTCCCAGGAGCAGCAGAGCTAACGGTAAAGAGCAGCCCAGGCGCCACGGGGCGGCACGGTAGCCGGAGGCTCATCCTCTGGGCGGCGCGAAATTGTGCGGCCGCAGGTGTCACCAGGGAAAATCCTGCACAAACCAGCAAGGCCACACACGGCTACACGGTGGGCACTCTGCACACACACACGGTGAGCTCTCTACGTCTACACAGTGGATACAGACTCTACCCACACACATGGAGAGCTCTCTCTACGTCTACACAGTGGATACAGACTCTACCCACACACATGGAGAGCTCTCTCTACGTCTACACAGTGGATACAGACTCTACCCACACACAAGGTGAGCTCTCTCTACGTCTACACAGTGGATACAGACTCTACCCACACACATGGAGAGCTCTCTCTACGTCTACACAGTGGGCACACTCTGCACACACACACATGGAGAACTCTGTCTCCATCTACACAGTGGGCACAGACTCTACCTACACACACAGAGCTCTACCTCTACATAGTGGGCACACACTCTCCCCAAGAGCATGGAGTTCTCTCTATGTCTACATAGTGAGCACACACTCTGCCCACGCACATGGGGAGCTCTGTCTACACAGCAGGCACACGTGGCCAGCACAGCCTGGGTCTGCACAGTGGGCGCTCCACCCGTGTGTGCGTGAGGAGCCCTCAGCAGGTGCCTGCAGTCATCGGAGCTGCCGTGTGGAGTCCGGAGCACGGCGCCCTCACACTGTTCATCCCGAACCCCTGCTCCCGGTCTGGAGCTTCCTAATTTGCTCATGACATCTTGGAAAGTTTCCAGATAAGTTTCTTCAAAGCCTTGTAACAAAGAAGTCCATAAAAATAAACACCACAAGATGGGGCAAAGTGCGTATCTGAACTTTCTCATCTGAGTTCAGCGTCTTATTTGAAAAATACCCTAGAGACACCTGCCACTCTGGAACCTTCCAGAAGACCAGAAAATACTGGCTAGTGTGCTGCTCTCTGTAAAACCGGCTCCAAGTCAGCAAGTTTTCCCCAGAAGAGATTTAGGAGGGCCCACGGCAGCCACGTGATGAGAATTGACTTTCTCATACTAAGTCTTACATCAGTCAAAAAACAAGCGACTCATCTGAAGTAGTCACATTCAGAGCTTCCACGCCCGCGTGAGACCACTGTTCACATCCACGCGCCTGTGCACGACACAACCCAGAACAGCAGGCTTTTCAGTGGATGAGCCTCCGCTGAGCGACTCGAAACCATGGGCAGAACAGCGGTGTTTCATGTGACCCTGCTACACACATGCTGTTCTTGGAACGCAGGGCTGCAGGATCATTCTGCAAACCTTGGGTCTTGTTGGCTCCTGCTGGCACAATTGGAGAAGTTGGGCACAGCTCCCGGCCGGCCCATGGCCCTGAGATCCCCGCGGTGGGCGCCGATCCCAGCAAACCGCAACTCTGAGACATTGAAGGATGTGCTGACCGGGCAGTCTGTACTCATTGCATTGTACAACACAGCCCAGGAGATCTGAGGCATTTGAAAGAAATTTTCCTGTTTTCTCTCCCCTGCAATTGATTTCTCACAGCACGGGGACGGCCGTGTCAGTGTTGGCAGTGCCGGGAGAGGAGGGGCTCAGCTCACCCAGGAGGGCAGCTCTGGGCAGGCGGGACGCCACGTGCCTCTTCCTCCTGCCCCTTCTCTGCCCCTGACCCCCATGCAGGGCCCGGCCGGGGCCAGGGCCGACCCCGATGCTGGCAAGGCCATGGGGAACCCACTCCTCCATGGGACTGCAGATCCCACTGAGCACCTGGTGGGGGGCAATGCCACTGCGGCCACAGGGTCCCCCAGCTGCTCGTGGCTCCGTCTCTCCTTGACCCAGCCACACAGAAGGGCCACTCGCCGTCCCCACTGGACTCCCGGTTCCTGGCCCCAGCCGGTCCTGGGAGGCCCCAGGTGTAGAAATCCTCGGGACCCCTGCTAAAAACGCCCACTTACTTCACTGGAGACGGTGGCAACAGGGGCGACTGGACCCTACTGGGCCCCACCCAGGTCCCCGCCAAGGGCCACGGATGGAGACGCTGGACAGGAACCAGGGGCCTCTGCCCCTCCACCAGGCCTGGTGGGGCTCTCACCAAAGCCAGCTCGGCCGACCCAGGTGAGACCCCATGAAGAAGCCCTCAGAGGGCCCCTGTCCCGGGGAAGGCCTTGGGTCGTCCTGGGCAGGCTGTGGCCCCTCCAGCCAGGGCTCGGGGAGACCCCTGCTGCTCCGTGGCTCACAGGAGGCCAGGAGCCAGCAGAACCCAGCCACCAGCTCCAGGACCCATGGCGGGTCCCAACCCCCGTGCTCCTCGCTCGTCTACTCCTGCTGGGCAGGAGGAGAGCCTGGGGCCTACGGGCCGGAACCACATCGTGGCATGGAAAGGAGAGGCCGTCAGAGGTTGACAGCTGGAGTGCCCCTCCTCCACAGCAGAAGCGCACAGAGCGTCCTGACCCCGCTGGCAGGCCGCTGTGTCCACGGCGACTGAGGCGGTGACATCACCGTGACCGGCCACACGTGGGTCCCACTGCGCCATCAGAAGCCTCGGCCGCACACCTGGGGATCCAAGCTGCGGGCCAGGCTGCGGGTGTGGGCGGTGCCAGGGGCGGGCTTTGCAGGACGCCCTCCCGCGTGAGCAAGAGGGAACAGCGGGGCGTCCGGAGGGGGAGGGGCTGGAGGCGGCAGAAGCTCTCGAAAGTGCCAGTGCGCGCCCCAGCTCTGCCTTGCGACCTGGCACAGGGGCCTCTCCCGGGAGGCCTGGCCGAGGGCCTGGCCCGCCCCTCCCAGCTGCAGAGCCCGAGCGACCCCTCCGCCGGGAGCCCCTGTGCCCTGGAGTGGAAGAGCCGGCGAGGACGGCCGGGACCAGCGTGGGCTGAACTCCCGCCTGGCTCAGGAGAGGGCCTGAGCGCGCTGGCTGGAAACCTGGCCTCGTAAATGCGCCCAGGTCTGCAGAGACCCTGCCAGCCAGAGAGCACAGAGGGGCCGCCAGGGCCGCAGCACGGGCGCTGGTGCGGAAGTAACGGGTTTTCTCACCTGCACAGCGCTCCAGGTGCGCTAATGGAGGCCGCGCGGTCCCTCTAGGTAGGAGTTCCTGGGCACTCGCGCTCCACTTTCCCCAGGAAGATGTCAGTCTCTGGACTCAGCCCTGGTCCTCAGAGCTGCACGTGTGAATCCAGGCATGCTTTTCACATCCCTCCTGATCCCTCGTCTGTCTTTGTTTTAGAAAGATTTTATGTATTTGAAAGGCACAGTGAGAGAGAGAGAGAGGGAGAGAGAGAGAGATCTCCCATCCTCTGGCTAACTCCCCAAATGGCTGCTACAGCTGGGGCTGGGTCAGGCAGAAGCCAGGAGCCAGGAGCTCCATCTGGGTCTCCCACGGGGGTGCAGGGGCCCAAGCACGTGGGTGCCATCCTCTGCTGCTTTCCCAGGTGCATTAGCAGGGAGCTGGATCGGAAGTGGAGCAGCTGGGACTTGACCCAGCCCTCAGATGGGGTGTGCCGGCCCCATCTCGATCCATTCTCAAGGACTCTGTACCGTGTTGTCTGTGCCCAAGTCCGTACACACCGGTGCAGCCACAGACGGGCTCGTGGGAAGTCACATGGTCACAGGAGCCAGGCACCCAGAGGTCTCGTGGGTGTCCCCCGAGTGGCAGGACTGCGAGTTGTGCCATTCCTCCTCGTGTCTCCTGAGTGCCATATAAAACACACGGCAGTGTTCTGTCAGAGGACAGAGCAGACCAGGCTCACCTGCCACCCTCCCACCTGGCCCACACACTGCCCACGGGAGGGGCTGGCACCTGGACCCTGGGCTGCGGGGTCTTTCCCCCAGATGATGTCCCTGGATTTAAACTGGATTCTTGGGGCCGGCGCCATGGCGCAGTAGGTTCATCCTCCACCTGCAGCGCCAGCATCCCATATGGACACTGGTTCTAGTCCCGGCTGCTCCTCTTCCGATCCAGCTCTCTGCTGTGGCCTTGGAAAGCAGTGGAAGATGTCCCAAGTCCTTGGGCCCCTGCACCGATGTGGGAGACCTGGAAGAAGCTCCTGGCTCCTGGCTTCAGATCGGCGTAGCTCCAGCCATTGTAGCCACTTGGGGAGTGAACCATCGGACAGAAGACCTCTCTCCCTGTGTCTCCCTCTCACTGTCTGTAACTCTGTGTCTCAAATAAATAAACAAAATCTTGGGGAAAAAAAAAACTGGATTCTCAGCCGTGCTCTGTGTTGCTCTCTGCTAGAGGAGACTGGGAAGGACAGCCTGACTCTGTCTCTGTGAAATGGGCACACTCGTAATGCACACAGCTCATGTCAGGTGCCCCAACCCCAGTGCATGCTCAGAACCCACGTGGGGGCCGGGAGTTCACCCGCACGCAGCTTGCAGCCCCCAGGGCACCAGCACCCACCACGGCCGGGGCACATGGAGCACGGTTGGCCGTCGCTGCCCGTTCCGCTAGGTGTTTGGAACTCTCGGGCACAAAGCCGTAGCTTTCCAAGCGGCTCATCTGTTCCCGCTAAGGTGAGCCTCACTTTCCTCCAGGGACATGCAACTCAGTACCGCGCCTCCAGGTGCTGCGCAGACCGGCTGCTGGGAGCGAGATTTGTAAAAGGAAAGAAAGACCAGAAGGAGCCGAGTCCTCCCTGAACAGCTGTGGGCGTGCGCTGGCCTCAGAGGCAGCCAGGCCCCAGCTGCCCTCCTGGGGGTGGGTCCCACCGGGCGAGCCCGCCTGACGCCGGCTTGGGGTCGCCGGGAGCTCCCGGAGGCGGTCGCGGCTGTGCTAATCAGCCTGCAGACTGCATGGGGACCTCGTGCAGACAGGAATGCGAACCATGAACGAGGTCCTCTTCCTGGAGTGTGTCCTGTAGAGCCCGGGCACCAGGTGACCAGTGGGGGGCCAGGCACAAAGCCCCGCGGGGGTCTCTGGGTCCCCACCGTGTATGCTGAGCCCCTGGGCCCAGGCCTCCCCCGAGGACCATCGGGGAGGACAGAGAATGTGGTCCCAGAGCAGCAGGAAGCAGCAGACAACAGACGCTGGGCTGCTGGCCACTCGGGCCCCTGGACGTGGCCTCCCCAGGCCTTTCCTCCCCATCCCTGTCTGCCTCTCCCTTGGCCTTCAGGTCTGGGCTGGACACCACCTCCTCCAGGGCTCCCCTGACCACCTGTCTCAGGGCTTCCCCGCGCCCAGTGCTGCCCCCTGCTGGGCCCTGCAATGTTTTCGTCCCAGCCTGAACCTCACAGGAAATCTCCCGACTCAGGTACAGGAAGGAAAACGTATATATATACACTTATATATATATATACATACATACATTTATATATATACATTTTTATATACACACACATACATTTACACCTACACCAGCATCTACGTCGATCTCTACATCTACTTATCTCTCTCTACACCTACACCTATAGTTACAACCATCTCTACACCTCCACCTACATATCTCTACACCTACACCTACGGTTACAACCATCTCTACACCTCCACCTACACCTACAGTTACAACCATCTCTACACCTCCACCTCCACCTATAGTTACAACCATCTCTACACCTCCACCTACATATCTCTACACCTACACCTATGGTTACAGCCATCTCTACACCTACACCTACACCTACAGTTACCATCTCTACACCTACACCTACACCTACAGTTACAACCATCTCTACACCTACACCTAGTTACAACTCTCTCTACACCTACACCAGCATCTACATCTGTCTCTACATCTACTTATCTCTCTCTACACCTCCACCTATAGTTACAACCATCTCTACACCTACACCTAGTTACAACTCTCTCTACACCTACACCAGCATCTACAACTGTCTCTACATCTATTTAGCTCTCTCTACAGCTCCACCTATAGTTACAACCATCTCTACACCTACACCTACATATCTCTACACCTACACCTACGGTTACAACCATCTCTACACCTACACCTATACCAGCATCTACATCTCATCTGTCTCTGCACCTACAGCAACATCTACACCTGTATCTATACCTACACCTACAGCAAGCTACAGTTAGCTCCATATCTACATCTACAGACCTACACCTACATCTCTCTACACCTACACCAGCATCTACATCTCTCTCTACACCTTTACCTACAGCTACTTCTACACCTACACCTACACCTACAGCAATGCTACAGCTACACACAGAGCTACATCTGCAGTTACACCCAAAGCTACAGCACAGCTACATGTAGCTCCCATTGGCACGCCTCTCTGGGAAGCCTGCCGCACACACCCTCCCTGGGCACTTCTCACAACAGTCAGCACTCCACACCTGGGATTCTGCGTCTGCAGCTCAACCAACCGCAGACTGAAAGCGTGCCCAAGGGGACGCGTCTGTGCTGAGCGAGCACGGACTTTCCCTAAATGTGGCCACGTGGCAGCGCTTGCATAGCACTTGCATTGTGCGAGGTAGCGTGAGTAATCGAGGGGTGGTGTCGAGTACACAGCAGGACACGTGCAGGAACACACAACTGTATGGGAGGGGCTTGGGAGCCCTTGGACTTTGGTGTACACAGGGGCGGGGGGCCTGGAACCAAGCCCCCATGAACACTGAGGGACAGCTGTGCCCATTCATACACACACATGACTCACACACACTACATACACACACACTGGGCTAACCCAGGACTCACACAAAACTCACACACGTGACACATACTGTACACACACACTGGACTCACACACAGTACACACTGTAGCTGCACACTGTATATACACACAGTACCTAATCACACACACAGTACACACACTATACACACTGTACATGCACACTGTATATGCACACTGTACTCACACACACTGTACACAATGTACACACACTGTATACACACTGTACTCACACACTGTACACACACTGTACATGTTGCACACACTGTACATGCTCAACTGTGCTCACACACACAAGCAGAAGTCTTGACGCAGACACTAGCCTCCTGTCCACTGAGGCTTTTTAAGCTTTTCATTTATTTTAGAGACAGGGCGCCCGTCTCACGGTCCCTCTTCAAATGTCCATCACAGCCAGGAAGGGGCTGGGCTGAAGCCACAGCCGGGAGCTCACAGTGGCTGTCGGGGACTCAGTTCTGGGAGCTGCATCGGCAGGAGCTGCGGCCCGAGCCAGAGCACCCAGCCCGCGGAGCGACGCCGGAACCTCCAGGCAGAACAGACTCCAGTCTGCTTCGAGCGCCCGTGTCATAGACGAGTTTCTGATGATCCTGTGTGTCCCAGTTTCTCCCCGTCGACACACCGTGGCCTGGCCAGCCTGATGGCAAAAGTCAGTGTCCTCCAGCACATCGGAGCTTGTTTTCCCCTGGGTGCTGTCCCCTCACTGTCACACCCAGAGGGTGACAATGACTCTGGCCTCTGTGCCCTTCTAGACAGACAGATTTCTACACAACTCGGGCGAACGCCAGACTCACAGCAGTCACCTGCAGAGCACTAGGGATCCCTCCCCCGCCGAGTGAGGCCGGGGGTTCCTGAGCGTCCCCGGCTCCTGGGTTCCATCCCACGGGAGATGCTCACACCCCACGCGCGTGCTGGGCAGCGCCAGTGCCTGCAGCCGGGCCAGGCGTGGACGTGCCAGGTCCGCGGCCACATGCTGTCGGTCACTGCCTCTGCCTTGTGGGGTGACGGCTGCCGCCGATGACACTCCAGAGAGCAAGCGCGGCTGAGCTCAGACAAAACCTGACTTTCCGACACGCACAGGGCAGGGGTTCAGCCCGGGCAGGACTCGGGTTCCCCCCTGCGTGTGCCACCTCTGCCCATCCAGACCCGCCCTGCCCTCCGTGCTGGCCACGGCCTGCTGAGGCAGGCCCAGCACCACCACGGGTCCCACGGGGCTCGCACAGAGCATGGCCAGCCGCCCCCTGCGACAGCCATCCCATGTGCGAGGGACAAACTGACCGCCACAAGCTGCCCTGGGACTGTCGGGATCCACGGCAGGGGCTGCTGGTCACAGCCCTGTCCTGTGGATGAGGTGAGCTGGGAGCACATGGGGACGGGGCAGGGGGAGGAGCGGGGCAGGGGGACGCGGAGAGGTCAAGGCTGTGGAGGCCTTTAACCATGCAGAGCTGCGGGAGCAGCTGTGTGCGGAATCCCGGGTCCCCTCGGTGCTGCCACCATGCAGGGGACTGCACTGGGTGTGCACTCGGGGAGACCTGGCCACTCCGCAGCATGGGCAGCCGTCTGTGGTGGGCACGGCCTGGGGCCATCGCCCCGTCCAGCAGACGTCAGCAGCCAACTGCCCCAGCTCCCCTAGGCGCTGGTCACCAGGAGGCCCCCCGGGGGCTGGCTGCTGCGTGCAAGTGGACCTGGAAACCCATCCCTGACCAGTGCGAGTCAGAGCCCACGGGGACCCCCGAGCCCAGCCTCCACAGGGTTCAACCGCCCAAGACAACCAGACACTGTGGGAGAGCCTTGGCCAGGGCGGGGCGCCCCCGGGGTGCGTGGGGAAGAGGGGTCTGGCAACACAGCCGCGGCTCGGGCGCACTGGCTGGAGAGCGAGCAACATGAACGAATGAATCCACATGAGCGAATGAATGAATGAATGTGCGCATTCGCTCAGACCCACGGAGCGAGGGCGGAGTGATCCGGGCACTGTGGCCGAGGCGCTGCGGTCCTGTCGCCAGAAACCGTGGGGAAGTGAGCGCATCCCCTCCCCCGGTGTCGCTTCGCTGGCAGACGCTCTCCGAGAATAGTTTTCCGATGAGGCGCGTGTGACCAACGTCTCCAAGCACCATAAAATCAATTGCGTTCGTGGCAGGAAGCCCATTCTGTGGGGGGGCCCCCACGGCCGCCTCACGGCCAAGAGACTGGGAGACGAGCCACGAAGACCCCGACCGCCCAGGCCTGACCCAGCGGCGCCCGTGGCCACTGTGGCCCTGGCTTCTCCAGGGCTCGCACGCACGAGGTGGCAAAGACCCCCGTGGCCACCAGGCTCCTCCGGCGCCTGCGCGAGGTCAGCCGAGGGAGGCGGCGACAGTGCCCCTCCCAGCCAGGGCCCGCGGGGTGGGCAGCGCCCCGGCTCAGGGCTCAGGGCTCAGGGCTCAGGGCAGCCCCACCCTCCCCAGCGCCCTCTGCTGACCCCCACCTCCCAGCCGGCGGCAGTAGAAGGCTGCCCTTGACACGCGCCCCGGGGGAGGGTCCCCAGGTCCCAGCGAGGGCCGAGCACACTGAGGGCTCAGTGCCACCCTGGCATCAGCAGGAGACCGAGAGCCCAGGACTGGCCCCCCAGCCAAGGGGCTGCCCCCCACACGGCAAGCCAGACACAGAGGGTCAGGGCCTCAGTGAGCAGGGGGAGCCGCGCCGCCATGATGCTCAAAGTCCTGCCGCTCCTCCACTCCAGGTGGGGCCGGGCCTCTGCCGCCCCAGGGCCACCGGGCCGGATGCCTTCGACTCTGTGACAACGGGGTGTCGAGCTGTGTGTTGTCTTAGGTTGTGTAGTGTCCTGCTGTGTTATCTTGTGTCGTCATGCTGTGTTGTGTCATGCTGCATTGTCGTGTTGTCGTATCGTGTTATTTCCATTGTGTTATCGTGTGTCATGTCATGTGTCGTGTCATGTCATGTAGTGTCGTGTTGTGTCATGTTATTTTGTATTATCTTGTGTTACGTGTTATGCTATGTTGTCATGTTTGTCATGTTGTGTCATGCCATATTGTCTTGTATCATGTCATGTCATATCATGCTGTCATGTTGTGCCATGTTGTCATGTGCTGTGTCATGTGCTGTGTCATGTTATTTTGTATTGCGTTTTGTGTCATGCAATGTCGTCATGTCATGTTGTGTCATGTGTTTTTCCTATTATCTTGTGTTGCGTGTTATGCTATGTTGCCATGTTGTGTCATGTTTGTCATGTTTTGTACTGTGTTATCTTGTGTCGTGTTGGGTTGTGTCATGTTGTCATGTCATGTGTCTTGTGTTATTTTGTACTGTTATCCTGTGTCATGTTGTGTCATGTCATGCCGTCATGTACCATGTTGTCATGTGCTGTGTCATGTCATGTTATTTTGTACTGTGCTATCTTGTGTCATGTTGTGTCATGTTGTCATGTCATGTCGTATTGTCATGTTGTGTCATGTTATTTTGTGTTATCTTGTGTTATGTGTTATGCTATGTTGTCATGTTTGTCATGTTGTCATGTCATGTGTCGTGTGTTATTTTGTACTGTCATCTTGTGTCGTGTTGTGTCATTGCTGTTGTGTTAACGACAGGCGTGCTGTGATGACAAAGGCCCCAGTCAGAGAGGACGACACAATTCACGGCGAGGAAACAAGAATGCCTCCGTGGCGACCGCGAGACGCTGCCCCCCACAGCTGTGTTCCTCACGGCGAGGAGGAAAGTCACACGGGAAAATGGAATGAAGTGCCTTGGCCTCCTGACAGCTGGATCCTGAGGCGCCAGCTGTGCGCCGAGCCCAAGGCCGAGACGACGCGGCGTGGCCGGCGGCACCAGGTGCCCCCCAGCCCATCAGGAAGCACTGCCGGGGGCGGGCGCAGGAAACAGGAAGTGAGGCCGGTCATCCCACCCCCCGCCTCCGTGGTGCTTCAGGGACACGAAAGTAAGTGTCAAATCTGCGAATTAAAGCAGCGTATTGGGGCCGGCGCTGTGGCGTAGCAGCAGGTAAAGCTGCCGCCTGCAGTGCTGACATCCCATATGGGCACCGGTTCGAGTCCCGGCTGCTCCACTTCCGATCCAGCTCTCTGCTCTGGCCTGGGAAAGCAGTGGAGGATGGCCCAAGTCAGCTTCGGATCAGCTCAGCTCCAGCCATTGTGGCCATCTTGGGGAGTGAACCAGGGGATGGAAGATCGATCTCTCTCTCTCTCTCTCTCTGCCTCTGCCTTTCTATAACTCGGCCTTTCAAATAAATAAATAAATCTTTTTATTAAAAAGTTGCTTATTTAGTGACTGTTGACAGGGAAAGCAGCTGTGATAAAAACAGAGTTGTGATCCCTGCCTCACACCGTGGCTTCCCGTGGAGACTGAAGGCGAGAGTGGCTCTCGGCCAGACACACGACTGGACAGGGGAGTGGCAACAGATTTGACATAAAGGAAAACGCTCCTGTGAAACAAGACTCACGACAGGTAACAGACGCTGTCAGCAGTGACAACACTCAACAATAGCTACCCTGAAATGCAGACGAGTGAAGACGGCTCCGGATGCCAGGGTCACGCTGGCATCTTCTGGTTCCTGGTGAGGGCTCTGTCCACGTAGAGCCCTGCGCTTCTTCTGACATCTCACTGGCCAGAGACACTCCCAGGTGCAGTCCCAGCCTGATGGAAAAGAGGACCCCAAAGTTGCAGCGGGACCCGGGACACAGCCTGGGCCACACACCACTATGCCCAGCCACGTGCCAGCGTGGCCTGGGCTAGAACCCATAACATAGCCTGGGGCACCCACCACCACTCCCAGCCACACACAGCATAGCCTGGGCTGGCAGCAAAGAATCCTAGAGAAATCGAGGCCAGGAGTGGCGCGGAGTCTCCTCTCCCCATTATCCAGCGAGGCGGGTGGACTTGGTGGCCCTGTGCCCCCGACCTGGCTGTGGCGGCCTCCTGGGGCATGCCGTGACCACACTGTCGTGGGCATCTGCTCCACGAGAATGGGTGTTCCCTCGCTGGACTCCCTGTCCCGCCACAGCAGGGAGGGCCCAGTGGGGAGAGGCTGGGCTCGACCCCACAGCAAACGATGAATGGCAGCCACCAAAAGTCTGAAGCTGTCCATCCAATGGCCACAGGGAACCGGCCCTCCCGACATGCACCAAGCAGGAAGAGAGCCCAGGCCTCGTGGAGGGCTCCGGAGGCCCTGGGCGGGCACTGAGCAGGGTCACGCCTGCGTCAGGACCCCAGAACCTGCAGACGCTGAGCGTGTGCCCTCCTCAGCCAAGGGTGTGGCTCTGTCACACAGCAGTGAACAGGAATCTGCCACTCGGCCCTGGCGGCCGCCGGAACCCGTGCCGAGCTCTGGGTGGTGGGCCGAGGCTGGGAGGGAGGGCAGAGAAATCCACAGCCCCCTAACAGGGCACAGGTGGCCGCCCGGGGCTGCACTGGAGACTGGAGGAGGGGTGCTGGTGGGCCCGATGCCCAGCAGGCCTGGGTCCCCCAAGCAGTAAGATGGCACGGAGAGGCGCCGTGCACATGGGCTGAGTCCCAGCTGCCGCTCCACAGACGCCCACACGGGGAGCCTGGGGTCGGATGCTCCCCAGTGCAATCATCCACTCTTGTCTGCCCAGAGCTCCTCAACCCCCCAGGGCAGCCCCTCCCCCGCCTCCGTCCACCCAGGCGCCCCAGAGCCACTGAGGAGTGGGGGCTTTGGGGCCCTGGGAAGACCCCTGTGCCTGAGCAGTTGCAGCTCCTCCCCCAAGAGGCTGCAGCGAGGATGAGGACGGCTGGGTCACTGCTTCCTCCCTCCTCGGTGCCTTTCCTGAGAACCGCCCAGCCCAGGCCAGGCCACTCAGCACAGCCGCTATGCGCCAGGGGCCGTTCACGGGGCTCATCAGAGGGTGGGAGCCTCAGCACCCAGGGGCCGTTCACGGGGCTCACCAGAGGGTGGGGGGCCTCAGCACCCAGGGGCCGTTCACGGGGCTCACCAGAGGGTGGGGGACCTCAGCACCCAGGGGCC
>CM027409.1:84678246-84696318 GCA_015711505.1 Sylvilagus bachmani
AGCGAAGTCCCTGTTAGGGGCGACTCCAGCCCCTCGCAGGACCCCCTGCAGACGAGGCAGGCCCTGCCCCCCCCAGCCGGCCTCAGCGGGACTGGCAGGGTCGCTGGCCGCGGCTCCGCGACTCCGGGAGTGAGACGCGGGCTCTGGCGCACTTTGATGTGGGGCCCTCGCGCCCTCAGGCTGATTCTGTAGCCATTAAGAATGTGTTCCTTTTATCTGGGGCTGCCATTAATTGAATTTCAAAAATACTCTGAAATGTTTCTTATATAAAAGTCGGCTGAGTCCTGGAGGACATTTCTGTGTGATTTGCTGCCACGGTAATTAAAGGCGTGCGGGCGCGCTGGTCACCGCGGGCGACGCCCGGCTTCGTTCAGGGCGTGCGGTGCGGTGCTCCCTCCGCCACGTGTGGCCGGCACCTCCCGGGGGGCGCGCACAGTGAACCCTGGACAAGAGCTGACTCGCAGGGGCTCCCCGAGCCCCCACGCGCCCCCAGCCCCGCCCCTCTGCCGCATCGCACCCCGGCGCCCCCGGCCCCACCTGCTATTTCTGGACACACGGTAGCCTGTGACTGCTGGGCCTGTCCACGGAAGCCCCCAGAGCCGAAGGCGACAGGGCGTGGCGTCTGTGCCACTCCAGGGCCTGCTCCCAGGCCCCCAGCCGCCCTGAGGAATCGGCTGCGTGGGGCTGCCTTCCTCTGACGCAGGAGCAACTGAACCCCACGCGTGTCTTCTGGGGCCTGGGCTCTGTGGCTGCAGGCCTCGGTGGGTAAACGTTTCAGATGCAAACGCACAGACCCAGCGCTGGAGTTAACAGCCGTTCGCTGTTTATAACCGCGACTGCCTGGAAGAGGCGCCTCACACATCGCCTCACACATCGCCTCCCGACCTCCTGCCAACCCCGGAGGACGTGAGAGGGCCGAGGTGCGGGTCTCCCCACGCGGCCCAGCCCCCGGAGGGCGCTCTGCCCTGACAAGGAAACCGCGGCTAACGGGCAGCGCCCTCGCCACAGGCCCAGGCACGGACTCCTAGGACAGCTCCGCTCCGCCGCCCACCCCAGCGGCCCGGACGCCCCCTGCTCTGGGGCCTTCCCGTCACAGTGCCCTCGAGACCCTCGGCCCCTCCTCCAGAAAGCCCTGCCCCCCCCCCCGCGTGTCTCCCAGTGCGGGGGCAGCGTCGAGGCTGGGGCTGGGTGCGCGGTCTTCGCAGATGCCTGTGCGTGTCCCAGCAGCGCCCGCGAGGGAGGCGCGGCAGCCGAGCCGCACGGCCAAGCCCCAGGGGCACAGAGACTTGCCTGCAGATTGGGCTCTGGCGGCTCTGCCAGTGGGAAGACAAAGGAGGGATTGAAGGCGAGGGGGCGGGGGCGCAGGGCAGCCCTTGGCCTCTTGGGCCTCCTCGCAGCCAGCCCCCTGAGCTGCGCCCTGCACTGCTGGCCCAGGCTGCTCTCTGGCCGGGGTTGACCGCCCACTGGGAAGCCAGGGACTTGTCCTCCCATGCTTGCTCAGAGCCAGCCCCCAGGGGACTGAAGGGCAGTAAGAGGGCCTGGGGCAGCTGCCCCGAGGGAGGCCCAGGCTCTCACCTGTGGTCGGGAGTCAGGGCGGCGTGAGGCCCCGGGGGCCTCCAGATGAGCCATCCTGGGTGGGACCCCCTGAACCAGGGCCTTTCCTGCCTGAGCGCCTGCCTGGCCTGTCTGGGTGCCAGGGGCCAGGGCCAGGACCAGGGACGGAGCTGCGCACTCCCGGGCCCTGCTGCTCCGGCACCGCTAGGGAACAGGCCCAGTGATGGGAACCGAATCCGGTCTCCAGACCGCCCTCCAGGGGGAACCAAGCCCCCACCTTCTAGGGAGCCTGCTTCCATGAGCCCCTTCACAGACACCCAGAACACAAGGCTCATCCCTGCACCTGGGAGTGGCCCCACGGGGGTCACTGACATGTGTGCCCAGGCTACGCCTTCACCGTTACAGACAGCTCTGGGCCCAGCGTCCAGGTGGGCGTGGGGACGGCTCCACGGCACTCAGACTGCCCAGGGGAGAGGAGAGGTGAGCAGGGCCTACAAGTCCAGCACCCCACGTGCCGACAGCAGTCTTCAAAAGGATCAAGGCGTGGGGCCTGGAGTTCAGCACACTGAGTTAAAACCCACCTGCCACGCCGGCATCTCTTACTGGAGCACCTGCTGGAGCCCTGGCTGCTCCACTTCTGATCCCTCTCCCTGCTAATGGCCTGGGAAAGCCGTGAAGACGGCCCTAGTGCCTGGGCCCCTGCACCCACGCGGGACACCTGGATGAGGTTCCAGGCTCCTGGCTTAAGCCCAACCCGGTCCTGGCTGCTGAGCTGTTTGGTGAGTCAATCAGCAGACGAACGATCTCTCTCTCCCCTGCCCCGACCCTGCACCTGGCTTCTAAATAAGTAAAACAAAACTTCGAGCAACAACCGTGGGGGGTGGGGGGTGGGGGTGTCAGGAGGCCCACATGCCATGTGACAGCGAGCCCAGCGCCCTGCGAGGCAGCGGACGACGGGCCAAGTGCTTGGGTCCCAGCACCCATGTGGGAGACACAGCCTTGGCCATGGTGGGCACTGGGGGAGTGAACCAGTGGGTGGGAATCACGAGTGTCTGTGTCTGTGTCTGCCTTTTCAGGCAAAATGAAAACAAGTAAGTTTTTTTTTAAAATCATGAAAAATGTGTTTTAAGAAAAATATATTCATGGGTTTAAAAAATTTGCAGCAAAATAAACTTCTGCTTTACTTCTCCTCCCCCAGGCTGACTGAAAGCTCCTGGGGGGGGGTCATCTTGCAGCTCTGTGTCTCCTGTCTGGCAGCTGCGGGGACTTTGATCAGCGTCTGGGCCAGCACGGCGCCCACGCCGGCCACACCACTGAGCACTGAGAAAGGACACGGTCGTTCCTGAAGTCAAAGCATGGCGGGTGGCGGGGAGACAGGCAGTGCACGCCCCCAGAAACTGCCCCTGACCTGTCCTGCCAGCCCAGCCCGGGAAGCCGGCCCTCCACGCGGCTCCGAGGCCCCATTACCAGTGGCCCCTACGGCTCTGACCCTCCCGCCGCTGGCCTGAGCTCTGGAGGGAAACAGCCCGGTGCCCAGCCTTCAGGGGTTCCCTGTTGACCCCCCCTGGGCCCACCTACCCTGCCCTGGGCTCCTGGCCTCAGGCTGTGAGTCTGCAGGCCCGAGGTCAGCCCAGCCCAGCTCTGTGGTGGCGACTGCTGCACTGGTCCAGGTCAGTCCTCCCACAAGTCTATCGCTTTGGTTCACTCACCCCCACTTGCCCAAGTCCTGGTGCCCACACCAAAGCTCCTGGACTTCCAGAGTGCGGGTCGTGGACCGACGTGGACACCAGGGGGAGAAGCAGGAACTGCAGGAAAGAAAGGGAGGGTCTGAGCCTGGGGCCCGCTTGGATAGAGAGGAGACTCAGGGGCCCCCCACGGAAATGCAATGCGCCGCTCTAGTGGGACGGGCTGGGCTGGAGACGCCCCTGAGGCTGAGCCCAAGACAGCGGGGAGCAGCCCAGGTAGCCGCGCGCCCCCCTGCCGACCTGTGACGCCTTGGGAGTCCTCTTCTGAGCCCGGCGTCCAGGGCCAACCAGCCCCTCCCCACACCCCTGCCCGCACCCCGGCGCCCCCCGCGCCCAGCCAGCACCCCCGCGCCTCGCGGAGGGGAAAGTTGGCAGGTGCGCGGCGCCCGCGGGACAAAGCGCTGATGGGCGGCCGGGTGGGAGCCGCGCGCTCGCTCGCCCACGTCACGCCGGTGCGGGCTCGGCTGACGACCGCGGCGCCTGGGGACGCCGGCGCGCTCCGCTCGCCAGGTGCTCCGCCTGGAAATGTCTCCATTAGTTGTCGCCTGCTCCCCGGCGGAGCGCGCGCGCCGAGCCGCCCCGCAGAGCCCTCGCCGGCGGCCGGGAGCAGCCAGGCGCCACCGCAGGTAGGCGAGGTCCCGCGCCAGCCCCCGCCCCAGGGTTCCGAGACCCCTCCCCCCTTCCGAGGAGGCGGAGGCTCCGCGCGCAGCAAGGGGCGAGGGCGGCGGAGGCGGCGGCGGTGGCGGCGACTCCCGGTGCGTCCGGGGCTGCTCGCTGCTCCCCGCGGCCCTGGCGCCCACGCGGCGCGGGCAGGCGCTTCCCCAGCGCAGGTAGGGAGTGGGTTCGGCCTCGCAAACTTTGTAAGGATCGCTCCTGCGCCGGAGGGGACAAAGTTTGCCGCCCGCCCGGTGGGGTCTCCGGGGGCCGCTGCGTTCGCTGCAAGTTGCGGGAGGGAGGGTGCGGGGTCCGGCGTGGGAGGCGGGGTGCAGGGGCCGGCGCCGGGTGGTGGGGCCTGCTCTGCGGTCGCCCTGACAGCGCTCGGCCGTGCCTGGAGAGGCGCCCTGGGAGCAAGCAGGGGCGCGGCGGGAAAGCCGAGCAGAGGGCCGGAGGGGTGGGTGTTTCGGGGACCAGGGCTCGTCCCCCGGGCTTTGAAGGGACTCCTAGGGCGGACTGCCAGGGAGCGACTTGCTAACCTCGGGGTTCACCCTGCGGCGCCGACAGCTAGCGGCCCTCTGGACCCCACACCTCGCCGGGGTGTGCGGGGAGTAGCGAGCGGGCACAGCCGTCCAGCGAGGGCTCGGCCCTTCCCCGCGCTCCCTGCCCCGCCTTGGCCTCCCGCTGGGGCCAAGTTCTCTGAGCCGGAAGAAGCTCGCAGCCCACTCTGTGCGAGAAGGGGATGGCCAGGGCCCAGCAGATGGCAGGAAGGACTGGCTGGGCCTGGCTCCCCAGCCGCTTCCCTCCGTTCAGGCGGCCAACACCAACCCCTAGCTGGGCAGGTGTGCGTGGGAGCCCCTCCTGTTCGACGCTGGGCCCCCCTAAAGCCTGGGCCCGCCAGCGTCCCGGGCTCCTTTCGCTCTCTGAGGCCAGCGCGTGCCCCTCTGCAAGGCCGAGCTGCGGCTGCGTGCCTGGAAAGGCGCAGGACTGCTGGCCGAGCTGCTCACAGGTGTATTTAGAACTGGGGTCCCCGCGACTCAGGAGCTTTGCACGCGGCCTGTATGCGGGCTGAGGTGGCTCTCCCGGTCTGTCCACTCCGGGCTCCTGGGCCCAGGGCTTGGCCTTTCAGGAAGGGGACTTGGGCAGGGGTTCCAGAAAGATCTGGGGGTCAAGGCAGGCCCAGGCGTCCCAGGTTCGCGCGTGGGCCTCGGCCAGGCACCAGGTGGCCAGCAGACTGCCCAGGCACCTGCCCACCTGCTGGAGCCAGGCGGTGCTGACCCTGTGTCCCGAGGTGCGGCCAGCCCTGTCGGGAGCCTCCTGCTCCTCGGGGAACTGCGAGCTTCCCCCCGAGCGCCGCCAGGACAGAGCCCCGGGCAGCCTCACGGCCTGGGTTGGGGAGGAAGCGGACGGTCCGGGTGCAGCAGCCAGGGCAAGTGGGGTCCCTGAACCCATTTCTGGGTCGAAGAAAAAGGGCGGCCTGCCAGAGATCCAGGAGGGGCTGCAGGCGACACAGAGTGCCTGTTAACTCAGCAGGTCGCAAAGGTGAGCCTGAGCCCAGTGGGGGCTCGGCGGAGAAGCCCCTGAAGCCACTCCCCAGAGGCCCCCCGCAGACCGGCTGGCCGGGAAGTGGAGGTTGCGCGTGCTCGGCTCCGGGCGCGAGAGCGCGTCTGCTCCGAGGAGAACGGCTGCGTGCCCCGGCCGCAGTCCCCCGCGCGCATTGGCCCGCGCGGCCGGGGAAAGAAGCGTGGCGCGCAGGCCCCGGCGCTCGCTCCGGAGCACCCAGGCCCCCACCTTCACCCCAGGCGCAGGGCGAAGGCCTCCAGGCCCTGGGCCCTGGCCTCCCTCGCCCCCCACCCCGCCCCACGGCCAGCTGCTCCGCCCTCCCTCGTCCCCCCTCCCCACGGCCAGGACGGTGCGAGTTGTTTGTAAACAACAAATAATGGTTAAGTAGGAGGGGGTGCGGCGAGAGCCTCAGCCAAAGCCGGAAAACGGGCAGGCGTGGGGAGGGGGCGGGCGTGGGGAGGGGCGTGGGGGAGGGGCGGCAGCGCAGGAAGGCAGCGAGATTGAGACGCGATTCCAGCGAGAAGCCCGGTGGCTAGTTTCTTATTATTTACAGGAAGGTGATATTAGCAATTCGGGTGAGGGAAATAAACGCGGCCCGCCGTGAAATCAATACGGGATCCAGGAGCGATCGCGAGCGTCGCCTGGCTACGTCCGCTGTCCGCGTCTGCCGGCGGCCACGCCGACCCGTCCGAATCCTTTGCATGGAGGGGCCGTTCGTTATTTCCGACGCCTTCCGCGCGCGAGCGGCTCGGACGCGCCCGGCTGCGGTCCAGCGCGATCGGAGAACTCGGATTTCCATCTGTAAATTAAAGCAATTACGCAGCAGATATCATATGATGTGTACCGCGGGCTCCGGGTAGTCATCAATCACCTTGCACCGAGCTGTCAGGGCCGGCAGATTCGCTTCTGCGAGGCAGCCCCGCAGCCCGGGGCTGGCGACACCGCCATCATCCATGCGAGGGTGACCCGGTGAGCCCAGGAATCTTTCCGAGCAAGTCTGCACAGCGCCGCCCAGCGCGGCGCCGCTCCCGGGCGAGCGCGGCGGGGGCGGGCCGGGACCCCGGAGCGCGGCGGCGCGAATCGCGCGGAGACAGTGCGGAGTGGCCCGGGCGCCCCCTCGCCGCCTGCTCTGTGGCCTCCCCCTCTGACCTCGGGCAAGCCCTGGGGCGCGCACCCCTCCTCCTCCCCGCACCGCTCCCCCGGCAGGAGGCTGCGCAAAGGCGGACAGGGGGAGGGCGCTTTTGCCCGGCGCCCGGCGCCCCCCTCCCCCGCGCCCTGGCCGACTAGGAGGGGCCCCGGGGCCGAGTTGGGAAACCTGCTCTCCAGAGTGCGCGGGGACGTCTGGCGGCGCCCGGCGCAGCCAAGGGAGACCGGGAGCGACCGGAGCTGGGCGGCCCGCGGGGGAGGGATAGGGGGGCGAGGCGGGGAGGAGAGGCCAGGGCGGCTGGCTGCGCGGAGACCCAGAGGGCCCGAAGCGGCGCGGGGCCGGCGCTCTCCGGGGAGGCCGCGCAGCACCGGGGCCACCAGTCCCGGGGCGGAGTGTCCGGCTGTGGGGAAGGCCCGGGCGACCTCGCGCCCGAGGACATCTCGCCCCCCGGGGCCGGCGCTCTCGCGGCCGCAGGTGGCTCCCAGCGCCCTTCGTGGTCGGGCGGAGCTGCTGGGAGGTGTGGCCGAGCTTGCAGACAATGGCGGGGAGAGGCTGGCGCTGCCCGCCGGCGCGCGGTTCATTTTAACTGTCGGTGACATCCTCAGCGAAGACTCGGTCGCGTGTCCCTCCCAGGCCTCATTTGTAATTGAGACGAATGATGGCAGCGGGGCGGGCAGGAGCAGCTGCTCGTTAATTAATTTCTAATTAAAAGTGCTTCAGTCCTCGGTGACTAAGGAGAACCCCGCGCTTCGGCGCAATGTCGGCTCCTGGGGCGGGATGCTCGCGGGAAAGCCCCAGGCCCCTTCGCCGGCCAGGGGTGCGCGGCTGGGCCCCGCCAAGTGACCCGCGCGCCCGCGGCCAAGCCGGGCAGGGGCCTGTGCTGACGTCAGAGCCAGGGCCGCTTAAAGCCAGCACATCGGCCACGGTGGGGACGCGCGCCCCGTTATCCCCACGCACCCTGGTTTTTTTGCGGGGGGTGGGTTGCAAAGATGCTGTGCTGCCGCCGCGGCGAGGCCGGGCGGCCCCAGAGCTCCTCAAGGCTCCGAATCCCAGACGCTGAGGGCCAGCTGCTGCGGCCCTCGCGGCTCACTTTCTTCCCGCGTTAGAAAAGTTTGCGGAGCGCGTGCACGCATTAACCGGCTCTCCCGCTCCGCCCTCCCAGCGCCTAGGAGCCCCCAGCCTGCAGCCGTGGCCGCGCCCCCGAGCAGGACCCCGCCGGCCACGCCCGCCATGTCCTACACGCAGTTCGGATACCCCTACTCCTCGGCCCCCCAGGTAAGGAGCAACGACGGCTGCGGGGGACGCGCGGCGCGCCGAGGCCCCGTCCCGGCCGGCGGGCAGGGCCTGGCTCGTGCCGCGCGACCCCTCCTCCGGCGGGTGGACACCGCTCGGCTCTGGGAGGGCAAGGGCGCCGTGAAAACTCGGCTAGGTGGTGGGGGGTCCACATTCCCATCGGAGCCCCGAGACCTGGGGAGCCGGCGGACAAGGAGACACGTGGCTCACGAAGGTGTCGTTGACCCGGGGGCCCGGAGCGGGCCCTGCGTGGCCACAGGCGGCCGGGAGCGCCCCCGAGGGCCCCGCGCTTCCTCGCCGCCCTCTCCCCGCAGTTCCTGATGGCCGCCAACTCCCTGAGCGCGTGCTGCGAGTCGGGCGGCCGTGCGCTGGCCGAGCCCGGGCCCGCCGCCTCGGCCCAGGCGCAGGTCTACTGCCCGGTCTACGAGAGCCGGCTGCTGGCCACCGCGCGCCACGAGCTGAACTCGGCCGCAGCGCTCGGCGTCTACGGAGGCGCCTACGGGGGCTCGCAGAGCTACGGCAACTACGTGACCTACGGCTCCGACGCGTCTGCCTTCTACTCGCTGGTGAGGGGCGCCCCGCTCCCCCGCTGCCTCGCGCCGGGACGTGGTCCTGGGTTCCGGGTCGGGCTCGCGCGAGGGGACGGGCAGGCGGGCTGCCGTGTCGGACGCCGTCATTGCCCTGGGGTCTCCCTGGGACCCCGACGTCGTCTCGCGTGCGTTCGCTCGCCCCTCCCCCGCCCCGCCTCCCTCCCCACCCCTGCCCCGCCTCCCCAAGCCCCCACCCCAGCGCCCCTCCCCGCTCTTCGTCCTCTCTTCCGCCCCTCGACCGCGCCCTCCCTCCTCGGTCGGGGCTGGGGCTCGAACGCGCGGGGAGGAGGCCGGAGCCACAGGGTGGGGCGGGGCCGAGCGGGATCTGCGCGACGCCGCCACCCGACTCCTCGCCCCCGCAGAACGGCTTCGACTCCAAGGAGGGGACGGGGTCTGCGCATGCGGGGCTCGCGCCCGCCGCCGCCGCCGCCGCCGCCTACTACCCGTACGAGCCGGCCCTGGGCCAGTACCCGTACGACAGGTGAGGTCCTGCCCGGCTCCCACCGCAGGGCCGCTGCGTGTCCGCCGCCAGCCAACACCACACCAGTCCTGGGTCGCGGGCGACTCCCTGGCCGGCGTCCTGCGGGCCACAGCGGCCCCGGCCCTCCTGCATCGGGGCTCAGCAGTGCCACGATGTGGGGCAGCTTTCCTCCGGCCCAGTGCCCCTGCGCCCAGCGACAGCCTGCCCGTCGTCCATGGGCACCGTTACAAACGGAACCTGAGAAAGCCCGCTGAGTCCCTGCGGACTGGATGCCCACGGGTGGCTTTGTCAGGGTGCGGTCCCATGTCTGAGGCATGTTGGGGGGAGGGGCTCAGAGGGGTGCGCAGGAGCCCCATCACTCAGCCCTGTCCCTTTGGTGAGGGTCCAGGATCCCCGTGGTTTTAACATCCTCGCCCTCGGCCGCAAAGGCCAGGCATGGCGGCGGCCCAGCTCCCACGGGGCCTTCTGACCCTACGCATAACCCCTGCACAGCCAAGCCAAGCCCGCCGCGCCCCGGGGCTGCCCGTGGCACGGGTTCCGCGGCCGGTGCCCCACTGTTGAGCCTGTCTCCAGGTACGGGACCGTGGACAGCGGCACGCGGCGCAAGAACGCCACGCGGGAGACCACCAGCACGCTGAAGGCCTGGCTCAACGAGCACCGCAAGAACCCCTACCCCACCAAGGGCGAGAAGATCATGCTGGCCATCATCACCAAGATGACCCTCACGCAGGTCTCCACCTGGTTCGCCAACGCGCGCCGGCGGCTCAAGAAGGAGAACAAGATGACATGGCCGCCGCGGAACAAGTGCGCAGACGAGAAGCGGCCCTTCGCAGAGGGCGAGGAGGAGGAAGGCGGCGAGGACGCCGTGCGGGAGGAGGCCCCTAAGGGCGCCAAGAGCGGAGGTGCGGGCGGAGGTCTGCCTGCTGTGCCCGGGTCCCTGAGCCTTCCCCGGGGCTCCCTGCGGAGCCGGCACGTGGGGCCAAGGCTTGTGGTCCTGCACGGGCAGCGCCCCGGCTGTGGGGACGGTGTCAGCGGCGGAGACTGCACGCTGAGAGACGCTAGGCTCCCGTTTCCCTGTGGGTGGGAGGCTGCCCGTGGGCGACGGGGGTGCTTCTCTCAGCTCCAGGGTGGGCTGTGGGTGGGCGCTGCAGCTGACCCGCTGACCTCCGGCCCTCCACTGGCCATGTGCTCTCTCTCGACAGACCCGGTCAGCAAAGAGGAAAAGGAGCTGCAACTTAGTGACCTGGACGACTTCGACCCCCTGGAGGCCGAGACCCCGGAGTGCGAGCTGAAAGCGCCCTTCCAGCCCCTGGACGGCGGCCTGGAGCGCGTCCCCGCGGCGCCCGACCGTGCCGGCGCCCCCACCAAGGAGGTCTCGGGCGCCCTCTCCATGCCCCTGGCAGCCGGTGGTGCAGCCGCCCTGGACGAGGACCTAGAGAGGGCCCGGAGCTGCCTCCGGAGCACAGTGGCTGGACCAGAGCCGTCGCCTGGCGCGGAGGTTGGCCCGCAGGCGTGCGAGGCCAAGTTGGGCTTCGCGCCAGCCGCAGCGCCGGCGGGCCTCGAGGCTAAGCCGCGCATCTGGTCCCTGGCACAAACGGCCACGGCGGCCGCGACCACCCTGAACCAGACTGAGTTTCCGTCGTGCATGCTTAAGCGCCAAGGCCCTGTTGTGCCCGCAGCCTCATCCTCGGTGCCTGCGGCGTCCCCCTCCGGTGCCCTGGACAGGCACCAGGACTCCCCTGTGACCAGTCTCAGAAACTGGGTGGACGGGGTGTTCCACGACCCCATCCTCAGGCACAGCACTTTGAACCAGGCCTGGGCCACCGCCAAGGGCGCCCTCCTGGACCCGGGGCCGCTGGGACGCTCGCTGGGGGCGGGCGCCAACGTGCTGACGGCGCGCGCCTTCCCTCCCGCCGCGCCCCCCGACGCCCCGGAGTTGCTGGCGGTGCCCAAGGCCGGTGGCAAGCCCTTCTGCGCCTAACGCGGGCGGAGCCTAGCCGAGGCGCGCAGGCGGCGCGGACTCTTTGACCGAGTGTCAGAAGGCAGGCGAGAGCGCAGCCTACCTGGCCGGCAGCCCACCGGAAGGGGAGGACCTGGACTCGGGCTCCCGGGGCCGTGGACAGGCCGCGCGCGCTGTCCGGCCGGCCGGGCACGCCAACCCCACCTGGTCAAGTCGACCCGGTTTGTCCCCCGGAATTCGGGGAGCCGGGCGGAGAGCGCGCACAGAGCAAAGGGAGCGATGGAGTCTCAGATCCTCGGGCGTGCCTCTCCTTTCGGGCCTGAGGCATGCGGGGGTCGGCAGGCAGCGTCCCCAGCCTGTGTGGGCGCCCGCGCGTCGGCCCGCACCGACAGCACACCCCCCCCATGCACCACTGCTCACACTTGGTACAGTGATGGCTTCTAAATGTATGTCCACACCAGTAATTGCCTGCTTCGAGAGAGGCTCCTATAACCCAATAAAACCCAGTGATGGTGTCTGCATTGCAAAGTGAACTCAACACCCCACACCCTAGAAGATCGGCAGAGGAGGCGGTGCCAGTCCCCCGGGAAAGGGCGAGCTGAGGTGGGGACTGGCCCCCGGACCTCCGCCGGGAAGCGAGGCCCCGCGTGAAGGTGCGGGGGCTGCCCCACCGGACTTGAACGCGTCCGACCTAGAACTTCGCCACCGCAGGACGCTGTTGAAACTGGTGTAGGAGACTCCCCCCGGGCTGTGGGACGGGGCCTGGGATCCCAACTCCACACGACCCCAACCCCCCCCCCCCTCCAGGGACAGAAATGCGTCCTTAGCCGCGGAAGGGAGGTGGGGTGGACCGAAAGGCCTCCGGGCCGCGGGGACGGCTGGGGAAGGAACCCGCCGGGCCCCCTCGGGCTGGGAGCGCGCGGGCCGGCCCTGCCTGGCCGCTCCGGGCTGCGCAAACCGCGGCCTTGCCCCCAAAGCCCACTTCCACCCGCCCGTCTCCCGTGCCGCCCCGCCCCGCTGCAGAGGAGGTCGGGAAGGTCCGCGAGCCTGGGGGGGGGGGAGCCCTGGGGAGGCGGGGACCCGGACAGAGATTGACAGCCGCGGAGACCCTAGCTCGAGGTGGGACCTCGGCGAGGGGCACGCGAGGCCAGCGCTGTCTCGCTCCAGCGAGCCTGGAGCGGGGGCCCGCCTGGAGCCTCGTGGGGGTCTTCGGCCCCCAGAAGTCTCAGGCTATCTGGGCGCCGGGAACCGCCTTCGCCCCGTGCGCGGCGGGGTCCGGGACGCCCGGGTCGCCCGCGCGGGGCCCCGCCCCGAGCCCCGACGGCAGGGCGGGCGCCGCGGCCGCGCGGTAATTGGATTGTAGCCGGCCCCGCGCTGTCACCGTATTGACTTTCGCGCTCTTGGATGATATTATCGAGGTCCGGAAGCTCGCCGCTGATGTGCCTGTCAAAAGGCTGCGGCAGGAGCCCCCGGCCTGGCGAGCGAGCATCAGCCAAGATAATTTGAAGTGAAATTTTCATTTTGACAGTGAACCCCGCAATTTCCAGCGGCGCGGCGCTCCGCGAGCTCGCTGGCAGCGGCGGCTGCGCGGGAAGCCCACGTCTCGGGCTGAAAAGGGCAGAAGAACGCGAATTAGTTGTAACAGATAAAAGGGCAGAAGGAAGGAGTCAAGGGGACTTGACAGGAGGAGCGAAAGTGGAGTCCCCGGGGAGGGCGCGCGGGCCGCGGCGGGGGCGCCGCGAATGCTAATGCGGCCGCCGAGCGCGCCCCCGCCGCGGGCCCAGACAAAGCCGGGCGCGGGCGGCCGCCGAGGCGCAAAGCCGGGGCTGGCACCTGGGCCCGGCGCCCAGGCCAGGGCGGCGCGGCGGGGTCCCGCTGGGCCCGGGGCGCCGAGCGCTCCCGCGGCCGCCCGCGCCTGGCGCGGTACCTGGCGCGGGCACCCCCGTCGCGCCCGTGGCTCCGGCCGTCGGAACCCCGCGCGGCGGGCTGCCCGGAGCCAGGTGGAATTGGCTGGCGACCGCGCGTTCCGGAACGCACAGAGAGGCCGCGAAGTGGAGCCCTCCGGGCGGGGGCGGGCCGGGGGCTCGGGGGTCCCCGCGCCTCCGGGCGGTGCGGAGGGCGAGGCCGCGCGCGGAGGGCCCGGGGCAGGGCCCGGGGCGGCGCGTCCCCGCAGCGCGCCCAGGCGTGGCGCAGGCGAAGGCGCCGGGCGGGGGTGTCGAACGCACCGCGCTCCTCACGTGGCGCCCGAGTGAAACCGCAATCAGCGGCGCGTTACTTTTCATTAAGCGGGTCTGACAGCGGCGCGAGCGGGCTCGCGGGAGCCGCGCGGGAAATATACGGCCCTCCCGCGCGGCCGGGCGCGTCCTGAGCTCCATTAACGCTCGTAGCCGCGGGACACGGGCTCGGAGAGCGGCGCAGGCTGAAAGCTTTATCGACCCCGGACCGCGCTGACGGCTCCATCTTCCTTTTCTCCCTTCCTTTTTTTTTTTTTTTTTTTTTTTTTTTTTTAACTTACGGGAGAGGCCTGGCGAGGTGCTGGAGTCTGACAGGGCACCCTATGGACTAGAGCGAGCCAGGGACGCCAGCCCCTAAATGATGTTTAAGAGGCGGCCAATTAAGATTTAAAGCGGCCGGCCCCAGAGAGCACACGCGACCCGACCCGTGCTGCGCCGGCCCTCCTGCCCCTGCCCCGCCCTCTGGGTTCTCTCTCTCTCTCTCTCTCTCTCTCTCTCTCCATGCCTCCCTCCCTCCCTCCCTCCCCCCCTTCCTGTCTTCTTTGCTCCCCCCACCTGTCCCCTAGGCCCACCCACAGGTGGCTGGGGCGGTGGGCAGCCCCGCCTGCCCTCAGTGTCCTCTGTGGCCTGGGAGGCCACAGGAGTCTGAGTGGCCTCTCCCCAGGGTTCAGGCCACGGCATGGAGCAGAGGAGGAGCCCCAGGGTGGGAACATCTGGGGGCCGCCCCCAAACACAGCCAGTGGGGGTTCCCCTCCTGCCAGGCCCCAGGAGGGTGCTGGCTCCTTAGGGGAGCTCCTATGACAGCCAAAGCCCTCACCTGGGTCACCTCCTTCCGGGTGATGCCGGGCAGGGCCCCGTGGGCCACCACCTGAAGGCACTGGACGACTCACCCAGGGTCACCTCCTGGGAAGGCAAGGGGCCCAAGAAGGAAGCACTGTGACCCTGTGACACGACCCCAGACAAAGGCCCTGCAGGAGGGAGCCTACAGTGGGGGGCGGGGGGGGGGCCCTCCAGGGTGTCCGCATCGCCTCTAGAGCAAAGGCCTTCTCCCAAGAGGAGAGTTTTGGGGGTGCAGACTGGGGGCTCCCAGGGCCGGAACAGACTGGGGGCCCTGAGACAGCCTCCTCGCGCCTCTGGGGAGGACAGGGATGGGGCCTCTGCGGAGGATCCTGGGCATGACCTGGAGCTAGGGGGCGCTCCTCCCAGCAGCAGGGGCTCTGTGGGGGCCACCTCCCCTCCTAACGTCAAAACCAGGGCGAGGCGTCTGGCACAGCAGCAGAGCTGCGGCTTGCGACCCCCTGTGCCCTGTCAGGTTTCTGGTTCAATCCCCGCTCCTCTCCTTCCAGCTCAGCTTCCTGCTAAGGCACCTGGGAGGCTCCAGGACTTGGGGCCCTGCCGAGTTCTGGCACTTGGGCCTGGTCAGCCCTGGTGGGTTGGCATTTGGGGAGTGAACCAGGAAATCAAAGATCTCTCTCAAAGATCCACGATCACGTGCCGTGGGGCTGGGGGCTGGGTATCAGCTGGGTGGTCTGCGTGCAGAACTGTCACTCAGTCACAGGGGGCGGAGAGCTCAGAGATGACACGAGTGGGAGGGGCCACCCAGGCAGGGCTCTGACCTGCTGGAGAGAGCATAGCTGGGCTCTGGGCAGGACCCCCAGGCTGCTGGGCAGGGCCATGGGGGTGGCTGGGCCGGCACAGGCTGCTGACTCCGACCTGGGCTCACCTGCCAGGGGGCGGCAGGAGGTTGAGGGTGTGGAAGATATACACTGGCCACCAAGGTGAAGGTGGCCATCGTGCACCCAAGGACAGAGGGACGGCAGCTGGCTGTGAGGACGTCACTGTCTGTCATCATCACCTACCAGACAGGGCCAAGGAATCCGAGCAGAGTCTTCATGCCAGGCAACTGGAGCTGAGCCAACAGAGCCAGGCACCACTGGTGCTGAGCCCAGGGCGGGGCAGGGGGGCAAGCTGGACATTGAGCCAGGTGTGTCCTGGCCACACCGCGGGCACCTGCTTGGACGCCCTGCAGGCTCTAAGGCCGCGCAGGGTCACAGCTCCCACAAGGTGGGGGGACGATGCTGCCCTGAAGCACCTGGGCGCCTCACCCAGCCCAGCTGCTCCTGCCGTGGTGTGACGTGGGAGGAAAGAGGAGGCCGGGAGAGGCCCTAGGGAAGGTCTGGGGGTGAGCCCAGGAAGAACATGGGAGGAGAGGACATCTACATGTACACACATGCACGCACAGTGCACACGCATGCAGTGTACACACACCGTGAACACACACCCACAGGAGTGCGCACAGGTGCCACAGTCACACGTGAGCACACACTGTACACAGGACATTCACACATGTGTACACATGCACACACGGTACACATGTGCACACAGGCACAACTCATTCTGACACGAACACATACCCAAACCCAGTGCAAACACACAAGCACACCCACATGTGTGACACACATGCACACCGTGTACACATGTGCTCACAGGCACAGCACTTCACACGTGAGCATACGTGCACAATCCATGCAACACACATGTGCACACACACAGCACATACACACTGTCTCGGCTTCTTTCCCTCTCTCCCTGCCCCCCCACAAGCATACGCACACTCATGTGCACATACACGTGTGCACACATGCACGCTGTTCCTCCCCCATCCGTGCACACACCCAGGAGCACACTCATGCACGCACATGTGCTGCACCCAGAGCCATGTGAGGCTGCAGAGTTTCCCACAGTGGGTGAGCCGTGGCCTCCTCACAGTGGCGCCGCGGGGCAGGGCCGGCAGCTCCATAGCTGCCCGCGTGGGGGGCAGCATCGTCAGGCCGGAGTTTGCCTGGAGGGAGCCCGTGGGCTGCACCTGCGGGGGAATCCCAGGTGTGGGGAAGGACACAGGTGCAGCCCTCCAGGGAGAGCAGCTGGGCCTAGGCCAGGGTCACAGCCCTGCGTGGGACGGGTGATGGAGCAGTGCCCAGTGTAAGGAGAACACGGCAGGTGGGCAGCTCCCGCCCCACTCCACTGCCAGGCCAGCAGCCCACCCAGCTCATTCCACGCCAGCTCCAGGATCCCCACACCCCACTCCCTGCCTGGGAGCGAGACGCTGGCCCCTGCTCAGCCAGGCTCCGAGGCTCCTTCCTCTCCCACTTGCTGCGCTTCCGGGCCGGAGTTCCCAGTGGCCTCGGCGGCGGCAGCAGAGTCTGTCCCAGCACACACGTGCTTTGCGCTGTAGTTGCGCTGCACATGGGACCTCAGTGACTGACTTTGATCAGGGTCTCCGTGGGACATCAGCCAGGTGCAGACGGTCGGCCTGAGCGCAGTCCAGCAGGACAGCTGCACTCGCCAAGGGCGGGGGTGTTGGGCTCACCTCTGCTCCCACCCACTTCTGGGTCTGGCGGGCATCTCCTGTCCACCCTGTGGCCACAGCCGTCAGCCCTGGCCCTTCCCTGTCCTTGGGACATGGATGCTGGCAGAGAGGGTGGGGATGCCCAGGGGAGCGGAACTCAGGACTGCGGGGCCACAGCTGGCTTCCTGCTTGGTGCCCGTCCAGGGCAGCTTTCTGTGGCGCCCTCCCAGGGCCCTGTGGCGTGGGGGAGCCCCTCAGGGTTGATCCTCGGTGCTGGTCAGGGCCTGGGGTGGACAGCTTCGGACGGGCAGGCGCCTCTGTGAGCCTCGGGGCTGAGAGCATCTGGTTTTCTGGGGCGGCTGTGGAGCAGGAGGGGAGGAGTGGCCAGGTGGCCTCCACGGGCTGCCTTAGTGGCGCCTCTGTGGTTCGGAAGCCCCAGGCACAGGCCTGCTGGGTCCCTGGGGGCAGCGGGGAGGGGCTCGAGGTCACCCAGGAGCTGCCAGGGAGCTTTTGGGGCCATTGGCCACCCTACAGCAGGAGAGGGGCTCTGCCCGCCGCGTTCGGTAAAGACTCCCTCACTTGGGGGCCTGCAGCCGCCAGCCCGCGGCATCCCCATTCCTCAGCTGCTCACCACTGATGGGCGGCTGCTGGCTCCGCCCTGGAGCCAGGATTCTTGCTGTTATCTTGATTCTGACCCTAAACTGCTCCTTCCCCCACAGCCATGGCTGATTAGGGAGTTATCTGCACATTGGAGACTTTTTACCTGTTTCTGTGGTTCCCCCAGTGCTGCAGCTGGAGGCGGGGCCTCCGTGTGCTTGGCCCTGGGAGGGGCACGCTGTGGTCCTGGCCAGGACGGAGACACGCTGCGCAGTCCTTCTACCCTCCAAGTGCAACGCCCCAGCACGTCTCATGCTCCCCCCGACCCCTACACAGACGCGCCCACTCTAGGAAACAGGGGTGTCCACAGGCCCTCCTCCTCCACCACGTCTGTCTGGAAGCGCTGCCCTGGCATCTGGGGGGGCTGTGGTTCATCAGACCCCAGGACACAGCTGGTGGACCTGGGGGTGGTGACGGGGGTGGGTGTGCACGGGGACCTGTCCCGGGGTCGCCGCACAGTTCCCATAAAGTCACGCCCAGGGTTCATGGCCATGTCCCTACTTCTGCTTTATTTTCCACCTTGGGGGCCTGGACCCAGCACCCACACCGAGGCTGGGGAGGCCCTCTCCAAGCTTGGACAGGCAGCAGGGCTCAGCAGCCA
Source organism: Sylvilagus bachmani (assembly GCA_015711505.1). Lineage (NCBI taxonomy): Eukaryota > Metazoa > Chordata > Mammalia > Lagomorpha > Leporidae > Sylvilagus > Sylvilagus bachmani. Next base: position 84,696,075 of record CM027409.1, read on the forward strand.
GGGCCGTCCACACTTCGTGCCCCCCAGGCTCCCCGTGGCGTCCCCTGCACACAAGCCCTGAAGAGGGGCACTGTCGGTGCCACGGCATCCAACAGGAGCCCCCAACCCTGGGGCCCGGCACAGGAGTGACAGCTGCTGCTCGCAGCCAGCAGGGAGGACTGGGGACGATGTTCTCCTCCTGAGACCACGGGAGGACTGGGGACAATGTTCTCCTCCTGAGACCACGGGAGGACTGGGGACAATG
>CM027409.1:84696418-84716773 GCA_015711505.1 Sylvilagus bachmani
GGGGCCAGGCTGGGCCCTGCGTGGTTCCACGGCTCGCCCACTGTCCCTGCAGGGCCCCGGCTCCGTCCACTCCCAGGGGCCAGCCAGAGAAGAAGGGAAGGGAAGCCTCTGCTCTCTGAGGACCTGGGGGGCAGCCGCGTGGGGCCCCTCCAGCTCGGGCAGGGTCCGCCATCCCCTCTGGGACCACTTCCCTCATCCCGTGATCACCCGGCAGGACAGAGTGGCGGTGGCTCTGCTGCCTGCCCGGTTACAAAACAGCCTCCAGGGCCTGCCGCGGCCTCTGGAGTCCGTGCCTGGGTGCAGGGCGAGGCTGCAGCATGCACAGGAAGGGCTGGGCGCAGGGGCCGGGCGGTTTGGAGGAAGCCCTGGGGGGGGGGGGGGACCTGGGAACCTGAGCCCCCTCCGGGCCTAGCACAGGAGCATCTGGGGCAGTTGGCTCGCTGGACACTGAATCAGGGAGCTGGAGACGCCGAGGCCCCCTCTCCCCCACCCCTGCCCACACCCCCCTGAGACCCCAGGGGGCGGAGGGTCTGCTGCTGTTCCTGGGCTGATAGGGCCCGGCTGACCCGAGGCCCTGGCCCTGGGCTAGGCCAGGTGTGCAGCTGGGGGCCCTGCTCGGGTCTGCTGGTTGCTCTGTGTGGCTTTGAGAGTAGGTTGGAACACCCACGGCTGCCACAGAGAATGGAGCCGGACACCAGTGGGCGAGGAACGCCTCAGGGAGACGGGGCTGTGCCCAGAGCTGTCCACCTGGAGAGAGTGAGAGCGGGGGGTCGGCAGCTACTGGCCCCCAGCGCTCCCGCCGCACAGCCGCTGCTGGTGGCCCCCGGGGCCCTGCACCCCGCAGTCAGCACAGGGGGTGACCACAGAGGGGAGACTGAGTGGCGCTCGCTCTCGCTCTCTCGCTCTCACTCTCTCTCTCTCACGCACACACACGGGCAGGGAGATATGCCTGAAATCCTGGTCTCTGGTCTTTTGTGTCCTGTGTCCTGTGTCCTGTGGCCAGAGGAAAATTACAGCAACCCAGACAGGCAGTGACCTTATTAGGAGCCAGGCCCCATGGAAGGCAATTAAGTAGAGACGGAGTCATCAGGTGGGCCCTGACCAGTCCGACTGGTGCAGCCATGGGGGAGGCATGCACGCAGGCCTCGGGAGCACACGCAGGGGGCGCTCTGCAAACCCAGCAGAGGCCTCACCTCGGCAGGAGCCTGCAGCGGCCAGCCTGCAGGACACAGACCACGCGTCCCTGTGGCCCAGCCCCGTCTGCAGAACGGCATTATGGGGCCATGTGGTGGCACCTGACACGTGTGTGCCTAAAACACACACCACCAGATGCCTCCCTCCACTGCACACGCATGCACCACACATACACACTACACACATGCACACCACACAATAGATACCATGCAATTGACACTGCACACATTACACATGATATTACACACGTACATACAGTAGACACACACTACACACATTCTACACGTGCTACACACTACACAATTCTACATGTGACATAAACACACTACACTACACACACATACACTGCACAGTTACACACAATACTACACATGCACACACTGTATACACACACTACACACTAGACACATTCTACACAATACTAAGACACAGCCACACACATGCATTTTCCACATGCTACACAGTACACATGCACGATGAACTACACTCTATGCACACAACACTATAAACATGCATTGTTCACACATGAACACACATGCACACAACCCAGTGATGTCCAAATGCTTCATGCATACACACATATGGTATGTGTACATGCAGAGCATGCGGGGAAGGGGCCAGCGCTTGCTGCAGAGGGTCAGCCCACTGCCAGCTCCCCTGTGAGCACCAGTTCCAGTCTCGGGTGCTCCACTTCCAATCCAGCTCCATGCAAACGCTCCTGGGAGCGCAGAGAGAGGCGGCCCAAACACTCAGACACCTGCTACCCTGTGGGAGACCCAGATGACGCTGCAGGCTCCTGGCTGTTGAGGGAGTGAACCAGCAGATGGAAGCGCTCTCTCTCTCTCTCTCTCTCTCTCTCTCTCTCTCTCCCTCTCTCCCTCTCTCCCTCTCTCCCTCTCTGTAACTCTGCCCTTCAGATAAATAATAAAATGAACATTATTTTTAAAGAAAGGAACCTGCAGCCCGAGCCAGGGATGCCCGGCTCTCCTCCGGGCGGCTTCCTTGTCACAGACGCGTCTCCCTCTGCACAGCCGGGTGGGGCAGGTCACAGACAGCGGCTCTCCGTGTAGACGAGAGACTGGGTAAAACCACGGAGAAGTACCCCTGACGGCTGTCACACAGCAGCAAGACGCCCTGCAGGGATCCCTGGGCATTGATTTAGGATAATCAAAGAGGCCCAGTGGCACAGGAGCTGCCCAGCAGCTGCCATGGCCCAACACAGGCCTCACTGCCAGAGCCCCCGGCCCTGGGGAACCTCCACCCAGTGCAGTCCTCTCTCTGCGGGCACCGGGGTCAGAAAGATCTCTGGGTTAGCTGGGAGACCCGGGCTCAGCGGACCCCCAACCAGGCCTCAGGGTGAACCGGGAGGCCAGGGGCCCAGCTGAGCATCCCCCAGGCCTCTGTGTTAGCTGGGAGACCCGGGCTCAGTGGACCTCCAGCCAGGCCTCGGGGTCAGCCGGGAGTGGGGGGCTCAGCTGAGCGTCCCCCAGGCCCCTTCCTGCCCCAGCTCCTGTGTGCGTCTTATCTGGCAGCATTCAGTGGTCTTGGGGCCTGCGGACATCGCCCGGTCCCTCAGGGGTTTGGAGCCTGTGTTGGGGGCTCTGTGTGCTCACGGCGTCCCTCTGGGCTCCGCATGGAGCAGGTGACCCCAGGCTGTCTTCTGTCCCACAGCAGTGGCTGGCTCTGTGTCACATGCACTCCCAGGGACCCTAGGTCGGTTGCCCTCATGGCCACTGCCCAGAGGGGGCTGGGGGGGGGGCTGGCAAAGCCACAGGGCACAGAGCATCTGCGCAGACCTTGGGGGGGGATGGCGGGGATGCCTGGGCCCAGCACAGCCCGTCCCGGAAGCCTGTACCGCAGAACGTCCCGCCCGCGTGGGCAGGGTCGTCTCTGTGCCCGTCAGGGCCACAGCGCGAGGCGGGGGCTCGGGATAAAAGGGGTCCTCAGGGAGGGGTCCCCGCAGCTGCAGCCTCAGCGTCGGCCCTGGGCCGCGGGTGCGGGATGTGGGATGCAGGGTGCGGGGTGCAGGCCTCACCCACCCGCGGGCAGCCGCGGGCCAGGGCGGTCCTCGGGGAGCCCCACTCCCACCCCTGGACCCACGCGGCTTCCAGTGCGGGCCACGCCTCTGCTTCCGGTGCGGGCTGAGGTGGGCAGCGGGGCCTGGCTGCCCTCCGAGGACGCGGTGGTCACTCCCGCCGCCGGCCGCCTGCCTGCCCGCGCTCTTCCTGTGTCACCCCTGCTCCTCGCGGCTCCCCCCCCCCCCCGCCGCCGCGCCGCACGCCCACGCGGTCCAGGTCCGGCAGCTGGACCCGGCGGGCGCCCGAGCGGTGCCGCGGACTCGGCTCTCCGGGCCGGAGCTGGTGGGTCTGCTTCTAGCCTTATTGTGTAATTATAGCCTGAGACGTATGGTTTCCTCTTTATTGCTGCTCCCTGGGTGACGGTGCATTTTATTGCACAAATAAATTATTCGTGCCTGAGCCTACGCACCAATTACACCGGAAGCGGCCCCGGTGCGCGGCGAGGGGAGCTGGGGCCGCCGCCCGCTGCGGGCTCCCAGAGGCGGCCACCTGTGTCGCAGCATCGGTGCCTCACACACTGCACCGCGTCCCGCCGCTCCCCGCTGTGAGCCTCAGGATCCCCAGCCTGGCCGAGGCCACGCCCCAGGCGCCCATCACCTCCCTTCACTCGCCCCAGGGGCGAACACCACCCCCTTTACAGGAGAAGCTGGGAGATGGGGGTGGGGGAGTTTCCCCTCCAGGCCCTGTGCAGGCCCCTCCCCGAGCCCGCTGACCACGAGCTGTCCACGTGGCCTGTGTCTGGCCCCCGTGGGCACCAGGATGGGGACGCAGGGGGGCTTTGCCACGGTGAGTCCGGACCCGTAGGGCTACGTCCCACGTCCAGCGGGGCCTGGCGTCCAGACTGAGCCAGCTCTGGGGGAGGGGAAGGCCACGGCCACCTGAGCACCACGATGACCCGGGACACCGAGGAGACCGCTCCTGCCCGGCGGGAGGCTCCCTGTGAGCCATCGAAGGGGACGCGGGGGCTCCAGATCCCCACCGGCAAGGGGAGGAGGGCTGAGGGACGGGGCTGGAGCCTTCTGCAGGGGCTGCCCCGGCCCGCAGGGGCTGCCCCGGCCCGCAGGGGCGCGGGGAGACAGGGAGGTGAGCGGTTTGCAGCAGCCCCTGCAGGCTGCACTCTGCTGCCCTCCCGCCAGCCTCTGCCACGCAGCAAGGCCGTTCTTAGCTCCTGGGCTCCCGGCACATGTGTGTGCGTTGAACACGCATGTGCACGTGTCGTGTGTGTTCTGTGTGTGCGTAGACTTGGTGCACGTCTGTGAGCACCTGTGTAAACGTGTAGGTGTGTCTGTGCGTGTGAGCATTTGTGCGTGGTTTTCACGTGTTTATGTGTACATGTGAGAATGTATATGCCTGTGTGTCTGCGTGTGTATATGTGTGTTGTGCGTGCAGTCCGTGTGCGTGTGTGGCCCTGGGCCCCCAGCTTTGGGTGGGAGTCCAGCCCGAGCCTTGACTCAGCTGGAACAAAGTGCCCAGTGTCCCCAGCCTCGGGCCGCTGGGCTCCCCCCCAGGGAGAGGCTGCAGCTGAGGCGGCCCTCCCCTCCCCCTCCATGAAGGAGGAAGCAGGCAGGCGCAGGTGGGGGCGGCGGCATGGGGGCCAGGCCCGCAAAGACAGGGTCCCCACAAGCGGCCCCCGGGACGGGAGGTGGGACCGGAAAGGTGGCTGGGTGCGAACAGCAGTGAATGGCCCCCTGCCGGGTGGGGCCCAGCTGCAGGCCAACCCGCCTAGGATGGAGCAGGGAGACAGCGGGGACACCAGAGCTGCCAGGGCCCGGGAGAGGCAGGAAGCCGGGACACAGGGCGTGCACCGCGTGCTGGCACAGGTGGACACGTGTCCTGGGGCCTTCGTCCACACCCAGAGTGACCCTGGTGCAGAGCGCGGCCTGCCGCCGACAGCAGCGCATCCGCAGTGGCTCGGTGTGGCAGGTGCCCCTGGCGAATGCGAGAGGATGACTCTGTGGCAGGGAGGGCTGGGAAGAGGAGCCGGGGGCTCTGCACCTGCTCGGCTCCCCTGCCAGCCTAAAGCCGCTCCACAAACCGTCAGCTCCCAGCAGGAGCTGGGCAAACCCCGCGGAGGCCCTGGCAGCCCTGTCGCCGTCAGCTCCGGGTGTGCCGGCTCTGCGCCCGCGGCCACAGCAGCCCTGGGGCCTTCGCAGTGCGCACAGGGTGGGTGTTGCTTGCAGCAGCCCCAGGGGTCGCGGGGAGGCGCCTGGGCCAGGTGTGCGCAGGGAGTGGTGGGCAGGCCCCAGCACGCCCCGAGACCCACATTCCTGTGCCTGCTGGAGGAGCCGGGGGCTGCAGGTACTGGGCCCAGGGCTGCGGGGCCTGGCCCTGGGAGGGAGGCCGGGGAGGGCCGAGGTGGCACCTGTCACCACCGGCCCCCGCGCCTCTGGAATGTGCGCCCTGCTCCCAGCCCCGCGCGTGCCTGCGAGGTCAGGCGCCCACTCAGGCCGTTGACGGCCATCATCTGGCAGCCGCTGGCTCGCATCCTGCGGCGGGGCGGTGGCAGTGAGGAGAGCTCCAAATGCCACAGTGGCAGAGACGGGCCGTGACAGGGAGAGGTGAGGAGAGCTGACGGCTCTGATCCGTCCCAGCCTCCTGGCTGTCACTGCTGGCATGTCGGAGGCCGGGGTGGCGGAGAAAGGACCCGCGCAGCTCCCCAGGGACACCACACGACAGCCCCGGAGGTCTCTCCAGAATCAGGTGATGCAACCCAGGCTCACAGGACACGTGGCTCACGTGTGTGCACACGTGTGATGGGCGTGCACAGGTGCTCATGTCCAAGTGCATGCTGTGTAAGCTGTGGCACATGGAGGGGCCTGGTGCTCAGTGTGGCCGCCCAGGCCCCCGCAGGCAGTGGACCCCGTGGGCCCCGGGCGCCTGCCCCACGCTGGCGACCCCCGTCCCTCTGCCCTGAGGGGAAACCACGCACAGCAAGGCCAAGGCCACGCGTGGCCCTTTGGGCTGAGCGTGGGGCATCCAGCTGAGCGTGCAGAGCTGGGGTCTTCAGCCAGCAAGGTGGGCACGGCTGACAGCCAGGACTCCCGGGGCAGCAGGAGGAGGCCAGCCACGGAATATTCCAGCACTGCCACACCTCAAGCGCCCTGGAGTCAGCCTCACACACCACACACAGTACACACAAGGTCACACACGTGCACTCGTGCTCACATGTGCCTGCACATGTATGCTCACACACCGTACGCGCAGCTGTACACACAGTGCACACAAGGTCATGCATACACATGCGTACACCCACATCCTTTCCTGTGCACACACTCACAAAATCACACACATCCCTACACACTCACACGTGCTCTGATGTGTGCACCCATACATCCACACACCACGCACTCACCTGTACATGCAATGCCTACATGCTCACACGTGCTCAGATTGTGTGGTTCGGGGAGCAGGGATAGGCCCGGGCCTCAAGTGTTGAAGTCTCCTGTCCAGGCGCCATGGGCCTGTGGGCGCCCATGGCCTCACCTCCAGGACGGCCCGAGCGACTGCCCTGGAAACCTGAAGGTGGTCACCGATGGCCTGGTCAGAGCAGGGCTTGCATGCAGGGTCAGCCCTCAGCAGCACCGAGGTCCACCCCCAGCTCCAGGCCCTGGGGCCACGTGGTCCAGATGCTCAGGCTCCCGAGGGTCTCACCGTCAGGCTGGGGCAGTGCTGGAGCGCCTGTGCATGTGTGTGGGTGTGCACGTGCATGCATGTATGTGTATACGTGTAAGCACATGTACATGTGTGTGTGTGCACATGTGTGTATGTGCATGTGTCTCCATATGTGCAGTGTGTACACGTGTGTGTATACATATGTGCACGTGTGTCCGCGTGTGCACTGTGTCCATGTGTGCGTATGTATACATATGTGCATGTGTGTGCACTGTGTCCACGTGTGTGTGTATACATTTGTGCGCGTGTGTCCGTGTGTGCACTGTGTCCATGTGTGCGTATGTATACATATGTGCATGTGTGTGCACTGTGTCCACGTGTGTGTGTATACATTTGTGCACGTGTGTCTGTGTGTGCACTGTGTCCATGTGTGCGTATGTATACATATGTGCATGTGTGTGCACTGTGTCCACGTGTGTATGTATACATTTGTGCACGTGTGTCCGCGTGTGCACTGTGTCCATGTGTGCATGTATGTGCACTGTATCCATGTGTGTGTCCATGTGTGCACTGTGTGCATGTGTCCACGTGTGCGTGTATGTGCGCATGTGTCCATGTGTGCATGCGTGTGCACCAGCAAGCCTGTCTGGGGCCCCTGGAGCAAAGCTGTGGGCATCGCTGAGACACCAGAGCGCACCGCTGCGGGCCCCGGGCTGCCCCGGGAGACACCCTGCGGGGGGGCCCACGCTGATCAGCAGGGATTTCTTTTCACAAAAGTTTATTCACTTGCTCATTCTTTCCTTCATGTGAAAGACACAGCGCGGACACAGAAAGTGGGGGAAGGCGAGAGCGTGACCGTGGGCTCCCGGCACAGACGGTCACAGGCGGCGCTCATGTCCCAGCCTCCGGGGCCGCAGGTCCGGTCTACACGGGTTCCCACGTGAACACGCGTTGGGTTCGCGGTGAACAACGGCCGTGGCCAGCACGAAGCCGGTGGAGGCCGCCGCTGGGACCTGCTCTGTCCCCACCCGCACTGCTGCCCTGTGGGCAGGGGCCTGAGGCGGGCAGGACCACCTCTTGAGCCCACGGGCTGGAGTTGACCTCAGTCAGGCCCCGCCCCCGCACGCAGGCCCCGCCCCCAGACAGGCCCGGCCCCGCAGACAAGCGCAGCCCCTTTCCTGGGAAGTCTGCAGGGCGGACACAGGCCTCCCGGGCTGGGGAGGGGGCTGCTTGAGCGGAAATACTGCCCGGGAGGGGCCCAGGTAGGGGAGGGGCCTCTGGCACAGGTGAGCGCTGTGGGGCAGGTGGAGGCAGCGCCGGCCCCGCCCACCATCCCTGCAGGGACTGAAGGGTGACACCGGCTCTGCTGTCCCCATCCTCTGCAGACTCTGGCTGGGGCGGGGGTCTGCGGTCTCTGGGCCCCAGGGTCCTGGGCGGGGCAGGGGCAGGGTTGGTGCGCACAGGCTCCCGCAGAAGCGCCCTGGCTTCCGGGGTTGCTGCCCCCCACCCCACCCCGCTGATCACTGATCCTTACTCCCGAGGCTCCTGGAATTCAAGCACCGACCCCGCTCTGCAGGCACAGACTGGGAGCGCCCGGCTGCGCTGCTGCGGCCTGCTCCTAACTCTGCCCCTGCCTGTTACAAACTTCTTGCTTCTGAGGGTCAGAAGGAGACACAGAGACCCCCGGTCTCCCGGCCGCGGCTGGCAGAGGGTGGGAGCCAGGAGCTCCACCTGAGTCTCCCTCCAAGGCCTGCAGCCTCCCAGCAGGAAGCTGGAGCCAGAGCCAGGCCCCGGGCCCAGGATCACCCAGGACAGGCCCAGGGGAAGCGCTCACCCGCTGTGCCCGGCTTGCGGGGCCCCTGGGAATCGGATTGTTCCCCGGCTCTGTTACAGAGGGAGAGGCTGGGCTCCTGGTGGTGAGGGTTGTGAGGCCCGGAGGTCTTTTCCACTGTGGGCTGGGCCCCGCAGGTGCACACCCGTCACTTCAGCGGGAGCTGCAACACACAGACCTCACGTAAACCGTGCATGCTTAGATACACACTCGCATGGGCACATGTGTGCACACGTGCTGTGCTAGGCAAGAGAAGTGGAGCTCATGCGTGTGAGCATGGCTGTGTGTGTGTGCGTGTGTTAGTGAAGGAGCACGCGTGTGTGGCGTGCTCACATGTGCACTGTGAAGGAGCACACGTGTGTGGGCACACTGGCATGTGCCCGTGTGAAGGAGCACACGTGCGTGGCATGCTCTCGTGTGCACTGTGAAGGAGCACACGTGTGTGGCGTGCTCGCGTGTGCATGTGTGCTGAGGTAGGAAAGAGATGAGCACATGGGTGTGGGCACGTCTGTGTGTGCACATGCGTGTGCGTGCAGTGCACACGGGCCGTGGAAGGAAGGAGACAGCGCACGTGTGTGGGCATGCTAGCATGAGCACACGCACTGCGGTACAAGGCGAGGTGGCAATCCCGGCTGAGGGGCTCGCTCTGCGACTCGCAGGCCCCCTGACCTGAAGGCGGCCAGGTGCGGGACAAAGGCCAACGCTCCGACGGCTGCCCCTGCCCCCCGCCCCCTCCAGCTGCCCCTGCCTCAGCCCCCGCCCCCGTGAAACCCCCAGACCCAGCAGGAGCCGGGCAGGAGAACCAGCGGCTCCATGCACTCCACAGTGGCGAGGGGGGAAGGGGACGCGGCCCATGCGCTGTGCGTCGGGGGCCCCTCCACCTGCAACCCAGGACAGCGCCCGGTCCTCCGCTCTCGGCTGGGGTCCCCGACCCACGGAGGGCGGCCCAGGCCCCCCGGCCAGCATCACCGACAGGGCGGGGTCACGACGTCGCCCCGGGTGCGCACCGCCTCCCGCTGTTACTCCTCAGCCCCCTGGGGACACTCCCATCAGGGCCTCCGCAGGCTGGGAGCCCCCGGAAAACGCGCTGAGACCCTGGGCTCTGGGAACACCCGCGTAGGAGAGGCTGGGCCGGACCCCTGGGAGGGGCCAGGAGAGATCCAGGGCGCTGGCCCCTGCCCTCGGATTCCCGCTGCACCCCCGCTTCCGGCCCACAGACCCCCACGGCCTACAGCTGCTGGCTTCGCTGGAATTCGCTCACAAAAGGTGAGATTGACGTCGTCAGAATGCTGCCTTTCTCAGCTACCAGGACGGTGCCCTTTTGTTGTTTGGGTACCAGCCAGATGTAGCGCACGATAGAGAGTTTCTCTCCTCCCGGGACACCACAGGGATGGAACAGGTGTCGCCCTCCACCTTCGGAGCGAGCCAGCGCCCACACACAGCTGCAGGAGCGAGACCCCTGGGGGCTCCCGCGAGTGGGGGGCGAGCGAATGACCCCACCAGCGGAGGCTGCCTCCCAAAGTCCCAGCAGCCATTGGGCTCCCAGCTGTCCAAAACAGAAGAAAGTCCCACAGGGCCCATCCCCCCACCCAGTGTGACAGTCCTACACCCTCTGGGTCACCGTCCCCACACCCCGTGTCAGCCAGTGTCACTGTCCCCACACCTCCCCCATGTCACCCAGTGTCACCATCCCCACACCTCCCCCTGTGTCACCCGGTGTCACTGTCCCCACATCCCTGTCACCCAGTGTCACCATCCCCACACCTCCCCCTGTGTCACCCAGTGTCACCATCCCCACACTGCTGTGTCACCCAGTGTCATTGTCCCCACACCCATCACCCAGTGTCACTGTCCCCACACCTTCCCCTGTTTCACCCAGGGTCACCATCCCCACACCTCCCCCTGTGTCACCTGGTGTCACTGTCCCCACATCCCTGTCACCCAGTGTCACCATCCCCACACCTCCCCCTGTGTCACCCAGTGTCAGCATCCCCACACCTCCCCCTGTGTCACCCGGTGTCACTATCCTCACACTGCTGTGTCACCCAGTGTCATTGTCCCCACACCCATCACCCAGTGTCACTGTCCCCACACCTCCCCCTGTGTCACCCAGTGTCACCGTCCCACACCTCCCTCGTGTCACCCAGTGTCACATCACCACACCTCCCCTGTGTCACCCAGTGTCACATCACCACACCTTCCCCGTGTCACCCAGTGTCACTGTCCCCACACCTCCCCATGTCACCCAGTGTCACCATTCCCACACCCCTGTGTCACCCAGTGTCACTGTCCCCGCACCCCTGTGTCAACCCCTGTGTCACCCAGTATCACCGTCCCTGTGCCACCAAGGCCTGATGGGAAACTGTGCTTGGTGCAGTGGCACTGGGTGGAGTTGCCCTCTGTGGGACCACCCGGCACCTGTTACCTGGACAAACACTGGCTTCCAGAAACTTCTCCGGCCACCGCCAGCACCGTCCGAGCCTCGGGCGTGGGGGGCCGTGGGCTCCCGTGGGACGGGGCTGCTCCTGCGGGGACGGTCACAGCCTGCGCCAGCCGCGGTTTCTGTCTGGAAGCCGCGCAGCTGCCCCGGGGCCTGCGGGGGTGTGAGCTCCGCCCGCACGCGGCCTCCTGTCCCCCCACCCCAGGTTCTCCCTCCTCCCGGGCCTGCATCCCCCTCCCTCCCTGGTGTGGCCGCTGGCCAGGCTCTGCCCGCCTCCCCCTGTGCCCGTGGCGGCCAGGAGCAGCTCTGGTTGTGGGCGCCCGGCCCTGCCCCCGACCCCCTATCTGCCCGGTGACAACACTCCCCTCTCAGCCTCTCCAGAGGTCGGGCGATAACCCGGCACCAAGAGGCCTTATCTGTGTCCTTCCTCCCCTGCCATCCCGAGAAAGGACGCAGTGGGCAGGGGCCTCCCAGACAGCCCAGAGCGTGGGGCCCGGGGGTGGGGGCTGCCACAGGGCTGTGCACGGTCCTCAGTCCCAGGACCACCGTCGGAGCAGCTGCTGGCCTGGAGTCAGCCCGGAATCCGATGGGGTCCTCCTGGGAGCACAGGGGACCCTGGACTCTGGACAACGTCCCCAGAGTGCTGGGGACGTGGAGTGACAGCCACGGGTGCGGTCCCCTGCAGTGGTGGCAGCACTGAGTGACACAGCCACAGGTCATCCCTGTCCCCCTGATGCCACCCGCAGGGCCCCAAGGGCCGGGGACACAGGTGCTCGCCCTGCAGCCTGGTCCTCCCCAGCAGCAGCCGGCATGGACTTGCCTTCCCGGTGCAGAGAGGGCTGAGCCCTGCAGGCCGAAGGAGACCGGAGGGGCCCCGCCTGGCCTCGGTCACCCAGCAACCAGACGCCGGCTCTGACCGGGTCTGGAGGCTGCAAGTACAAAGCCCGGGAGTCCGCAGGGCTGGGGAAGCCGAGCTCCGGCCCTGCCTCTGCACAGCCTCCTCCCCGTGTCCCTGTGCCCGCCCCACCTGCCGGTCCCAGTGGGTTTAGGGCCGCGAACGGGGACGCCACTGAGTCTGCGCCCGGCCAGCGCGGATCTGAACAGGGGCTGCTGATGCACAGTAGAAACAATATCCTGGGGCTGAGAAAGACGGGGACGGACGGATGTGGAGCTGAGTGAGTCCCGTGTGCACGCGCTCAGCGCTCCTCCCGGGTCAGGCACAAAGCCCCATTCCCGCACGTCCCTCGCTGTCTTACTAGCACAGAGCACACTTTCCACTGGGAAATGCAGAATGGGACATTTCTGAGGAACGCAGGTGGACGTTGTCCCTCCTTTCATGAGTTCTCTTCAAACTCACGGGTTGCAGTAACGGCCGTGCTAAGTGACGCTTAAGTTGCTAAGTGGCCATGCGCTCCAAGTTCCAGCTAGGGCGACAGACGGGCTGGGTCACCCGGACACGCGGCTGTGTCACTGAGAGCCTCAGGCTGTGTAGACTCTGGCACGCCAGGGGAGCCTGCAGCGTGGAGCAACTCACACACTCCTGCACACTCGGCCGTGGGAGGCAGCCGGGAGCCGAGCCAGGTCTGGGATGTGCAGGGAACAGAGCTGCTCCTGGGTGACTCAGGCTGCAGTGCTTCCGTCCCAAGATGGAGAGGGCCAGGGCCAGGGCCAGGAGGCCCAGGGGAAGTGCGAGGGCGGGGCCCTGGGCAGAAGGCAGGGGCCGGGAGGCCTGGGCTTCCCCCAACCCCTCCTGGAGACGGAGGGGATCTCCCCAGCACCTCGGCCCGAGGGCCAGGGGTCACTGCCCGCTCTCCTGGCTGCTTCGGGTGGATCTGGAGACCGTCGCTCTCTCCAGGGTCCGGGGGCAGGGAGGGAACTGTGCAGCCTCGCTCCTGAGCCCTTCTGCACCTTCAAGCCTGGGCCCACGTCTCAGAGCAGGAAGGAGAAATGAGCCCTAAGCCCTGGGCTCTGGGCCACCTGCTGCAGGGGGGCCTCCCCGCCTCACCCGCACCGGCCTCAGTGCCAGGCGCCTGGGGTCCATGGAGGAAGGCCGTGAGGACAGAGGGCCTGCAGGGGACAGGGTCTGGGAGGGACCCACGAGAAGGCAGCCGGGGCTCTGGCACCTGGCCTCCCGGCAGCCGTGGTACGTGGTGTGAAGACAGCCAGGAGCGGCGTCCACAGGCTGTCCCCCTGCGGGAGATCAGAGCCGCAGAGCCCTCCTGGCCCAGGGCCGGATGGCCGAGGCCTTTAGATTGTCACCTGTCACCTCCTGCCCCTGGGAAGGAATGCACCCTGGGGTAGGGGCTGGGGCCCGGCCCTCGGCAGGGGCTCCATCCCGCACTTCTGTTTCTGCAGAGCAGGATCATCGGGCGGCGGCCACGCATGTGCCTGAGACCCTGGGCAAAGCAGTGCTGCCCGCACAGTGCTGGAGAACTGAGCTTCGGCCACGGGGTCTTCATTTTAAAATAAGGGCAATTGCAAAGCTGTGGGGAGGGAGAAACAGAGACAGGGAGAGGAGAGACCTTCCACCCGCTGCTTCACTCCTCAAACGCCTGCGACTGCAGGGCTGAGCCAGGCTGAGGCCAGGAGCCCGGAGTCCAGCCGGGTCTCCCATGGGTGGCGGGGGCCCCGCACGTCAGCAGGAAGCTGGGGGTGGAAGCGGAGCCAGGACCTGAACCCAGGGCTCAGACGATGACCTGTGTCTGCAGAGAGAGCCACTACACCAGCCGTGGAGGGCCACGTCAGAGCCACTACACCAGCCATGGAGGGCCACGTCAGAGAGAGCCACGCCAGGAGCACGCCGGCTCTCCCACAGCCACCGCCTCCTGCAGGAACTCCACACACAGCCCCGGGGACGGCACAGCGAGGCTGGACACAAATTGCCACCGGACAGATACCCCCTCTTCCACGGAGCCCAGCGGTGGTTTGAAAAAGGTTTGCAAACATCTCGCTAGCTGGAAAAAAAAAACTTACAAACAAAACTGATGCTTTTCATGTCGTTTCTGTACTTTATTCTTGGATGTGGCATTTCACCTGCGCTCGCGGGGAGATCTCAGGGTACAGTTTCCATCTTGAAGCTCTGGAACCTGTCATGAACGGGGAGCAGTGACACTGGCTCCGTGACATCATCGTTCAGCGACGGCGACACGAGGCTGTCAGCCGCATCCCTCGCCCGCTCTGGCCGAGGACGCAGGCTGTGTAGCCAGGGCCAGCGTTCGCCGGGAGGGGCTGGGGACTGACCCGGCAGCTCGGCGGCGTCTGTACCCACGCCTCGCCGCGTCCCCGCTGCCGTGCTGACCGCCTGGCCCTGGCTGGGGGCCCCCGAGTGGGCGCCGTCCTAACAAACCCCAGCCCCAGCCCCGCTCTCACTTGTAATTACCTGGAGGGAGGCTTCAGCTCACTCGTCAGCCCAGACCAATTACCTGAGCTCCTACTTATTGCAAATGTGACCTTTTGTTAGGATCTGATTGCGCGTCCCCTGCTGTGAGAGGGGCGCCACTGGCCGCTCATTCCAGTCCCTCTGCAGGCTGCAGGCCAAGCGGGCGTCCGCCACCAGGAGCGGGGAGGGCCGAGGTGCCCCCCACGAGCACGGGCGGGGCTACCCCCAGCGTCCTGCAGGTGTCTGGGGGCGGCCGGTGGCCTGGGACGGAGCTGTGGGTGGAACGTGAGGCCGGAGGCCATCAGGTGGGGCCGTGTGAGAGGCCAGGTGGGCATCGCGGGTGCTCTGGGGCCACAAGGGGGCTGGGAGGCCGCGCCCCCTTCAAACGCCCACCGAGGGGAATGCAAGCATGGCCGGGGGTGGGGAGGGGAGGTGCAGGGTCCCAACCCCCTGAAGGCTGAGGGGAGGGGGGCTCGGGGACTGCTGGGCATCGGGGGCAGCAGGGAGTCCACGTCTCCGTCCTGTCCAGGCCCACGTGGTGGTGACAGGAAGCCTCTGTGTCGGCCAGCAGAGGCTGGGCGACGACCCCTCGGGAGCCTCCTCATGGGTCTCCCCCTCCTGGATGCAGCCACGGCTCCCGAGCCTCCCCTGCGCGTCCCTCTGTGTCGGGTCCTTCCCTTCCCACAGGGACGGCGCGGCTGGAATCTTCCCGCCTTGGCCACCTCTTCACAGACCCTGCCCGATGCTCACATCCTGGGGGCCCCGGTGCAGGCGCTGACCGAGGCCACAGCGCCACCGGCACGGCCTGGGTGAGCAGGCCCTTTCTGAATCGTGACCCCGAGGCGGACGCCCTCTCGCCGATGCCCCACCCCACAGGGGCTTTTCTAGAAAATCGGCTGAGTGCGTGGGGGGAGGGGGAAGTCCCGGCCGCGAGCTCGGGCTGCAGGGGCTGTGGGCACCGCCCTGGCTCCCCTGGTCAGGGCGCCTCTGCCCTTGGCCCTCATCCGCGTCCAGCAAACGCTGTCACTTGTGCCACCAGCACTGGCTGTCAAGTCCTACGCCAAGGGGCCAGCATGGCTGTGCACTCAGAAGGCTGGGCCTGCCCCCGTGGCCTGGTCCTACCCTCAGGGGTGCAGCCACGCCCGCCCGAGGCCCTCACAGGTGCCGTGACCTGTCCCCCAGGAGGCCCAGCCCCGGAGGGGCCGCTGGGGTGAGTCCCCAGCCAGGCACACACATCCGTGTCCTGGAAACTGGACTCCCTTCTTAAGGAAGCCCCCCCCCCCTTTTTTAACAGCTTCTTTTATTTGTTTGAAAATGTTTACTTTATTTACGCGGAGTGTGACCGAACAGAAGACAGAGGGAGAGCTCCAAGTGCGGGCTCGCTCCTCCAACGGCCTCGACAGCGTGGCACTGAGCCAGGCGGGCCCGGGGCCTGGGACCCCATCCGGGTCTCCCTCACGGGGCGGCCGCCTTCCCAGGTGAGGCGGCAGGGAGCTGGACCAGAAGCAGAGCGCCCAGGACCCGACTCCGTACTCCGGTCTGGGATGCGGCACACAGACTCACGGAACACACACACAGGGCAGGGGCACACAGAGACACGCAGAGTGACACGGAGTGACCGAGTGACATGGAGGAGCGACAGGCTCTGAGGAGCACAGGGGGTGACAGGCACGCGCCACTGGGGACCAGCGCGGAGCAGGCCGGGATGCAGCCTGTCCCCAGGGTCAGCTTCCGGTGCCAGGCCCGTGGCCACAGCGGGGAGGACGAGGGTGACGTCCAGCTGAGCAGGGCGGCGGGAGTGGGGGGAGAGCGGAGGCAGGAAGCCCTGGGGGTCCCGGGGTGGGGAGACGGGTGTGGGGGGTCTCCTGCCCTGCCCTGTCCAGCTCGCCCGCTGTGCCCTGCCTCAGCGCTGCGGTGGCCTGGTGAGAACTGGGGAGCCCGAGGGACGCTGCCTCTCTGGAATGTTCCGTGGGTCTCGCTAACGCCCCAGCTGCAATTTCAGACGACTCCCCCTTGAAGAGAGCACAGGGCGTGGCAGGCTCGATGCAGCCCACGCGCGGGCAGGCTGCGCCCCCACAACACAGGCTCCATTTGTGCAGGCGGGGGCACCGGCCACAGCGTCTAACAGATCAGATCGACCGCCGCTCCCCGGGTCTGGGCGCAGCAGTCCCCGTGGTGGGATGGCATGGACCAAGTGGACGGCGGCCCAGCCATGGGGCCACTCCCGACAGTCCCTAGAAAGGGGCAGGCGCGGTCCACACGGGCGCTCCTGGTGGACAGCTGCGGGCGGCTCCCGGGGCCTCTTCCGCCAACCGTCCCAGCAGGGCCTCAGGGGAAAACCGCGTTCCCGCGGGAGGGGAAGAGGGCCGCGGGGAGGCAGTCGGTGCGGGGCACAGCACTCCCTGTGCGGGGCCGCCCGCGTGCCTGGACACGTGCTGGGTGACTGCAGCTCCTGGAGCGTATCTCCGTGGAGATGAGGCTGTCGGGGCGTTCTTGGGCTCCTCATTTGCATTTCACAGAGCCGTGTGCGTCCCCAGAATGACCGCCTGAGGTTGACACGGAGCACCTGCGTGTCCAGTCTGCCCCGCGGCAGTACCGACACCGGCCTCTGGGGGGCGTGCGTGCGTCAGCCTGAAGGCCCGGCCGCAGGCCCGGGAGTGCCCCCTGGCGCACGGGGCGTTGGCCTCGGCTCCGCAGGTGGTCGCTGGGTGCGGGGAGCACCCTCGGTCCCATGGGGCCAAGTCGTCCCCCAGCTGCGGGGTGATCAGCGCCTAGCGCCGGGCTCTGGAGCATTCTGCCCGCGGGAGGCGCTGCACCTGCCCTGGGCCCTCGGCGTCTCCAGGGCCAGATTTCAAAGGCTGCCTCCTCCCCAGACACTCCCAGAGAGGCCAGCTCTGCTGGGCCAGGCCGCGTGGGCTGTGCACTGCTGCCCCCCGGTGGGCAGGCGATGGGCCTGGCGGGTCCTTGCCCGTACTGGGACCCCTGGGGGGCCGGTGCAGAATGGGTGCAGGCCGGGGCTGGGAGCTTGTTCCCTCCCCCTGCCCAGCTGGGCCCGAGAGCCAGGTCCACAGGCCACCCCAGGGTGTCCCCCCCAGCTCCCGCCTGGTCTCAGGTGAACCTCACACCCCGGCAGCTGCAGGGGGCTGAGGACCCCCACCCGCAGGCAAGTGGATGTGCGGTGTCCAGCACCTTCCCTGCCCACACTCAGGCTCCCTGCCCATTACAGCCCCAGTGACCTGTCCAGCGCAGAGAACATTCTAGACATGGGGGCTTCAGCTTCTCAGTCTCAGACACCGCAGCCAGAGCTGACAAAGGGCTGCTCCCTGGGGCCTGGGTGGTGGGAAGGGGCCACCCGGGGGGTCCAGCCCCGGGGCTCCTGCCACACCTGGCCTTCTCCTTGACCCCTACAGTCTTCTGTGCCCAGTGCCCCAGCCCCATGTTAAACCAGGGAGGCTCCGGTCCAGCTCCCTCACCCCACCGCCTCCGGGTTTCTTTCCATCTCCCCCTCCCGCAGCATCTCCCCACCCGCAGGCCTCTGACCCCCATCCTGGAGCTCAGCACACACAGCAGGCACCTGGCACCCTGTCCAGTGAGGGTCTCTGGGGGTCCTGGGCTGCGGGCGCGCCTCGCCCCTGCACTTACACTGCCCTCACTTTTTCTGAGGGACTCAGCCTCTCCGCCCCGTCCACCGTGGGCCTGACCCACGCACAGCTGTCCAGTCCCGGAGAGGCCGAGGAGCAGCCACACCACTGCAGCCCAGGCTCCCCAGGGACCTGGGCAGCCCTGCCGGAGGTCCCAGCAAGGACGTGGGCGGCCCTTCCCTGGAAGAAGTGACTCCTGCAAGTGCTTGGGCCCTGGGCTGGGTTCTGGGTTCGGGACTTGGGCCTGGCCTCGCTGCGGCTGCTGTGGGCGTCTGGGGAGTGAACCCGCAGATGGAGACCTCTACCGTCTATCACCCATCTATTGAGTGTCATTGTCACTCTTTCAAATGAATAAAAACGATTAAAATAAAATTAGGTGGCTTACAGATCCATTTTGTTAAAAAAAAAAAAAGTTGATATAAAAGAGGTATTCAGGGCCCAGCATCCAGTATGGGTGCAGTTCGAGCCCCGGCTTCTCCACTTCCGACCGAGCTCCCTGCTACGGCCTGGGAAAGCAGCGGAGGGCCCAGGTCCCTGCACAGGCACGGGAGACCTGGAGGAGGCTCCTGGCCCTGGTCTGGCCCAGCTCTGGCTGTTGCAGCAGTTTGGGGAGTGAAACGGCAGACAAGACTTCTCTGTTTCTCCTCCTACCTCTGCCTCTCAAATAAATATTTAGAAAGAAAACATTTCAACATGCTCAGTGGGGTCATTTTCCTGGTATTCTGCATTAGTTAAAATGGTGTTGAGGGGCCAGCACTGTGGCGTAGCAAGTTAGGCTTCCACCTGCTGTGCCGGCATCCCATACAGGCACCAGTTCAAGTCCCGGCTGCCCCCTTCCAATCCTGCTCCCTGCTCTTGCCTGGAGAAGCAGTAGAAGATGGCCCAAGTCCTCAGGCCCCTCGCTCACCCACAGGGGGGACCTGGAGGAAGCTCCCGGCTCCTGATCGGCACAGCTCCAGCAGCTGCGGCCATGTGGGGAGTGAACCAGCGGATGAAGCCCTCTCTCTCTCTGCCTCTCTGTAACTCTGCCTTTCAAATAAATATTTTTTTTAAAAAAATGGTGCTGACTGGGACCGTTGTGACCTAGCAGATGGGACCTCTGCCTGCAGCACTGGCTTCCCATTAGATGCCAGTTCAAGTCCCGGCTGCGCCACTTCTGACCCAGCTCCCTGTTAATGGCCTGGGAAAGCAGCGGCAGATGGCCCAAGTGCCCGAGTCCCAGCACCCACAGGGGAGACCTGGAGGAAGCTCCTGGCTCCTGGCTTCGGCCTGGCCTGGTCCTGTGACCATCTGGGGAGTGAAGCAGCAGATGGGAGACCTCTCTCTCTCTCTCTCTGCTTTTCAAATAAATAATAAAAACGAATCTTTATAAAAAACGGTGATAGAGTGGGCACAGCAGAGTCTGCTCCCAAGGACCCAGCGCTCCTAAGAGGACAGACCCGTGCTCCATTCCCAGGGGCCGCTCGCTTCGGGAGGGGAGACAAGCCGAGCCGGAGTCGGCAGGCGGCGCCCTGGCTGCACGTCCCCCGGGGAAGCCCGGGCCTGGGGAACAGGGCAGGAGGCAGAGGCCAGGCAGAGGTGCTGGACAGCACCGCACTTGCCAACAACTGGCAAGGAAGCCACACGGCCCCACGCAGCCCACCCCCGAGGCCAGGCTGGAAGTGCGACCTCTGCCCTGCCCCGGGTCACGGGTGAGCCAGGTGCGACTGGCGGCCACTCTGTCTTCTTCAGTTCTCCCGTGCACTTGTGAGCCGCGTCGGCTCCTGACGGGGTCCCTGGTTCACAGGGCCCACGCTCACCAGCGCCCCTTGGCCTGGAAGGCACAGGCCCCTCGTCCAACCACAGGCCGGCCCCAGCTCTACAGGGGACAGCACCAGCCTCCCCCACCATGCACCAGGGGCTGGGGCTCCCGTCTACACCACCGCCAGGCTGGAAGCCGAGCTTAGCCTTTTGAGCCAGGACACGCCTCCTATGTCTGGGATCTGGCTGTGCCCCACGCCCGGAGCGTTCCAGAGCTCAGACAGTGCTCACTCCCCTCCCAGCCTCTGCCCGGAGCGTTCCAGAGCTCAGGCAGTGCTCACTCCCCTCCCAGCCTCTGCCCGGAGCGTTCCAGAGCTCAGGCAGTGCTCACTCCCCTCCCAGCCTCTGCCCGGAGCGTTCCAGAGCTCAGGCAGTGCTCA
>CM027409.1:84740894-84759749 GCA_015711505.1 Sylvilagus bachmani
CACAGAGTTCTCCAATCCGCCATTTGATCACGATCAGCTGTGGAGTCACGCAGCAGGCAGGGCATCAGCGCCATCTTGTTGTTTACCAAGATCCTCAGCTAGATGGAAAGTTCAATCAGCTGCTACACCCGCATTACTGCTATAAGCCAAGCCCAGCATGGGGGGGTCCCATGGCAGGTATATCCATGGGTCCCCACATTCCTGAACAAACCTTCATGAATACATTGTCGCTGTTATTGTGAACAAACTGTCATCTGTGGCCGGCACTGTGGCTCACTAGGCTAATCCTCCACCTGCGGCGCCGGTACTCCAGGTTCTAGTCCCGGTCGGGGTGCTGGATTCTGTCCCGGTTGCCCCTCTTCCAGGCCAGCTCTCTGCTGTGGCCCGGGAGTGCAGTGGAGGATGGCCCAGGTCCTTGGGCCCTGCACCCCATGGGAGACCAGGAGAAGCACCTGGCTCCTGGCTTCAGATCAGCGCAACGCCGGCCATAGTGGCCATTTGGGGGGTGAACCAACGGAAGGAAGACCTTTCTCTCTCTCTCTCTCACTGTCTAACTCTACCTGTCAAAAAAAAAAAAAAAGAAAGAAAGGACAAACTGTCATCTGTTAGAGGAGAGCACAGGCCTGATGCCCTGGACGAAACGACCAAGTCCCGGGGGGCCACGACCTTCGGGAACTCAGGGACATGGGCGCCCTGACCGGGTCGGAAAGCTCCTGCGAGCACAGTCAGATTCACAGCTCCCCCCACACAGCACCAGGCCCAGGGCCTTCTCTCGTGGATTCTGCCCAACATTTAGGAAAGAAATTTTACAACACCCGGAGAAGCAACGTGAACACTTGCTAACCCTTCTACGAGGCCGGCGCTACACTAACACAAAACCAGACAGACATTGCAAAGAAAGAACGGGTCAGCGGCTCACAAACACGGCTGCAAAATCCTCAACAAAACATTAGTTAATCACATTCAAAAGCGAGAATCCCACACCATGCCCAGGCAGGCTTTGTCCCAGGGTGCAAGTCTCATCACACTCAACCGGAAGAGTGAGCCAATCCACCGGGCAGCAGGCCACGCCGTGAGACGAGAGGCGGGGCAAGCCAGGGCAGACACGGCCACAAGGGCACTGGGGCTCACCCTGCTCTGCGTCTGTCCACTGTCACCCAGAGACAGAGCAAGGCCCAGCACCCTGCTGGGCCACCCTAGGGGTGGGGGAGAGGGGCCCCCTCGCAGCCACGGGTGCCTCCCTGTCCTGCACACCTCTGTGTCTGCTTGCCCAACACGGCCTTGGCGCCCACACGTTCCCTGGAGTAGGCGTGACCAGCCCTGGGGTTTTCAAGGATCGATTATTTGTTTGTATGTTTGTTCATTTGAAAGGCAAGGAGAGAGCTTCCACCTGCTGGGTCACTCCCAAAATGGCCACAACAGCCAGCGCTGGGCCAGGCTGAAGCCAGGAGCCAGGAGCTCCATCCGGGTCTCCCCAGGGGTGGCAGGGACCCAGCACTTGGCCCATCTCCGCGGCTTTCCCAGGCCATTGGCAGGGAGCTGGACGGGAAGTGGAGCAGCCGGGAGCCGAGCCAGCGTCTATCCGGGACACTGGCGTACAAGCTGCAGCTTAACCTCCCGCGCCACAGCACCAGCCCGACGTCGATCCTGCTCTACACCGAGAAGACGGAAATCGGAGAACTCAAAGGCTGTGACACGGGGGCACCAGGCACTGTGGGGACAGTCGGGTGCCAGCCACACCCGGCGCCCACGCCCTGGCCACTGCACACCCTGCCCTCCACGTGGGGAACTGGCCGCCTGCCCCGCCGCGCCCGGGCCCTCACCCCGCACAGCCCGGGTGCGGTGTAGCAGCTGTAGGATCCCAGCCCCCACATCTGTCTTCCCTAGCACATTTTTTTTTTTAGAGAGAAAATGGAAAGGAATAAAAAATGTTAAAAATGGGAAGGAAGGGAGACTGAGCGGGAGATGCAGGAGATAGAAGGCACACGTGGCTGACACAGAAACTATGACATAGTCAAATTTTATTAATGACTCGCCCATATGCATTCAGAGAATAATTAAGTATTCACAGGTGAAATTAGCTGATAGGGACGGCTGTCTTGGGCAAATCGAATGAGCTCCGATTCTATCAACAGTTTTCAACCAGTGTCCCTGGTTATCAAACCATCAAATAAATTTGTCCACTCTCTTCCTCTGGGGAGGGGGGGGAAGAACTTTAATTATCCAGCCCGGGCATATGGCAGATCATTAATAAACCCAGTTATCGGGCGGCAGGTTCCCGAGCCTCAGCGTTATCCATCTTTTATCTAAATAAACATTTGGGAAATGTCCTTAAAATTATTACAGCTATGTCGCCCCTGCCCCCAGCAGAAATGTCTAAGTGGGCCCGGCCGCGAGTGACTGCAGAGCTGCGGCGTCCCCTCTGTGCCCGGCTCCTCCCTGGCGGGGCGGCTTGGGCAGGCCTGGGGCCGGGCTGGGCGGCTGCACTGATGGATCTGGCCGAGCTGCAAATGCAGATAGGGGGCGCGGCGCTCGGCGCGCTGGAATGTGTATTCACCCAGCCTTTCTGTTCCGGGTGCGTTCTTTATTTCCATGCCACATACATCAATGACAAGCGGAAGGCTTGAGCAGCGGTAATAACGGAACAGGCCCACAGGTTTGCCTTCGCAAGGTGCGCGGGACAGAATCTTTTATCAAAACAAAGCAAGCTTCATCCCATCTCCAGGAGGGCGGTGGGCGTTCCCGAGAGACCTGCGGGCGCTGTGCGCAGCATCGCCACACCGCGGCGGTGGGCGCTGTCCCTTCCCGGACACTGAGCGAGACGAGTGCGGCCGTGGCCGGTCGCTGGGCTCCCCCGGCTCCGCCTCTGCTCCACGTGCAGGGACAGAGCAGGGGAGCGGCAGGGGCTCGGGATGGGCAGGGAACGGGCGGCAGACGCCGGGCTCAGTCTCTGTGCCCTCGACACACGGCTCCCTCGCGTCGGGGGGCAGCTCCCCCCACTCCTGTTTTCCTCCCCCAGAGCCGCTGCCTGACATCACAAGGCCCCAGCGATGGCAGCATCCCGCCAAGACCCGGGCAGTGGGGTCCCACTGATCTCAGGTCCATGGTCACTCTGGTCCCCTTCCCATTCAACTCCTCTGAGGCCCTGCCTCTCTTTCGTGGCCACTGGACATCCATGCTCTCTGTGTTTCATTTGCTTCAAAGAAGGGCTGTCGACCCTAGAGAGCTCCAGCTAGGGCAGGCAGGGCTGGACCCAGACCCCTGAGGGCAGAGGCTCAGCAGGCCCAGGGCAGGGAGGCCGGGGCAGCACGCCCTCCTCGCAGCCCTCTCCCCTGTGCGCAGGGAGTGGCTGGCCCCGAGTCGGGCTCATGGGAAGGGAAGCCGCAGGGCCTGCAGGGAGACGTCCGTGCTCACACGTCTCCCTTCTCTGGGTTCTGAAGGTAAACTCAGCTCATGTGAGAGAACTCCCTCTCCTTGCCTCGATGCCCCATCCCAGCCCTATGCCGCTGCAGCCTATGCTGGTGGACAGATGGGTGCACGGATGGACGGTGGACAGGTGGGTGAGTGGGTGACAGACAGACTGATGGACAGAGCGGCTGACTCACTGGTGGGCTCCTTAGCACTGGTTTGCCAGGGTGGCTGGAGCAGAACTGTCTTTGCTTACGTGCAGGGTCGCCGGCTGGCAGGGCTGCCACTCCTGGGGCTTCTCTCTGGCACACACACGTCTCCCCGCGTGCGTGTGGCCGTCCCCGTGTGTGTCTGGGTCCCACTGTCTCTCCTTGTAAGGCCACCGGTCCCAGGGGTTGGGGTCCACCCAAAAGACCTCACTTAAATCTAACGACCTTTGCCGAAACACCCCATCTCCAAACACAGCAACCGTCTGCTCTGGGGCTTAGGACATCAGCAGAGAACGCGGGCCGGTGCGTGCCCCGGGGCAACTGGAGCCACACGGAGCCTGAGACAGCAGCGGGGACCAGGCTGCACCAGGCGGGCGCGTGCTTGTCTACTCTGGGAGAGACAGGCAGACAGACAGCCGGAGCCCACACCCGCTGCTGCCTTCCCGAATGCCTGCAGTGCTGGAGCTGGGCACCACCTCCCCGGGGCGCCTTAGCAGGACGCGGCATCAGGAGCAGAGCCCAGACTTGAACCCGGGCACTGGTGGGGGAGGTGGGCGGGGCCACACGCCGGCCCCCAGGAGGAGTGCTGACCCGGGCCAGGCGCCGGGGCCGGACCGCCTGAGCCTCTTCACCCACGGACAGGCAACGCCGCTGCCCTCGGGGTTGGGGCCAGGCCACAAGACTGCTTTCCACGCTGCACAGAGGAACCTTTGACCCCGGTCTGAGCTAGTTCTACTCTCTGTACCCCGTCTTCCTAATGATGTTTCCTGTTGATCAGCCTTGGAGCTGGGGCCCTGCACCTCTGCTCTCCACGCCCACTGCTGTCCGTGCTGGTTACATAATTGAAGAGCAGCACTTCCTGTCCCCGGGCTGCACCAGGTGAAAAATGTCAGCTATTTCCACACTCCAGAGCCCCAGCTGCTACAAGCATTAAAAATTACTTAGAACATGAATTTATGGCATTGTGATTACAACGGATGATGCTGTTGTAAATGAAGTGCACTGTAAATTGCCACTGTGAATTCAAATGGGCTTCTTAGGAGCGGCAGAAAGCAACACAGGAGCAGGTACGCTCTCCCATAACTTTCCCCCGGGTGCCGCCGCCGCCGCCGCCGACATGGTGGCGCAGCCCCTCCCTTGCTCTTCCCCTCCCGGCTCCCCCGTCTGCGAGTCCCAGGCATTTCCCGAGGGTCTGCACTGTGCAGCGCCCACGAGACTTCCCTGATGGAGGGCCAGGCGGGCGTGGGACCTGCAGGGCAGGCTCTGTCACAGGTCAGTCTGTGCCCGCGGCCGGGTGGCACCGACAGCGACTCGGGACCTGGCACTAGGCGCGCTCCCGGTTCCCGGGCACGTGTGGCAGGCATCGCCGGACGTCCGTGGCGGTGGAGAACACACCGGGGGTGACAAACCCCTCCCGTGCTGGGACACAGACTCGGCCCTTTCCCCAGCTCAGTCACAGAGACGGTGACTGGCTGACTTCCAAGAGGCTCATCCTGGGTGGAGCGGACACTGGACACCCCCAGAGCTGCCTCAGAGCTGGATCGGAGGTGGAACAGCCGGGACTCAAACCAGAGCCCACATGGGATGCCGGCACTTCAGGCCAGGGCTTTAACCTGCTGCACCACAGTGCCGGCCCCATCTCCAGATACTTTTAATTACTGTTAATTAATAGCTATTTATAATTACTCTTAAAGTTCACTATATTGTTTTAGGGACAGACCTCGTTTTACACAGTCACATGTCACGTAACAACACCTCCACCAGTGACAGACCACACTCAGGACAAGGATCCCACAAGGTCACGTGGCCGAGTGGCCTGAGTGGCATCCAACACCCGCGGGTCTGAGCAGGTGCCCACTGTGATGCTCCCACATTGACGGAAGTACCTCACGGCAGCCCTGGGGACAGAATCCTGTTGCTAAGCAACGCACTGTGTCTCCTGTGGTTTTGTG
Source organism: Sylvilagus bachmani (assembly GCA_015711505.1). Taxonomy (NCBI): domain Eukaryota; kingdom Metazoa; phylum Chordata; class Mammalia; order Lagomorpha; family Leporidae; genus Sylvilagus; species Sylvilagus bachmani. Next base: position 84,746,464 of record CM027409.1, read on the forward strand.
CTTCTGACTCTACGGATTCTGTTTTTCTCCGTTCTCCGCCACTGGCTGTCTACTGTGGCTCTGTCGCCCTCCCGGTTTGTCCCCAGGAGCTCCAGCTCAGGACACAGAGGCCTCTGCACTCCCGCCGCTCCTGGAGCCCACTGCACACTGTGATTCTGTGCGACATCCCGGGTGGTGTGTTCGGTTCACTTCGGGCCCACTGGTCCTCTCCTCACCTGCTGTCTTCCCTGTTTAACTCTCCTGCAGAGGGGTGACTGCTACTGTCACGTGTTACATTCACAGAACCACCTGTGACTACTTGGTTTCTCGTGTGCATGACTGTGTCAGCATTAGCTGACACCAAAGACCATCAGTCTTACAATAAAAGGAAACAAAAAAAAGAGTCTCTCATCAACATGGATATACAAATTCTAAACAAATTTCAGCAGTAAGATCCAACTTGGGGCTGGCGCTGTGGTGCAGCAGGCTAGAGCCCTGGCCTGCAGTGCTGGCATCCCATGTGGGCGCCAGTTTGAGTCCCAGCTGTTCCACTTCCGATCCAGCTCTCTGCTATGGCCTGGGAAAGCAGTGGAGGATGGCCCAAGTCCTTGGGTCCCTGCACCCGCGTGGGAGACCCAGAAGGACCTCGAGGCTCCTGGCTTCAGATCAGTGCAGCTCCGGCCATTACGGCCAACTGGGGAATGAACCAGTGGATGGAGGGATGGAGGACCTCTCTCTCTCTCTCTCTCTCTCTCTTTGCCTCTCCTTCTCTCTCTGTGTAACTCTGACTTTCAAATAAATAAAACTTTTTAAAAAGTAGATAAAATAGCAACAATCTTCAAGCGAACACCAAGAATCGGCACTGAAGTTCTCATCACACCTCCTGTGTAATCTGTAGAATTCCTAGAAGCTGCTAGAAACAGCAAACAAAACAAAACAAAACAAAAACAAAACAACGTGGACCATCCGAGTGCAGGCCAATGCCGAGACCAAACGCATGTTAGCACAGGTGCCGGGTCATCACACAGGGACACGCGTGGGGGTACGTGTTCCTGGGGTACCGTGGTGACAGCACTGATTCCGTCAAGGGAGTCCGCGTGCCCTCTCAGCCGCCGCTCCACTGCCCTGGGGATCCTGACTCCCTCACTATACAGCATAGAGTGATGTATAATCTGTAATTTATAGAACATGGAGCAGGTTGTGCACTCCAGCTCCCCTGCTCTCGCACGACTGCGACAATCACCACAGCACCCAGGTGCTTGTCTGTGATGAGCAGGAAACCCACGGGAGACGCAGACCGCGGAGACCCAAGTCAAAGCTGGCACGGGGGACGGACAGCACGCAGGGCGCCCTGCACGTCTCCGGGGATCCTGCGCCCCACGCTGGCCCGGGCCGCCCCTCAGCTTCCTGCTAACATGCACCCTGGGCACCCTGGGAGGCCCGGTGCTGGTCCCCACCGCCCACGTGGGACACCGGGATTGAGTCCTGGCTCTGGCTTCTGCCGGCCCAGCCCCACCTCTTGAGGCCTCTGGGGAGTGAAGCAGTTGGAGACTGCTCCTTGTGTGTTTCAGCCACTCTCTCTCTCCCTGTCTCTCTTTCAAATAAACCAAAGTTGAGCCAAAACAGCATGTGCTGGCCCGAAGTTCCCGTACGGACCTGCCACGGGGGGTGAGTGACAGGTCCCGGGAGCTGCAGGAGGGGCGGGCTCCCCTCCCCGGGACTCTGGGATGCTTTGCCAGGGGGAAGCCCGAGGCCTCGCACACCCGTGAGGACGGCCCCTGGAACTGTGGCAGGCGGCCGGGGACAGTGTGCACAGAGGGGTGACAGGTGGGGGGCTTCAGGGGAGAGGGGACCCTGAGACCCTGGGGACTGGCCTCGCTAGCATCACAGAAAATGGCCTGGGTTCCCACGGCCTTGGTCTGGGCGAGGGGGGCTCCAGGCCGCGGCACAGGCCACATCTCAGCCCCGCCGTGAGAGAAGCTCCCGGGAGTCAAGGGCAGAGAGGGGCCAGAGCACACCCAAAACGTAGCCAGGGCCCAAGGGAGCCACCGAGCCCAAGGCCACGAGGACGTGGGCAGCCGTCAGGGGCGGGCGGTGGCCCCGCAGCCCAGCGGAGCAGAAGAGGCAGCACCGCCTCAAGCTGTGCAGCAGAGAGCCCAGCCCGGCAGTGGCTCAGGCAGCCCCGGCGTCCCCGGCGTCCCCATCTGCCGCACCCATGCCGGCCACCACCCTCCCTTGTACTGACCTGGACAGTGCTTGGGGTCCCAGGGAGAGGGCAAGCAGACAGGACGAGGCCCCAGTGTGAGGGTCAGGGTCAGTGTGGGCTGGCTCCGCCCACCGGCTGAGCCTCACTCCGTCCCAGCCCCCAGGGCCTCCCCACCCCCCTTGGCCAAGCAGAGCAGCTCTGGCTCCTCTTGCCAGCGGAGCACCTGTGGGTCCAGCACAGGTTCACTGTCCTTGTGTCAGGCAGCTCTCGCACCCCTGGGCAGTGGAGAGGACTCTCACACCCTCCAGGGTCCCGTGGCCAGCCTGGGACGCGTCGTGGCCCTGCCCTCCTGCCCAGGCCCTGAAGGGGGAGGGCAGGCTGCCGAGGCCATGCCACAGCCCCCGGGTCCCCCACTGCCGCTCAGGCGCCTGGCTCCTGACCCACAGCCTCTCGGGGGCCTGCCTCACCAGGCCTGGCAGCTCCTGGCGTCCGACAGGAGCAGAGCTGACCGTCCGAGAGCTCCTCCCTGCTGGCCAGGCCCTCAAGTCGCTGGCACGACTGTGCCCGATGCCCTCCCAGCTGTGCACCTGCCGGAGCCACAGAATCAGCGGGAGCACCTTTGCAAAGGGGCAGGGAAACACCCCCTCCCCCGGAGTTCGAGGGCAGCACTGTGTGTCCCCAGCACTCCCCGGGGGGCTGCGGGGCCTGGCGATTGTGTGGCGCTCCCTCCGGGAGCAGCGCTCGGGCAGGTGGCTCCTATTGCATTGGCACTGGGTTTTGACGGACAAGGTCAGTTCCCTGGGAAGGTGACCCTCATGCTACCACAGGGGTGCCGGCCCTCGGTCTCGGTCAGCCTGGGTCACCAGGAGAGCCGGCTCTGCCAAGGCCACGGGTGCTCTCGGGTGAGAGTCAGGGTTGGGGGCGTGCCCCGCGGGAGGCCAGCTATAAGACGGACGGGGGCAGGGGGAACGGCGTCTCGGCTTCCTCGTAACGGGGAGGCCCTGACCAGGCGCGGTGGGCAAATCTCCAGTGGGGGCCACTCTGGGTCGCGTCACCGGGCCGCAGATACAAGCCGGGATGCACGCACACGGGAAAACCCGAAATCGAACGTTCAAGTCTGAGAAGCAAACGGCGCCTACCAGGTGCAGGGCGTGCACCAGGCCCCAGGCTGGGAGCTGCACACGCGTCACCATGTCATCTTCACGCTCTGCCACGACGGTGCAAGAACTGAGAAGGCCAACGTGAGGACATCCCAAAGATTCACGGCATCGGCCAACCTCACGACCATGCAGGCCCACACCCACAGCACCACTGACACCCACATAGCAGTGAGGGACGCCCACACGGCACTGGTGTCCACACGGCACTGACGCCCACACGGCACTGACCCCGCACGGCACTGACGCCCACGGCACTGTGTGCGCCCAGCGCGAGGGGCGCAGCACCCGGAGCCGGAGGGGGCTGCTACCCCAGGGAGGGAGGCGGAGCACTTGCAGGTGGGTCTGCGCCCGAGCCAGCACCAGGCGAGAAGCCTCGTGTGTGCAGTGCGGGGAGCAGCATGGCGGCTCTCCCAGCAGGAAGCCCCCGTTCCTCAGGATGCAAACCCTGCTCCCAGGGCTGGCAGCGGCACACCTAGCTGTGCCCCGGTGGTGCAGCGGGAAACACGGGGCAGCACGCGCTACAGGTGGCTGGGACCTCATCGAGGCTCAGCAGGCCAGCCAGCCTCCAGGCCAGGCCCCCTCCTCTCACAAGGAGTCCCTGGGGCAGACCGACCTCAGGGTGCTGGCCCCGGGGCAGACCGACCACAGGGTGCTGGCGCAGCCAGCTAGGCAGGCGCATGGGTACAGGAGCCACAGCTGTGGGACTGCACCTGGCGCCAGTCATGGCCTGTGCTCCTGCTTTGGGCAGAGGCATTTGCGACCGGCTGCCGGCTCTTCCAGAAGCTTCCTGTGCCTGCTCTGAGCGTTCAGATCTTACCTGGCACCAGGGCGCAGGTCCACACCAGGTCTCTCCCTCGGGAATGCCCTGTGACTTTCCTGTCCTGAGCCTAAGGCCTCGAGAGAAAGAAGGAGAGAGAGACAGAGACGGGGGAGGGGGGGGGAGGGGACGGTGGGGGGGAGGCGCTGCAGATCTCCAGATGCCAGGCAGTGCGCACCAGCCCTCCGCCTGGGGGGTGGCAGATGGCTTCCCACACCTGGGAAGTCCCCGGCCGGGGGCTCTGCCTGGTCAGGTCAAGGCGGACACCCGGGGCCTGGGGGTGGACGGGAGAGGGGCCCTGTCTCCTCACCTCCCCCAGGCTGGGGCGGCTGACGCGCCAAGTCCCACAGCCCCACTGCGAAGCCCCTGACTCCGACAGCCAGGTGGGCTTAGGGTGGGGCGGGTGTGTTACTGTGGAGAGAGTGCCGGGGCTGGGGGCTTCATGAAGAGGCCTCTTCCCCTCACACCTTCGGAAGCTCAAGGGCACAGCAGAGACCACCCCCCACGCAGGAGGCCAGAGGTGGGGCAGGGCCAGGCGGCTGCTCTCTCCACTGCCCATGCGTGAGCACCTCTCGGTCCTCTAGGCGCCCCACAGGCGGCTCCACAGGAGCCACTGCATCCCTTCTGAGGGTGGTGCCCCAGGGACCCACAGAGCTGACGCCTCAGAATGTGGACCCCACCCTCCCGGGAGGGATGACACCCTGTCTCAGCCAAGCTGTTCCCTACTGTTCCTCCTGGACAGTGAGGAAATGCGTGGGGCCCAGCTGGATCTGGGCGCCCGGTCACCAGGTGGACGGGCCCAGAGAGCCCAGGGGGCGCTGGGGGCTCCTCCCGGCTGGCAACACCGCAGACCGCGCTGCAGGTGCCCCGCCCAAGCCTGCGGTACTCAGCCTCACCTGCCAGGCTCCCGGAGCAGCACAAGTCTCTGCCCGAAGAGTGGGCTCCCGGGGTCCCCCTGCCCGCGCCCAGAGCCCACCCGGCTCCCAGCAGCCCCAGCGTCGGCTCCACACCTGCCTCCCACGGCCAGGGGATCCCACTGCAGGCCCAGGATGGACAGAGGTGGGGCTGGGGAGGATACAGACCCTGGGGGACCCAATGCCCCTTGTCCCAGCTTCTCGGGAAGGCAGCAGCCCCCAAACCCTGTGCTGGGAAGCCCATCTCACAGCCAGGGTCCCGACCCCCGGACCCCACAGCCCACGCCCACGTGGAAGCCTGGACAGCCAAGGCCAGGCCTGCGAGCAGGTGCGGGGGGCAGGACCCCAGGGAGTGTCAGTCAGAGCCCAGAGAGGGGTGAAAGCGCGGAGGCCTGGGGGGTGGGGGGGAGCAGAGGTCTGGGTGAGACCCCTCCCCCGGGAGGCGCAGGGATGTTTTCCTCCGCTTCCCAGAGACCCCTAGGCCTGCGCTCAGGACACGGGCCAGGAGAAGCCGCTCCCACCTGTCCCTCGCGCCCCAGGGCGCCGAGACTCCGGGAACTGGCGGGAGACCTCGCCCAAGGACTATAGGGTGGGGTCGGCCTGGACCCTCGTCCCGCCCTCCCAGGCGGCCTTCCGCGCCTCAGCCAGGCCACAGCCTGCGGCCGCTCACCTGGACGACCGAGTCACGCGGCCACAAACAACGCCCTGGGCCCGCAACCGCGCAGCCTCCAGGCAGAGACCCTCCCTCCCTCCCTCCCTCGGCACCCGCCCTCGCCTCACCTGCACCTGCACCGGGGAGGGAGGCCTCGAGCGGGTTGGGGGGCTACGGCCTCCGCGACCCCTCCCACCAGAAGCCTCGTCCCCGGGCGGCCGCTAAGGCTCCCCCGGCCCCCAGGGCAGGGAGCTGAGACCCCCGAAGTCCTGTGGCCGCGGGGCCTCCGCTTCCCAGGTCAGCAGTGCCACTGCTCGGTGGGCACAGAGAAGGCGCCTCGTGGAGGGGGCGGCGGGTTGGGGGGCCGAGCGGGGTCCGGCAGGGAGGGGACGCCGGGGCTTGGGGCGAGGCACGCGGGGAGGTGAATGCCAGGCATGGAGGGGAGGCTGCGGGGGACCCCTAGAGTCTAAGGGGGGCAGGTGCACAGGCCCTTGGCTGGCTACCCCTGTCGGAGGCGGAAGCGCGCTAAGACAAAGCAGCCTGCAGGAAGGTTCCGGGGCCACCCTCTGGGCCCCACCTGCAGCCCACTCGGGGGTCTCAGCGTCCCCGTCTCGGGTGTGGGGCTAAGTGAGCCGATGCAGGGAGAGCTCAGAAATCAGCAGGCCTGGGGAGCAGTGGAGAACAGAGTGGTGCAGCCCCACACCAGGTTAATCCCCTGAGGCCCGGGGGCTGAGCACCCAGCCAGGAAGAGAACCGGGAGGTGGCCTGTGCGGGTGCTGGCCTGGGACACGGGCTGGTGAGCTCACCCGCTGCCCCCGCCCTGCACAGGACACGCTGTCGCCACACCTGCCCTGAACACCTGTGTGCACGGTCTACCCAGAAAGCCTCAACCCGAGGGAGAGGCACTTCACTGGGACTGGACCCACGCCTCAGGGGCCAGGAGAGGGAGCGCGTGGAGCCTGCACCGTGACCACCTGCTGTGCGCTGTGGCTGGGCAGGGTCCCATGTGGTCGCACCTCTCTGGCTGTTCCTGCCACACAGGCTCAGAGTCGGGGTTGCTCCTCTGTTTGCCGTGGGCTTTGCTCCGCCCGTGGAGGGCCACAGAGAACGCAGCACCCACCTTGGCGCTCCGCGGGGGCGCCTGCGCTGAGAAGCCAGCCTTCCCCATGGGGCTGAGCCAGTCCTGGAAGTAAACCTGGCCTTGCCCACCTCACACCCTGCGGGCTGCACAGGGGAGCTCCTGGGGAGTCAGCCCTCCTGTGTAGGGGCTTGAGTGCCCAGGGCTGGTCAGTCAGCACTCGGGACCCTACATGGGGCAGGGTGGGGGGAGTCACCAGTGTCCCTACATGGGGAGAGCGTGTTAGGGGATGTCACCTTGGGACCCCACCTTTCAGTAACCTCCCAGCCCCCGTCTCCCACTGGCTCCTCCCCTGTCTGGCCCTCCCCATACCCTGATGCAGCCCCCAGGTCAGAAGCGACCCCTGCCAGAGGGTCCCATCCCTGCCCCCACATACTGACCTCCCCATGCCAGAGCCGAGGACCACACCCCCCCAAGAACATGAGTCTCAAAGTGCCTTGCACCCCTGGGAGGTGACTGTCCCAGGGACTCCTAAGACGCAGCTGTCCTGGGACTCGAACACTCCACGGTGCTGCCCGCTGGTGCCGAGGAGTCAGGCGGCAGATCCGACTGTATGCAGTGTCCAGTGTCGGGTCTTTCTCCTTGCTCCCCAGGTGTGAAAGGCTCAGCCCACACCTGTGCACACCCAGGGTCCCAGTGCGGGCTGGGGGGGAGGGGCTCCAGGACGAAAGGACCCTGGGCATCCTCCTGGCCCACAGCCAGGGTGCTGGTGGGAGCTAGGCTGGTTGCCGGCTGTGCTGATGGGGGCACCTCCTGACTGTGGACGTGAGGAGGTGGTGGCAGTGGCTCTGTGGGACAGGTGGAGGAACAGGAGCTGGTGCGTGCTTGGGAGCCCACTCCCTGCGAGCTCCGGCAGGCCGGTGACAGAGCCGGACCACACAGAGCTGAACCATGAAGTGACCACCAGCACATCTAAAAGCCAACCATGCCCAGGCTGCTCCAGTCCCCCATGGGAGGGGCTCCGAGGGGAGGAGCCCAGAGGGAGACGTGCAGGTGGAGGGCTGGCACCAGCCCCGCCTCCACAGCGGGTGTCCACTCCCCTCCTGGGAATCGCCTAGCCCTTCTTCAGGTCTTCCCAGACACTCAGCTGCTTGAAGCCCCAGCCCAGGTCCCGCCCCACACATCCAGCCCCCGCTGGCCCTGGGCCTCCACCCTTCCCCCACCAGCTGCCAGATTGCTGCTCAGAATCCCCGAGACACCAGGGGAGACTCCTGGAGATGCCTCCTCTTCCCTGGGGCTTCTCCGCCCCGCCCCCTCAGGTCAGTGGGCGGGGCTTCAGGTAGAGGGTGGGCCCAGGCCCAGGGCAGCTGTTGGGGGTGGGGTGGGCTCAGTGGAAGCCCCTGGGGTGATCTATGGAGAATGTGGGGGAGGCTCCCTGGGCAGGAGAGCTCAGACCCCTCACGGCCCCCCAGGAAGGGGTGAGAACCAAGCAGAAGGAGCCAGCGACAGGGCACTGGGGCCACCTGTGACGCAGGACCTGGCTGGGAACAAGGGGCCCCAACCACAGGAGTTCGGCCTACTAGGGCGGGGGCAGTCTGAGGCTGTGTGCCAGCTGGTGGTTCCAGAAGCGTCCCCACCTCCCGGCCTCGCCCATTTTGTGTTGGGCTGCTGACACAGGCGGCTCCGTGCCCCAGACCCCTCCCCGTGAACGTGGGGAGTCGGGACCAGCCCCATCCCCAGCACTGGAGACTCCTGGGCTCAGGCCGTGGCGTGGCGGGCATGTGGCCTGCATAGGGGAGCCCCACTGTGCCACAGGGATTCCGGGAGCCATCGCTGGCAGGTCCTGGGCTCCCTGTGTCCCCTCTGTGTCCTTCCCCCCTCCCCGACTGGACACAGACACACACAGAAGGACGCTGAGTCCCCGAGCCCACGGAGGGGACTTAGGAGGAGCCGGTACCAAGGCCCTGGCCCCTGGCCCGCAGCCTCCCCGGACTCGGGAGAGCAAAGGGCTGTCCAGACACGGAGCGTGGCCCCTGAGAGCTGCCCTCGCCGACGGATATGGACAGACGTCTGTCTCCAGACACCTGGAAGCTCGGTGGTAGAGGACTACGCGCCCTTCACCCCGCTCCACAGTCACGCCTGGGGCTAGGCACTCACCGGCATGGGGCACAGGGCCCACGGGGACCTGCCAGCCCTCTCCTCCCCGACAGGTGCTGGTCCATCTGGAAGGTCATCGTGGCCCCAGGAGAGAGGCAGGTCGTGGCCCTGCTGGGGAAGGTTTGGAAGGTCAGCGGCATCTGGCCAGGGTTGCTGATTCCAGGGGGAGGCGGGCAGGAGAGGGGCACCGTGGCTGCAGAGCTGTTGCCGGAGGGGCTGCCTTTGTGACGCACAGGCCATCCCGGCTCAGCGCAGCCCCTGGCCCTCGCCTGGGAGGCCCATGGGGGCTGAGACGTGGAGGTGTGGAGTCTGGGGGTCGCCTGCTGGCACCCGCTCTTGGACGGTTGTGGAGCAGGCGTCCCCTAGCCTGCCCAGCCCAGACCCTGTGAGTCAACGCTCAGGCTGCGGTGGGCACCAGGGCAGATGTTGCCAGAGCTGTGCCGGCACGTCCACTGGCACGCGGCCCTGGCGTCCCGGCGTGGCCCGGAGGAGCACATGTAAGGCCCTCCCAGCTCGCGTGAACAGACCCTCCTGCTGAGGCTGTGGGCGGCCAGCGGGGGCCCCAGAGGTCTGGGCACACCGCCTCCCCGGGGCCAGGTCACAGGAACCCAGCGTGCGGGGACAGCGGGACCTGTATGCAGGCCGGCAGCCTCGCCCCAGGGCCCCGCGCCACAGAAGTGTTCCTTCTAGAATCCCACTCTGGGGTCCCTGTCATTTTCAGGGTGGGAGAACAAGGCCTATGTTGGCGACAGGAAGGGAGAGGCCAGCCTCCAAGCAGCGCCCAGCTCCGGGGGGGCCCCCCGTGGCCCCACAGTCCTGCCAGCTGCCTGCGCCCAGAAGGAGCTCTGTGCTGGGGCCTCGCTCTCAGCCCCTCCCCCTCTGTGAGCTGGCTCCGGACGCTCTGGCCTGGGGCTGAGTGGCACCTTCCGCGTGGGAGCACCAGGCGCACTTCAGACACAGGGCTCCCCCGACCGGGCCTGCTCTGCTCCCGACTTGCACTGCACCCGGCATGCGGCGTGTGGACGGCGAGCATGGGACATGGGCTGGGAGCCCAGGCCACCCTCCTCCGGCGGGCGACACAGGAAGGCAGGTGGCCGGCTTTGCGCTGGGAAATTGCTTTCCCGTGGTGCAGAGCCCACTGCGGGGATGTGGCCTGATTGCATCCCGCTCGCCCTTAACCCGCGCCCGGGGCCTGTGCCCCCGGCTCCGCACGCAGACCCCCACTCCGCCCGCCAGCCTCGCAGCCGGCACGGTTATCTCCTGCTAAATTAAAGCCGGGAGACGCCGGGTCCCAGGTACACAAAGGCTGGGCCTTGACACATGCAATTACTGCGAACACGGGGCAACACGATTGCCCAGGGCCCAGCGAGGGGTTTAATCAGGAAACACAGAGGCGTTCCGGCCCAGTTATAATTTCACCATTTGCTATTCCTTTATGTTCTGTGTGTTCAGATAATTAGATACACTAGCTCCTGCTTCCCAGGAGGCCAGAAAGGGCAAAATTCCTATTCTTTTTACATTAAAAAGATTAAATTATAATATAGAAAATCTGTAACTTTTGGTAGAAATGACAAATTCACACTACATTAATTTCAGTGCTTACAAAATGTTACAAGTAATTTGTGTGTCTCCCCTCGTGTAGGTGCATGTGAATTAATTACCTATCCAATTTCAACGAACTTCAGATCAGCTTTTCTCAGACAACTCTGAAATTAAAAGAAAATAAGGTGCGATTGCAGCTCGCCGGTGTCTTTGTTTTGCAGTTTAACTGTTTAGGCCTCTGTGTGTGCACAGGCGCACGGGCAGCGGCAGAGGGCGTGAGACAGCGCTGGGTCCGGCACGGGCTCAGCAGGTGCACCAGGGCTCGGCCACCCCCACAGAGGGCGGATCCCAGACGGGATTTCGATGGGGGCTCAGCGGTGCCCCCACACAGGCCGAGGTGTTGCCTGGCGTTTGGGTGAGGGCTCAACCTCACTGTTTGCAGAGCCCAGCCTGTGCCCGCCCGCAGAACTGGGAGGTTAAGCCCCCATGCAGGACCCCCGTTGGAGCCCCCAGCCCTGCAGGCAGCTTGCAGGGCGCTGTGCGGGGTGAGAAGGGAGCAGTCTGGGAGTGGGCGCTGCGGCCACACGCGGTGGGGGTGAGCCACCTGCTTCTTCTCCCGTGGGTGCCGGGCTCAAGGACCTGGGCCATCTTCCACTGCTCCCCCAGGCCATAGCAGAGAGCTGGATCGGAAGAGGAGCAGCCGGGACACGGACCCATGGGGTGCCAGCACTGCAGGCAGGAGTTCAGCCCACTAGGCCACAGCACTGACCCCCTTCTGTCCTCTCCTCCCTTCCCCATGTCTGTCTCTCCTCCCGCACCTTTGTCCCTGGGTAGAAGGACGCAGGAGCCGGGTGTGTGAGGAATGTCCTTGGTCTCCACCCAGCACCTGCTCCCAAGGCCGCAGCCACACATCCACCCCAGGAGGCGCTGTCCTTCAAGTCCAGGGGCTGCTGAGGCTGTGGCCATGTGGCCTCTCCTGCAGCCCGGAGCAGAGACCATCAGGGCAAGCTGAGACCAGACGCCTGGTCCCTGCTCCGAGCTGGTGCCTCCCGCCCATGTGAGGGGCACGGTAGGGACAGGTGGAGGCTGCACGGACCCCCTCTGAGGCTCCACCAGGCCCCCGGGGGCGTCCCAGCCGGTTCCCAGCCACGAAGGAGCCAGGAGGCTGCACCTGCAGCTGCCGCTTCCCGCCCAGCGTCAGGAGGTCGCCTGCCTGCCTCCCGGTCCAGAGCTGCAGCTGCCTCCACGCTCAGCACCAGAGGGCGCTGTGGGCACGGCCACAGTGGGCCGGAGGGAGCCGTCCATGTGGGCTGACGCCACACTGCACTCAGCGACTCAGCCAGAGGCCGGAGCAGCGGCCTGAGCGGCAGCTGGAGTGGCAGCTCAGAATCCCAAGCGGGGGCCTGAACGTGCCTGGCCCAGGGAGCAACACAGCTCCCCACCCCGGGCTCCAGGCAGAGAGCCTGGGACCCAGTGTTGTCAGCCACTCTGTCCCACGTGTTCCTGGCCCATCCGTCCACAGGCCGGGGTCAGGGAGACAAAGCCCGTGCTGCCCTGGCCCAGGAGGGTTCAGGGACCCATATGCAGGATCCAGGCACGGATACACATGTGTGAACACACAGCTGCACACTCAAGGATACATACATGTGCATACACTCCCACATCACACGCACACACAGATGCACACACATCGTGTACCCACAGGGCCACACGCGAGCACAGGTGCAGGCTCCCGCAGGCTCTCACACACCTCTCTCACTCCAGGTTCAGATTCCCGCCGGGGGCTCTGAGGGCCGAGGGCTGAGCCTGGGAGCCCAGAGCAGGGCTGGTGCGGCCCCCTCCTCGCTGGGCTGCGTGGATTCATCCGTGAATTAGAGCCTCTGACACCCGCACTCACACACTCAGCTCTGGACACACGAGAAGAGCAGGGCCGTGCTGCTGGCCCCACACCCAGTGCCCAGCCAGCCGGGCCACCGGCCGTGCCCGCGGAGGCCGCAGCACCAGCCACCCTTCGGACGCCACTCCCTGCTCCCGACACCAAGTCCTAAGGCTACGGACAACAAAAGCAAGGATGCGCCCATCTCCTGACTCCTGCTTCCTTCCCCAGATCTGGGGCTATTTTAAAGGATGTATTCATTTATTTGAAAGGCAGAGTTACAGAGAGAGAAGGAAACAGAGAGAGAATCTTCTAACTGCTGGTTCACTCCACAAATGGCTGCAATGGCCAGGCTGGGCCAGGCAGAAGCCAGGAGCCAGGAGCTTCTTCCAGGTCTCCCACATGGTGCAGGGGCCCAAGAACTTGGGCATCTTCTACTGCTTCCCCAGGCCATAGCAGGGAGCTGGATGGGAAGTGGAGCAGCCGGGACTCGAACCAGCACCCATGTGGGTGCTGCCAGCATCGCAGGCAGAAGCTTCACCCCCTGCGCCAAGACCCAGGGGTGGTGATGGAAGAGGCCATGGGAGAAGCTGATGGCTGTGTCCACCTGGGGACTCCAGCCAGTGCCGCTCCCAGAGCTCCGATTTCTTACTCTGTCCTCCACAGCTCCTCCCGCTGGTCTTGGCTCAGCCACCCCAGGGAGTCCTGGAGGCTGGATGTCCACAGTCCAGGAGCTGGCAGGGTCGGTGTGGTGGGGGCCTCTCCTCCTGGCGTGCGGACGGCACTGAGCCCAGCCCTGGCAGCTCCTCAGCCCTCAGGGACACAGGACACAGTCCCACCTGACAAGGGTACACACTGAGAACCAGGTCTGGCCTCACCTCCGTCCCAAAACCTGCCCAGCTCAG
>CM027409.1:84759849-84795998 GCA_015711505.1 Sylvilagus bachmani
CCCCCCCCCCCCCCCCCCCCCCCCCCCCCCCCCCCCCCCCCCCCCCCCCCCCCCGTGTCCTCCTCCAGGACTTCCTGGTGCTCTGCTCATCCAGACGGAGAGCCCAGGCCTGGAGCTGTGGGGCTCCTGCTGTGGCACGTCCCTCGCGTCCAGTCCCATCCCGGTGACAGGGCCGCCCGGGGCACAGTAAGAAAATGCGGGAGGAAAGGAGAGAGGCCAAGTACAGCAAGGGAAAGAGCTCAGGAAGCCACAACGCAGTGCGGCACCACATCCCACACCGGTACCGGTTCCAGTCCCGGCTGCTCCACTTCCCATCCGGCTCCCCGCTGATGGCCTGGGAAGGCGGTGGAAGACGGCCAAGTGCTTGGACCCTGCACCCACAGGGGAGACCTGGGAGAAGCTCCCGACTCCCGGCTGCAGCCTGGCCCAGCCCCGGGCATCGCAGCCATCTGGGGAGTGAACCAGTGAGTGGAAGACCTCTCTCTGTCTCTCTCTCTGTCTCTCTCTCTGTCTCTGTCTCTCTCTGTGTGTCTCTCTGTCTCTGTCTCCAACTCTGCTTCTCAAATACATAAATAAATCTTTTCTAAAACCTGCAATATAAACATCTCCGTGTGCGTTCTCAAGGCCCCCCCCCCCCCCCCCGAACTGGCTTTTCCTCTGCCTCCCGGACGCTGGACTTCCTGTGCTGCCCTGGGACAGCCCAGCCCAACTTTCCGATCTGTCACCGAACGCCCGGGCTGGGCCTGGACGGGGAAGGAGGCTGATGTGGCCCAGCGCGCCGCTGGCTGGAGGCCCAAGGCCGGGCCGGCCCAGTGGGTGTGGCATGGAGGCAGGAGCCAGACGGGAAGACAGGTCCCTGGCCAGGCTGGCTCTTCTAGCACTCGCTCTCGTAGGAACCAGGGGGCGTCCCCAGAGGACAGTGGACGCCCGGAACACTCCCCAGGCCCTCAGGAAGGTCCCAGCCCCCAGCCTGAGCCCCTGGGGACAGATTCAGACCAGCCCAAGCTGGGCGTGGCCGCAGACCACCGGAGGACTGCGGGGACTCAGAAGTTCATGTGCCTCGGTCAGGGGACACGGGGCTGCTCCTGTCCAGCACACAGGTCGCTTGGACACTCCGCGACTGCCCAACATCCGGGCTGGCGGGGCCCCAGGCTGGCACAGCACGATCCTGTCTGTGCCGCCATGGCCGTCTCTGGAGCCCCAGCGAGAGGAGGGGTGAAGGCGACCCCAGCCCTGAGGGCTGGTGCCCCTTGCTGCAGCCAGGGCCGTTCTCAGTAGAGAGGAAGCCACTTTGTGCTCGGCCTCTGACGTCCTTCATGGTCACGTCCACACGGTCATAGGGCCAGCCCCGTGTGCTATGACAGGGACACGGGTGGTGGGCTCCCTACTGTGGCTGTGACTGGTGCTCACGGAGCTCTGAGCAGGTGCTGCTGACCCCTCTGGGTCTGAGCAGGGTGGGCATGCTGCAAGTGTGGCCCTCACCCCCGTGGGCACCACCGGCTCTGAGCAATAAAACAGCACGCGGCCTGCTGGCCACGCCCCGGTGCCCCGTCAGAGCCCCCACTCCCCGCTCCCCCTCCTGACTCAGCTCCCTGTCACCCACGCAGGAGCCCATGTCCCCTCCTCCCCACTGTACGTGACTCCACACGTGGCAGCAGGTGCTGTGGTGGCCTGCGGAGCCGTGCCGAGGCCCGTGGACGGCCAGCCGGGGTGAGGAAGACTTTCCCACCTGGTGAGCTCCAGCCCTCCTCACAGACGGCACCCAGGGAGACCACCTGGGGCAGCCACGGAGACTCCCGCAGCTGCTGTGCCCCACGTCCACGCAGGCCCATCAGCCATGTGGACTCTGAGCAAGAGCCCCCAGAACCTTCTGGTTCCGGACCCACAAAACTGCGGGTGGAGTGGTGGCGGCTGCACCTGGAGCCTGGAGTAACTTGTACAGCGGCAGTAGGGCTGCCCCAGCCCCACCCCCTTTACACGTGCCCAGGAATCCGTCTCCCGCCCGTGACCGGCCACAGCCTGGAGGCCACGAGTGTTCCCGGCGTTGCTGTTGTGGGAGCTGCAGGCGACTGTGCTGAGCCCAGTGCCGCACGCATGCGCGGTGGGAACCGGCTCCGCTCTGCCAGGGACTCCCGTGGCAGGTGGCAGAGATAAGATCTCCCAAGAAATGAGAGGCCTGGGGCACAAAGGCAGCGCCCAGGAAACCCGAGGCTGGCAGGAGCTGCCGCCCAGCTCCGCCACCTCCGCCGCCCAGGCGGATGGCACACATGTTGCTCCCCCGTGGACCTGCCCCAGGGCCCGGGGGGAGGTGCGCGCTGCAGAAGCCCCTTAGTCCAGAGTGGCCCAGGCACTGGCTGGCTGCAGCTCCCACAGCAGTGCATGATGCCAGCAGGAGGGCTGCCGGGCTGTGGCCAGGGCTCCTGGGGCCAGGCTCCCTGGAGGGGGCGCCCTCCTGGGTGCTGGGCCCTGGGCCCGCCTAACCCTAAGCCCCAGAGACCCGGGCTGAGAACAGGACGCCTCTCCTCATGTCGGACGTCCAGGTGATGTCCAGGTGTGGTCAGGGCCACTCCCTCTGGAGCCCCGGGGGGTCCTGCCTGTCTCTCCTAACCCCCCAGGCTCCAGGGGCTCCCAGCCTTGTCTCCATCTTCATTGGCCTCTGGCAGGTGTCCAGCCTCCCTCCCCCGTCACACAGGGACACTGCAGAAGCGTTTAGGCCCAGCGAGGCCAGAGCGGTCTCCTTCTCATAGGAGAGCTCCCACTCCCAGCTGGGGGAGCAGGGCCCCGGCTCCTCGATGGCTGTGGTCAGCTGCATTAGAGGCTTTCAGCCTGGGGTGAGGACCCAGGACAGCTCCGCAGGCAGGCGCAGAGCCGCACACCGTGGTCAGCGGCCGGGCAGCTTCATCAGGAGGCACCCGTGAGCCAGCCTGAGCCAGCAAACCCTCTCCTCCCAGTGCCTGGCGGGAATCCTGTGTGCCCATAGGGTGAGGTCAGCGTCCTGGACAGGGGCTCAGCTCGGCGGCCAGTCCCCAGCAGAGCAGGTGGCACACGCTTCTGCAGGCTGGCCCAGGACAAGACTGGCCCCACACCAGGAGCCAGAGAAGGGGGCAGGACGAGGGAGGACACAAGCCACCCAGGTCAGGGACACACAGGCAGCGACCGATGCCCCAGAACGATGGGGAAAAGCAAATTTCTGAAACTTTAACAACCTGAGTAGACGGGGCCCTGCCCTGCCCTGCCCCGCCCCGCCCTGCCCTGTGGCCCTGAGTCTCCAGGACCAGCACAGCCGAGCAGAGACGTCACCTGCCTGTCCGTGTCCCCAGGTTTCCGTGCTGCTGTGAGTGTTCCAGGCAATGAGAGTGTCCTGGTTTTGGGAAGCATCATGCGTTTCCTATTGAGTCTGAATGGACTTTCACCCACTTCACCGGTGGACACGGTGGGCCAGGACACCCCTTCCACAGCCTGAGGAACCCGACACTCAGCCCCAGGCGCCCGACCAGGTCTGTGATGACACAGACCCTGCACCGTCAGATGAGGTCTGTGAGGAGGACACAGACCCCGCACCGTCAGATGAGGGCTGTGAGGAGGACACAGACCCCGCACAGTCAGATGAGGGCTGTGAGGAGGACACAGACCCCGCACAGTCAGATGAGGGCTGTGAGGAGGACACAGACCCCGCACCGTCAGATGAGGGCTGTGATGAGGACGTGGACTCCGCACAGTCAGATGAGGGTTGTGAGGACACAGTCCCCGCACAGTCAGATGAGGGCTGTGATGAGGACGTGGACTCCGCACAGTCAGATGAGGGCTGTGAGGACACAGTCCCCGCACAGTCAGATGAGGGCTGTGATGAGGACGTGGACTCCGCACAGTCAGATGAGGGCTGTGAGGACACAGTCCCCGCACAGTCAGATGAGGGCTGTGATGAGGATGCGGAACCTGCACAGTCAGATGAGGGCTGTGATGAGGACGTGGACCCCGCACAGTCAGATGAGGGCTGTGAGGACACAGACCCTGCGCAGTCGGATGAGGACTGTAATGAGGACGCGGAACCCGCACAGTCAGATGAGGGCTGTGATGAGGACGTGGACCCTGCACAGTCGGATGAGGACTGTGATGAGGACACAGACCCCGCAGTCAGATGAGGGCTGTGATGAGGATGCGGACCCCGCACAGTCAGATGAGGGCTGTGATGAGGATGCAGACCCCGCACAGTCAGATGAGGGCTGTGATGAGGATGCGGACCCCACACAGTCAGTTGCAGGGCCCAGGCGTGGCTGCTGGGTCTGGTTGGCTCCCGATAAAGCCCCAGGTGCTGTCGGCTTCCCACCAATCAGCAACTGACGCGCGTGGGCAGGTGAACCCGCCTTCTCCCCCTCCCACCCTGCCCAGCAGCTGTGGGCCGGCCCGTGTGCTTGCTCCCTGGGCCAAGGCCCTGGTATTCCCACAGCTGTCCTGAGGTCTCTGCTTGACAGTTCTGTTTGGAACATAAACACCAGGGACTTCCTGCTTCCACATCGCACCGACATCACACGGTCTGAGCTGGGGATGGCCTCTGTCCTCTGCCTGTGCTGGAGCCAGCGGCAGATCCGCCTCACCGCCTCACCGCGCTGACAGCCTGGGGCTGCGAGGGGGGAGCCCTGTGTGTCCTGTGGAAAGCGGGGGTGCACTTCACCTGGGAGGTCCACGTGGACCTGGCAGTGCAGGCAGTGCTGCTCAGAGGGGGCTCGTCCTGCCCTTGTCCCCACTCCACACGGGTGAACCGAACAGGTGTTGCCTGGGGGCACCGAGCGCCCTCTCCTCACCCCGTCTGTCCTGGGACTGAAGCAGGCTCACTCCCACGCACGGTGATCTTAAAGTGCCAGCTGGCTCTCAGGCTCGCCTGGGCGTCTCCAAGCTGCCTGCACAACATTCCCGTGTCTGAAGAAGACTCTCTCCCCATGGTCAGCCCCTTGGTAAGCTTGGCGACCAGAACTGAGACCCGAGGCGCAGCATCGCAGTCCTGCTGTGTTCCTAGCGCTAGCCCCACCCTGCTGCTCCACCCTGCCCTGTCCTCCCGCCCCTGGGGCACAGCGGCCGGCCTCATTCTGCTTCCTTCTGGACCTGTTTGCTCCGCAAGTCCCAGCTCCGTCCCTTGCGGGCTGTGACACTGGCGCCACACTGGGCGCACCACGGTCCCCTTCAGGAATGGCTTTTCCGCATCCACGGTCCACGTGGGTGGAGCCTGCAGTGCCCCCCGCCATGTGACCCGAGAGAATCCGTGAGCGCCTGGGGAACTGGCTGTAGCCCCACCTGCGCTTCGGCATCTCCTGAAAGACGCCCGGGTTGGGGAAAGGATTTTGAACACCTTTGGTTGCATCTTTCTTGATTGCCCAGTGCTGGATGTGTTCTGGTGTTTCTGGAGCAGTTGTAAACGTGTTGCAGAAGGGGAGGGGAGGAGGGGAGGGAGGGGCAGAGTGCCCCCTCCTGCCGGGAGTGGGGGTTACACAGCAACCATGGCAGCAGGAGCTGCCCCTTCCCTGTGGGTCTGGGGCCGCAGGCAGGGCCCTCCTGCCCCTCAGGCCGCCGTGTGCAGGGCCTGCCCGGTGTCCCACAGCCCTGAGCCTCCGCCACAGCTGTTCCCTGTGCAAATCTGCAGTGCAGACTGACAGAGCCCGGGCTTCCTGGGTGCCAGACTTTTCCAGGTTTCTGGCACATTCCGTGGCCCCCGACAGCCCTCTCCTGGCTGAGCTGACCAGCTGTGGGTGGCCACTTACTGGTGCTGACCTGCGCCCTTCCCCCATAGCCTGAGCCCCAGTGACACTGTGTTCGGTCATCAGACTGAGCCCCCCAAGTGAGGCCTGAGCTGGATTCGGAACCAGCCGGCTCACAGCAGCTTCACTGTCACCCACTGGGACTGCTCAGCCTGGGGGGGGGGACTGCTGCCGAGTGTGGCCAGTGAGCTCCCACAGCCCCAAGCCCACCAGTCCTGGGAGAGGGAGAGAGGGCTGAGCAGGAGACGGGGCCACCCCGACTCTGCTGCCTCCTCTGTCTCTCCCCCTCCCTCCCCCCATTTCCCCTTTCTGTCCATCTCTGTGTGTCTCTCTCCACTCTCTCCCTCTCTCTCTCCTCCCCTCCCTCTCTCCCCCCCTCTCCCTCCCTCTCTCCCTCCTCCCTCTCCCCCCCTCCCTCCATCTTTCTCTCCCCCTCTCTCTCCCTCCATCTTTCTCTCCCCCCCACCTCCATCTCCCTCTCTCTCCCCCCACTCTCCCTGTCTGTCTCTCTCCCTCCCCCACCTCCCCACCCAGCCCTGCGCCAGGACAGGGCTGCCATCAGCTTGGAGGGCACAGGGCCCCAGCCAGCCGCCCAGCACCACCCTCTAAACCCACAGTCTGACTGCCCGTGCACCCCAACTAATCCAGGAGGTGCCCATGAAGGTGCTGCAACCGGTAACTGAGTTTAAGGACCTGGTGAGCTGGATGCGTCCGAGGTGAATGACCGCCCACTGTAGAAGACACGGGTAGAGCGACCCCCCCGGGCCCGGGGGGGATGCCAGGCTCCCAGAGGCAGTGTCCTGGGAGGGAGAGACGGCTGAGCAGGAGACGGGGCCACCCCGACTCTGCTGCCTCCTCTGTCTCTCCCCCTCCCTCCCTCCACATCCCCCTCTCTGTCCATCTCTGTGTGTCTCTCCCCGCCCTCTCCCTCTCTCTCTCCCTCTCCCTCCATCTCTCTCTCCCCCCACCTCCATCTCCTTCTCTCTCCCCCCACTCTCCCTCCCCGACCTCTGTCTCCCCCCCCAGCAGATGTCAGACAAACAAGGTGAGGTCAGCATGTGTGGCACTGGAAGCCTCTTCACCACCACCGTCAGTGTTTGTTTCTGAGAGCTAGGTCGCTAGAGAGGGGAGGGGGAGGGGGAGGAGGAAGAGCAGAGGCGGAAGCCAGCGCTGCCCCCTTGCGGCTTCTCGGGGTGTGCGCCCACTGAGCAGCCAGACCACGCGGCTCCTGGCTTGCTACCTCCAGGTGGTGCTTTCTTTTTCAAGTTTTTGTTTTCATTTTGTTTGAGAGAGTCACAGAGCCCGAGGGAGAGGGGTCTTCCATCGCCGGTTCCCTCCACAAATGCCCACGGCCAGGGCTGAGCCAGGCTGAAGTCGGGAGCCGGTGACCCCACTCAAGTCTCCCAGGCCTGAGGCTGAGCTGCATTAGCGGGTGCCGGGGTAGGGTGTGGACGTCCCAGACGGTGACTCAGTCCCGTGCCCAAGCCCCCCCCCCCCACGGCAAGGATTCCTGCAGGTGTCTCCTGAGGGGTCAGGGGAGGTCCAGGGCCGTCCTGGTGGCCCCTTGGGGTTCCACAGTGTGGCCTGATGTCTACAGTGGTGCCCACAGGGGGCGGCCCCGATCCATGGACCACACTCAGTCCCAGGCTCTGTGCTGCTCGGGGGCTGGGGGTGTGGCCCTCCCAGGCGTCTCCCAGAGGCTCCTTGGCCCCCCGCCAGCAGTGGGGCGGGGCCTGTAGCCGCTTCCGACACCCCGACCCCCAGCAGCAGGTACGCGTGACGTGGCCGGGTGCCACCTGCGTGGGCAGCAGGTTGACAGCAGACTCCGAGGTGGGGCGTTGGCCCCGAGCTCTGTCGCCGGGCTATCGGCCAGCCTGGCCGCTCCTGGAGCTTGTCCTGTTCCGCTGGACTCCAGGGACTAATGGTTTCCACCGGGAAAGCAGAGCCAGGCCGGGTGCCCCACCTCCTTGCTGGTCGAGAGCACCTGGCTGGTGAGCTGGCACTGCCCACGCCCCCACCCGCAGCCCCCTGCCCCCCACGAGGCCCCCTGCCCCCCAGAGAGCCGGAAAACTGTGCTCAGCGGATCTCGATGGTGTTTGCAGAGGGAGGAACCTGGCATGGCCCTGGGTCAGCAAACGCCTGAGCCTCGTTCTAGGCAGGAAGCTGAGGCTCGAGGGCTCAGCCGGTGTTGGCACAGGCGGACGGGGCGCGCAGGGCGACGCCGCGGGCAGCTCCGTCCTCCCACCCAAACAGCCCAGGCTCAAGGCCTCCAGGAGTGACCGAGAGGGACAGGTCCACAGGCCCGGCGTGGCTGGAGGGCTTCGGCCGTGGGGGCCTGGTGGGCAGCGGCGGGGCAGGCCGGGGCTGGCACCCTTGGCCTGAAACTGGAGCCGGCACCAAGCACTCGAGGAAGCAGAGGCGGGATTCCAGGAACCGTAGACTTCGGAGAAGTTCCCGCGGGGGGGGGGGGGGTTGGCGTCCTCCCAGCCAGGCTGACCCAGTTACAGGGGAGCCCAGTGGCGGGGGCGGGGCTGGCCGGCAACGGGACAGAGGCTTTTGTCGCACTGGGATTTCCAGGGCTGAGCGGGCTCCATGGCCCAGGACGCCTGGCCGGCGTCCAGGCGGGGACAGAGGGATGAAGGCGTCTGTGTGTCCACATCACAGCCCGACCCCAGTGGGAAGGCGGCCCCTGGCTGAGCCTCCAGTGCCGCCACAGGCTGGGCACCCGCCAGGCCACTGCGCCACTGCTCTGAGAACGACCTGGAAGCCCCCGCCCCCGCCCCCGACAGCCAGCGCAACAATGGAGACCAAATCCCGCGCTTGCGCGAGCCAGGTGGCGGCAGGATAATCCCTCTGCTGCCCCA
Organism: Sylvilagus bachmani; assembly: GCA_015711505.1. Classification (NCBI taxonomy): domain Eukaryota; kingdom Metazoa; phylum Chordata; class Mammalia; order Lagomorpha; family Leporidae; genus Sylvilagus; species Sylvilagus bachmani. Next base: position 84,768,464 of record CM027409.1, read on the forward strand.
GAGGCGCCGACTGGGCCAGGGGACCGGCCACGGCCCACGCCCTCGGCTCCGAGGGGGGACGGGATGGCAGAGCCGGTCAGAATGCAAAACCCCGGGCGTAGGCCTGCACGGCCCTCCCAGTGCAGCCCCCGAATCCGGCTTCCTGCCAACACCGACCCTGGGGGGCTGGAGGGGGTGCCTGGGAGACTGGCACGCGAGTCCCTGGGCCTGCAGCTCCCGGATCGGGGCCTCCACTTGCTCTGGTCTAAGCTGTGTCGTGGACCCTGGGGGGCAGCGTGGGCACCTGGCAGGCCCCTGGGGGGCAGCGTGGGCACCTGGCAGGCCCCTGGGGGGCAGCGTGGGCACCTGGCTTTCTGAAGGGAGGGCCGTGGGGGAGGCTGGAGCGGGGACGGGGGTGGGGTGTCCCCGCCTTCTGCTCCCCACGCCTCACCCATTGGTCCCCACCGAGCGAGGACTCGAAGGTGGACAGGGAGACCCTATCAGAACCTGCTGCCCAGCCAGCTTCGCCGGCTTCACAGCCACGGCCAAGCCACCTGCAGCTCTGAGGTCAGGGCAGGGCTGGGCGTGGCCAAGGGGACCCAGGGTCCCTAGGGGGGTGTGGGACACGCGGACACGCATCCACTCCTGAGGGACGTGGGGGGGACACAGGGACACGGCATTGGCATCCCCCCATGAGGGGTGTGGGGACAAGCAGCTCTGGTGATGGTGGGCGGGCCGGTTGCGAGTGGCAGCAGCTTGGTCGGAGCGCAGGTTTTGCTCTGTGTCTTGAATTTGCCAGCATTTTACTCTATTTTTCACATGACGTTCATCATTTAGTTCTAATTGTTTGAAAGGTGGAGACGGAGAGCTCCTCCACCACCGGGTCACTCCCCAAAAGCCCGCAACAGCCAGGGCTGGGCCAGGCAAAGCCAGGAGCCGGGAGCTTCACCCGGGGCTCCGGCGGGGGTGAAGTGCCCACTCGGTAGGGAATCCGGGCGTCCCCAGCAGCGGCTCCACCTGTCCCTCCACGGCACCCGCCCACGTGTCGAGATTCTCAAGGACGAGGGTGCAAAGCCGAGGACCTCAATGACTGCACAGGCAGGGCGGGCTCGCCTGGTGCAGGGCCGCGGAGCAAAGCCTGGGGAGGTCTGACCAGGCGCAGGGCGGGCACCGCAGTTGACCGAAAACAGGACCAGTGCAGTGACCGAAAACAGAGTCATGCAGCGGTGAGCATGGGCCCCGGGGAGGAAGCCGGGCAGGAGGGAGCAGCCCCTGGCTCTAGGGGGCTCTCTGTGCCTCGACCCACCAGGAGGGTCCATCCCAGCCAGGCCAGCAGCCAGGCCTGTGTGCCACGGCCCGGAGAACCACCTGGGAGGGTTCGAAGGCGGCGGCCAGGCGGCCTCTGTGACGTGAGCACGGCTGCCCAGTGTGTGGAAAAGCCCTTGCCAGATTCCTGGTCGCGGGTCAGTGGCTCCACGAAAACACCATGGCCAGGCCAGGGCTTCCTGGTGGACCGGCAGGGCCTGTGGCTCAGCCTCACCCACAGGGGCCCGACAAGAGGGCGGGGGGGGGGACAGGAGCCCCCTCCCCAGGAGCCCAGGCCCGGGGCCGTCACTCCCTTTCTCTGCCTTGAAGGTGACCCCTGACACGCAGAGTGGCCACTTCCTTCCTTCCCCCGGGCCCTCGGCTGCCCTTGGGGGTCCCGGGGCTGAGGCTGCAGGGGGGATTCACAGTTCTGAGCCCCCAGAACCACAGCGGTCTGAACCAGGGGCCAGCAACGCAGGCACGCGAGCCTAACCCTCACCGCGTGTGCTGAGGGCCCTCTGCAGCAGGGCCAGCTCTGCGCGGACCTGCACGAGTGCCCTGGGCCCCCAGCACAGCCGCGCTGCAGGCGTGGGCATCGGCCCGCTTCAAGGGATCCGTCCCACTGCCGCCGAGGGTCCCACACAGTGGTCAGGCCCCGGCTGCTGGGGACCTGTGTGGACGCCGGGCGAACCTTCGTGCCGCAGAGGCCTGCTCTCCCGCTTCCCGAGCGCAGGACGGAGCCCAGAGTGAGGAAGGCTCTCCCATCACCAGCAGTGAGCGTGGAGGCGTCCTGCCCCAGGGACAGTGACAGAGACACACGCATCTGAGGGGCAAGAAGCTCAGAGGCCACATGTGGGCTGCGACACGGGGCTGCAGGCGCCAGGAGTCAGCAGTGAGCCGTGCGTTCCTCCCGGCCACCGGGGTGCTGCAGCCAGAGCCTGAGTTCACGGCAGCCCCAGACCCACGGCCCGGGGCGCCGGGGCCGACTCCCCAGCCCGCATCGGGGACCCACACCCCGTAGCTAACTGGTCAGGCTGGACAACACACCCCGAAGCTTCCCACCTGTGCCTGGACAATTTGTTTTAAAAGAAAATTGATTTATTTATTTGAAAGGCAGAGTTATAGAGAGGAGAGATGGGAGAGAGGTCTTCCTTCTGCTGGTTCACTCCCCAAATGGCTGCAACCGCCTGGGCTGGGCCAGGCTGAAGCCAGGAGCCAGGAGTTTCTTCGGGTCTCCCACGTGGGTGCAGGGACCCAAGGTCTTGGGCCATCCTCCACTGCTTTCCCAGGCCTGCAGAGAGCTGGATCAGAAGTGGAGCAGCGGGGACTCAAGCTGCTGCCCCTGTGGGATGCCGACGCTGCAGGCTGCAGCTTTACCCACTAAGCCACAGTGTGGGGCTCTGGCCTGACCCTTAACTGCTGGATGCAAATGTGGCGCGCCTGCTGCAGCAGCCAGCAGCCCTTACTATGCACGCACTGCGTGCAGCTCGGTCCAGGCGCCTGCACACACTCCAAGCTCCACACGCCCCCGGGGACGCCCCTGCTGCTGCCCACAGAGGAGGGGACAGGAGATGGCCTCCCAGGCCACAGGGCCAGGCGGCTCCCACCCCTGTCCATGGTCGTGCCCTCCAGGGTTTGCAGCTCGAAGAATTCAAGCCAGCGCATGATGGGACTCACGTGTCCCAGCTCCGGAATCACCACTGGTTCAGCATGACAGGACAGCCTTGAGTTCCGAGGGCGGGGCAGGGAGGGTGGGGCACAGGAGGGAGGGGCACAGGAGGGAGGGGCACAGGAGGGAGGGGCACAGGAGGGCTGCAGAAAGAGCCGCCACCCATGCCAGCACCGCAGCCGGAGCGACGCCACAGCCAGGGGCAGCGGGCACAGTGACTCGGAGAGCCCCTCACCTCCAGCTAGGGAGGAGTTAGGAGAGCCTCGCTCTGTGCGGTCAAAGCCGTTTCTCAGAGGATAATTCTGAAGACGGGGGTGGGTGTCGGGCCAGGTCCAAGCACCGGGATCCAATCCAGCTTCCTGCCTGTGGGCACCGGTGGCAGAGGCAGCAGTCCTTGGGCCCTGCCACCCACATGGGCAATCTGCTTGCAGTTCTGGGCTCCTGGCTGCGGCCTGGCCAGAGCTGTTGTGGCAAGCATTTGGGGAGGGCCCCGGCAGGTCGAGGGCTTCTCTCTCTCTCACTCTCTCTCTCTCTGTGTTGCTCTTTCAAATAACCGATCATTTAAAAGCAAGCCAGTGAAGTGAAACCCATGGTGCTTTGACTTCACCCTCCACAAGCACTCCAGGGAGTGGCGCCACCGTTCCCGTCACACTCACGAAATCCTGGCCCCAGCTTCCTTCCGCAAACGTGGGTGCTGCTCCTCGGTCTGGGAGCAGGAGCCAGGCCCTCCTGTCCGGTGCTTAGAGCCAAGTGGAAGCAGGAACTCGTCCTCGACGGCTACTCGAGCTGAACATATGCGCGGGGCCCCGTGAGGATGGTGCCACGTGAGGAGCCTGCAGGTGAGTCTGGGCACCAATTCAAAGACCAAGAGCCCCAGCCCCAGGTGACCCTGGTACAGAGCCAATGTGTGTGCACACAGGTGTGTGCAGAGGTACAGGTGTGCACGCAGGTGTGTGTGCAGGTGCAGGTGAGTGTGCAGGTGTGCGCACAGGTGTGTGTGCAGGTGAAGGTGAGTGTGCAGGTGTGCACACAGGTGTGTATGCAGGTGAAGGTGATTGTGCAGGTGAAGGTGAGTGTGCAGGTGTGCACGCAGGTGTGTGTGCAGGTGAAGGTGTGTGTGCAGGTGAAGGTGAGTGTGCAGGTGCAGGTGTGCACACAGGTGAGTGTGTGTGTGTGCAGGCGTGTGTAGGAAGGTGTGTGCACACAGGTGCAGGTGTGTGTGGGAAGGTGTGTGCACGCAGGTGTGTGTGTGTGCAGGCGTGCAGCAGGTGTACAGGTGTGTGCAAGGGCAGGCGTGCAGCAGGCACAGGTGTGTGGGGCTGTGCAGATTTAAGGGAACTTCCCAGAAGCCTCACAGACCTTGTGCTTGTGACTCATTTGGTGCCAGAACTTACGCACGGAACCACACCTCAGTGCCCAGCGCGCTGAGACCCACAGTCGCCCTGAGCAGTGGCAGGAGCGTTTCCGGATACGATACACAGGCGGTGTGGCTAGGACAGAGGAGGGGGCGGTGCAGGCCCTCCTCAGTGACACTGTTCCCTCTCGGTTCCTTGCCAAGGGCAGGCGATGACGCTGCCATCCAGCCCATCCCCGGCTGTCAGCAGGGCACAGGACGGGCAGCTGTCATCGCCAAACGCCCTGCTCCCAAGGGTGCTGGCAGCATTTGGCACAGCGTCTCTCAGCCGGCTGGCACGAGCTGCTGTGCACTCGTCTCGTGAGAGACCACTCCTGGGGGAACTCGTTTTCATATTTGTGATTTTTTTTTCTGACATTTTAGGAAGCAAAACTATGCGCAAACATTTGTTCTGCAAACCCAAAGTGTGAAGAACGAAGCAAGAAAACACTGCAAACACTCCAGCCTCTGACTTGGCAGTCTGTGTGAGGACCACCGGGGGGGACCCCCGACCCCACGCAGGTTCGAAACCAAGGCCCATTGGCTCAGCCTCAGAGGGGATGGGTGGACGCAGAGGCAGGCGCAGTGCCAGGTCAGCCTCCCTCGGCACAGCTGGCTCTGTCACCAGCATTACTCCCACTGCGGGTTTTTTTTTAAATATTTATTTATTTAATTTTTATCTGGAAGTCAGAGAGAGAGAGAAAGAGAGAGAGAGAGGGAGAAATGTTTCATACGCTGGTTCACTCCCCAGATGGCTGCAACAACCCGGGTTGGGCCAGGCCAAAGCCAGAAGCCTGGAGCTCCATCTGTGTCTCCCAAGCGGGTGCAGGGGCCCAAGCACCTGCGCCATCTCCCACTGCTTTCCCAGGCCATCAGCAGGGAGCTGGGTCAGAAGTGGAGCAGCCGGGACTGGAACAGGTGCCCACATGGGATGCTGGCGTCTCAGGCAGTGGCTTAACTCACTACACCATAACACTGTCCTGCCCACCCCACCCCCGTGTCAAATGCTTATTGGATTTTAATGAAGTCAGGATTTCCCAGTAAAACATAAATATTATGTTGTTTCTTTTTTTAAAAAAAAAAATTTATTTATTTATTTATTTGAAAATCGGAGTTACACAGAGACAGAAAGAGAGGCGGTGGGGGGGGGGTCTTCGATCGCAGGTTCACTCCCCAGTTGGCTGCAACGGCTAGAGCTGTGCTGATCTGAAGCCAGGAGCCAGGAGCTTCTTCCGGGTCTCCCAAGCAGGTGCAGGGGCCCAAGGACTTGGGCCATCTTCTACTGCTTTCCCAGGCCACAGCAGGGAGCTGGATTGGAAGTGGAACAGCTGGGACTAGAACCAACGCCCACATGGGATGCCGGCACTGCAGGCAGCGGCTTTACCTGCTACACCACAGCACCAGCCCCCAAAATAATGAGTCTAAACCCTCACTGGATGCTGGATTGGGAATGTGCTGGGTGTCCGGGCCTCTCTGAAGGTCACCTGCGGAAGTGGACAGCGGCAGCCGCGTCCTTGGGGCAGGCCTGACGTGACCCTGGGCACTTTCGTGTCCTCCTGCACCTCGGAGCAGATGCCTGCGCCCGCAGACACCCCGAGCGAGGCACACGAGGCCGGCTCTCGCCAGCCTGGCTGTCGGGCCAGGACGCCCAGGAAGAGGTAACGGGAGCCACCGAGCTGGAGCCCTCCTGCGGGCGGGGCCGGGGGACCTGGAAGGAGGTTCAGGAATGAGGGGCGCTGTGGCAGCCAGGCGGGGCGGGTCCCCTACAGGAGGGCCACCCCACCTCCACTTACAAGGAACCCTGGGGACACTGGCGGTGACAGCTGCACCAAGCGGGGCCTGGAGACGCCGGGGGGGGGCACCAGGAGCACCTGCTTGGATGCCCCGGGGGCTCATGTGTTCTCGGGGTGCTCCTTCCACAGGGACCCACACAGGCCAGCCCACCCCACACCACTCTGCGGGGCTCCCACACAGCAGGTGCCCGGCTCCCCCACTTCCTGGCTCCTGACGGTGCCGGGGCCTTCCGGCAGGGGTCTCGGGGCCTCTGGGGGTCACCTAGACACGATGGACCTGCCGCGCCCAGACGATAATCGAGCAAGGCCAGGCCATCAGGACAGAATAGGCTGCGAGCAAGGAAGGGGAGCCCCGGCCTGGCCTGCTGGCCTTGGGGTGGTTGCAGGCGCAGTCGGACAGGCGCCTGGAGCTGCCAGGAACTTCACTGGGTGTCCCCAATCCAGGTGATGGGGCCAGGAAGCGGAACCTGGAGGGGGGGGCGGCCAGGAGGGCGGAGTCTCCAGGAGAAGGAGCCTGGGTGGGGGAGGGTTGGCACAGTCAGGAGGGCGGAGTTTCCAGGGGGCGGAGCCTCTGGGGCAGGGGCGGGGCCTCCAGGAGGCGGAGCCCCGGGGCACAGTCAGGAAGGCAGAGTCTCCTCACAGGTCACCTCTTCCAGAGGGGGCCCCTAGAGCTGCCCAGCCTGTCCCCAGGTGAGAACTGGGAGGAGGCACCAGAGACCCTCCCGGGACATGGAAACTGCCGGCGCCTCCATCGTGGTCTTCAGCCTCCAGAGCTGTGGGTGGTAAAGCTGAGGACTTGGGCCACCCTGTCGGGGCCCCAGTGGACACAGACCCCAGGCGGGCCGTGGAGGGCTGAGCAGGAGACCACAGAGACCACACGTGAAGCCATGAGACCTCTGGGCATGAGGGTGGCAGGAGGGGAGGGCCAGGGCTGCCCCAGAGCTGGAGGGGAGGAGCCGTCAGCAGGAACAAAGGAGGACAGGACAAGTTAGGCCTGAAACAGAATGGGAAAATAACAGAAAAAACACAAACCCCGAAGCATGTCTCCACTGACCGACCACACTGAGCACCTGTAGCAGACGTGGCAGAGACGGCATAGACGGCCAAGCTCCAGGATCCGGACAGACAGCAGTCCAGACCGACATACACTGAGAGGACCATCTCCTGGATGTCCAGGACCATTTCATGGACGAAGTCCAGGAAACGCCGACCTTGCCAGAACTGAGTCCAGTAGAAGTGGAGAGATGCGGCTGGGGGCATCTGCACCCCACGTCTGGTGCCCGGCCTCGACTCTGGCTGCACCGCCAGCTCCAGCTTCCCGCTGATGCCCGGGAGGGAAACCAGCTCAGGCCGGTAGCAGCCCCGCTGCGGAGGCACCAGGGGAGCGAACCGGTGCATGGGAACCCCCCTCCCCAATAAGTACAATAAGGAAGCACTGTTTAAAATAAGAGGAAAGACGAATAGCCCAAAGCCGCTGAAGAACACGATTTTGTAATTTAAAAGTTTCCTAAAAAGACGGCCGTGCGGCAGATACAGTGGCACTCACGGGATTCGGACGCTGCCAATGCACTGCACGAAGTCGGCGCCATCCCCATCCAAAAGCCGGACGCCACGGGCAACCAACCTCACAGGCCAGGGTTTCCCGGGAAGAGACCCAGGTGCCCTAACACAAGTTCGCGGTTAAACCAGCAACACGCAAACTGACACTGCACCAGGACGCGGGGCGGAACGCGAGGTCTTCAATGCACCTGACGCCTTCACAGGTGCCACCTCTCCCCACCCCGTTCACGCCACAGCTCCCCCTGGGCAGCTCTCAGGACAAGGCCCCGGCTGTCTCGGGGTTCCCAGGGCCCTCCCCCACCCTCCAAAAATGTCCCCATTCCTGGAGAGCCTCGGCCATGCACAGCTCCGGGCCACGCTGGGGCCACTCTTGACCCCCTCTCGCTGCACCCCAGACCCTCCCCCCAGATCCACACTGTTGGTGCGTCCGCCCGGCCCAGACCCCAGGGATGACTGCCGTGGGCAGCTGAGCGAGCACCCCCCCCGACATGCTGACCGTGGCGCCCGAGCTGCCCTCTGGCCAGGAGAGGGGCAAGGGGCCAGGGGCACGCCCACTGAGCCTGTCCCCGGCTGCCCACTGGCTCTAGCTCCCCGCCCCGGGGCCCAGTGCTGGCTGGCGGCAGGCAGGGGAGCACGTGGCCACCAGCTCGCCTGCCCCTCCAGCCGGCTCGAGGGCCTCTCACTGCAGCTGGACCCTGCCTCAAGGCCCCAGAGCAGCCAACACTGTGTCCCCCACGGCAGCTCCAGCAGCAACTGGGCGGGGCAGGGGGCAGCAGGGGACCCTGCAGGCCCGGCTGAGGCTGCTCGCATCCTCCCTCCACCCCAGGAGCTTCCTGGGGCTCCCTCGGCCAGGACCACGGCCGAGCTACCACAGGCTTCATGCCCTTCCCAGGGCTGAAGGACAGAAGTCCCAGACAGGGGTGGGCAGGCCCCTCTCCAGCTTCTGGCGTGCTCTGGGGTGTCCACGCATGACTCGGTTTGGGGGGACATGGGGTGGGGGGAGGGGGCGGGGGGGCAGGGGGTGGGCAGGGCCCACCCGAAGGCCACATCTTCCTATGACTGACTGCAGAGACCCTGCTGCCAAACAAGGTCACAGGGCAGCGATGGCTCCCGCAGTGCCCCAGGTGCGGCCCCTGTCAAAGCCCGGGCGGCCTTTGGGGGCAGCCCCTCTGGTCTGGCCTGGGGTGGATGGGCTGTTCACGCTGGGCTCTCCCGCCGGAGACTGGAGCCCAGAGGGCAGTGGGGTGCTGATGACCAGGCCGCCAGCGGGACCCTCAGCCCAGTACCCAAGATGTCCCAGCCCTCGGGGCGCAGAGGGTGGGCAGGCGAGGTCACTCACCACGGGCAAGAGCAGGCTTTGATGTGGACCCCACGGGGGCCGCACTCTCCTCTCGCCCACCCTCGTCTTGGATCCCCTCCACCTCTCCCCCATCCAGGTCTCAAAGCAGAAGGCCCTCAGCAAGCCCCACTCCACCAGGCCGGCCAGCAGGGGCATGGGGTAGGGGGCGCTCCCCGACCCCTGACTTGCGGTCAGGAAACGTCCCAGCCGCCCCCTCCCCTCCTCCTGATTCCAGACCTCCCCCGCCCTCTCTCCACCCGCAGACTTCAGCTGCGCCCTAAAGCCAGCCTGGAGTTGGCTTTTTTTTTTTTTAATTTGCAAAGTTTGACCTGGAAGCTATTTTGTTTTCGCCCTAATAAAGCGCCACCGACGAGATCCCCAATGTCCCCTCCGCCCGCCGCGCCCGAAGGACCCCGCGGTCTCCTGGGGTCGCGGTCCAGGTCGGGGGCACCTCCGTCACTGCTCCGCAGCCTTCCGGGGTCGCCCCCACGTGAGCTCAGAGACGGGGAAGTAGAAGAGGCGGAGCAGGGTCCCCGAGCAGGCCAGCCAAACCCCGCGCCCGCGCCCCTGGGCTAGGAGGCGCGGGAACCCCGGCTCCGAGCCCCCCGCTCCCGTGCCCCGGGGCCGGGCACCGCCCTGGGCCGGAGGCGCCCCCCATACCGCCCCCGGTCTCCGCATCCGCGCGGGTCTCGCGCCTCTCCCGCCGGCAGGAGGCGGGGCTCCGGGGACGCCCCGCCCCGCCAGCGCCCCCCGCCCGCCCACGTCACTCCGCCGCCCCGCCCGCGCCTGCGCCGCCGCGCGCCCGGCCCGCTCCAGTCGCGGCGCATCCTCGCCCGCGCCCCGGCCCCGCTGCGCCCTGCGGTTCTCGCGGCGGGCGCAGGCCATGAGGCTGCGGGCGCGCGGTCCTCGGGCCGCCCCCGCCTGCGGCGCCGCCTCCAGCGCGGGGGCCGGCGATGCGAGGCTCCTGGCGCCGCCGGGGCGGAACCCCTTCGTGCACGAGCTGCGCCTCAGCACCCTGCGGAAGGCCCAGGTGGGTGCCGGGGGCGCGCGGGGGATGGGCGGGGGGCCCGCGGGCGCGGGGGAGCCGCGGCAGGGGGCGGGCGCGGGGAGTCGCGGTCCCTCCCCCGCGGCCGGCGCGCGCCTCGCTTCGCCGGGGCCCGCCGCCCGCTCGCGGCCCCGAACCCAGCCCCACACCCCCTTTGGCGGAGACGCGCGCGTCCCTGGTGCCCGCCCCTGGTCCATGCGCCCATCCCGCGCGCGGCAGTCCCGGCGCGCGGGGACCCCGGGGCGTCCCCTTCCTGGGCCCGGCGGGCGGCGACTTTGTCTCCGGCGCGCCTCGTGTGCGGGACCTCGCGGGCCTGCGGGAGGCGGGAGGCCCCTCGGGGCTGCGAGCTGCCTTCTGCGGAGAGCGTGGTTCCCGCCGCGGGGGCTGGTGCGTGCCCAGAATCAACTTCTCCCTCGGGGCCGGGCTGAAGGAGGAGGGGCTGAGAGAGCGACCTCCGTGTCCGGCTCAGCGTGGGGCGTGGGCCCCCTCCTCCCCGAGGGACCGACTCGTGCGTGTGGGGCAGCTCCTGCAGCCCCTGGAGGAGCGGGGTTCCCGGCCGCCGCCGCGCGATGCTCCTTGGCACCCCTGTCCCGGGACGGAAGCTGAGAGCAGAGGCTGTCCTGGCCCCGCTCCGCCCCGCGGGGCTAAGGGATCCCCCCCCCCCCCCCCCGTGTCACTCCCTAGGACTCCTCCCCTCTCTCCTGGCTCTGTGCCCCTCCCACCCCGGCCCAGGGGGACCCTCACCTCCTCCAGAAAAAAAGCTGTGCCCCCCCCCAGGTCCCTGTAGTCTGCCTTGTCCTGCCCCAAAGTGGGTGCCCCCCGCCCTCATGGGAGCAGGGCAGAACCCGGCCAGGAGCGCCCAACCTGGGCCTGCTCGCCCAGCTGGGGGGTGAGCTCTTCCCAGCTGCCCTGGGGCAGGGTCCCCATTGGGAGATTGGGTGGGGTGGACTCCAGGTAGCTTTCCCCACAGGACCCTTTTCCCCGGGCCCTTCCTGGAAATGAGGGCTACTTTGTGTGCAGGGGGCGTGGCCCAGGCAGCTTGCTACAATTCCTTGTGTAACCATCAAGGTAAGGTTGCTACAGTCCCTTGTGTAACTGTAGGGTGAGCATTTCACAGTAAGGCTGTGAAGAAAGCGTGGATCCTGGGGGTGCCTGGGACGGTCCCCGTGGATCCTGGGTGTGCCTGGGATGGTCCCCGTGCATCCTGGGGGTGCCTGGGACGGTCCCCGTGGATCCTGGGGGAGCCTGGGACGGTCCCCGTGGATCCTGGGGGTGCCTGGGACGGTCCCCGTGGATCCTGGGGGTGCCTGGGACGGTCCCCGTGCATCCTGGGGGTGCCTGGGACGGTCCCCGTGCATCCTGGGGGTGCCTGGGACGGTCCCCGGCTGCCCCTAGTCCCCGTGGCACCTGCCGTGTTGATTCCAGGAGTGCTGCCTGTGCGGGATTAGCGCTGGGGCCGCCTCATCCCTCCAGCCCGTCTGTCATTCAGCTACAGATTTAGTTAGGAGCTTACACGGTGCTGGGACAGGAAGCCACACAGAAAGATCTGGACAGAGGTGTTGTGACCATCTGTCCGTAGCAGGCTTTGGCTAAAGCGAGGATACGGATTTGTGTGTGGTGCGGGACTGGGTCCTGCGGCTTCGTCCTGGGTTCCTCAGAGTCATGTGCTCCTGTGTGTCCTTGGAGTCAGACTGGTGACCACTTCCGTGGGCCCTTGGGTCCTCTCCCCGTGTCCTGAGCAGTCAGGGAATTCCCGTCCTGGAGGGCAGAGGTGCCTCCGCTGCACCTGGGAGCCTGGTCCTGGATCCGAGCATGGACTCAGAGCGAAGGAGGCTGCGAGTGCTCCCCCTCCCCCCCCAGTCTAATCCAGAGAGAGGATTATGACACTGGCTGGCCCAAGCTGGGCTGTGCCCCGCCCTGCACGGAGCACGTCACCTGTCCCTCCAGGAGCCCGTCCCAGTGCCTGCCTGGGCTGTGTGGCAGCACCCCAACCTCCCACCCTGGGAAGGGGGCCCCTGCCTGAGCGCTTCCCAGCCACAGGTGCAGGCGCTCTCTGCCCCCAGCGCACACGCGTACACTTGGGGACATGGGTCCAGATGCCTCTGGGACCTGAAGCCCCTGCTGCGCCCTGCAGCCCCGGGTCTGTGGAGGGGGCGGCCTGGCCCGGAGCTGGCACTCTGGAGGGGCCTGGGGGCAGACCCTGAGGGCAGGGGACAGTCACGCTGCCCTGGAGGATTCCAGGGAGGGTGTGTGCCCCTCAGGAGGCCAGAGGCAGCAAGGGCTGTGCAGGGCCCTGCCCTCCCTGGGTGCCAGGGAGGCCCACGGCCCTCAGCCACCGTCAGACGACCTGGGCCTGCCACGGTGCTGCTTCTGCTGCTGCACTGTGGCCCAGGGGAGGCCCGGATTTCTCCCGTGACCTTGGCTACGTGTCGGCCGCAGCCCCGGAGGCAGGTGGGGAGCTGGGGCTGGGTCTCCGGGCGTGCGTAGGGGGCTGCTCACGCTCTGGCTCCTCTGGCCTCTGGAGGGACACTCGGGGCTGGGAGACTCACTTCCGCCTCTTTGTAATCTTCTCTCCTCAAGTTGGGATCTGAAGTTTTTCAAAGTTCACTTGAGAGCTATGGAGGTAGAGACAGCCAGCTTCCGTCCTCTGGTTCACTCCTGAAGGGCCCACACCACCCAGGGCCGGGCTGCAGTGGGGGCCAGGAGCTCCTTCCCGGCAGGGCCACGCACTGGGTCATTGCCGCTGCCTCCGGAGTGTGCATCAGTGGGGAGGGGAGCTGGGCCCAGCCACTCCCGGGTGGGACGTGGGCGTCCCCAGCAGTGCCGCGACTGCTACCCCAGACTGCCCGTATCTGGGTCTTTAACAGGAGAGTGTGCATGCGTGTGTGTGCGCAAGTGTGGGGGGCCTTCAACAAGGTCATGGCAAATGTGCTCTGAAAACACGTTAATTCGTCTTCACAGACTTGCCCCGCCCCTGTCACAGACACACGCGTGGCTGTAGCACCGTCCGTCTTGCGAGAAGCCCGCGCTGTGGCACTAGGTGTGCAGTAGACCAGCACCGAGCCCTTGGGGTTCAGTTCCTGCGTGTCCTTGCACTGCCCACGGGGGACCTCTGTGTGGACAGCACCGGCCGTGCACTGATTTAAAGCTACCTCTGCAGGCGTCTACACTCGGGGACCAGGGCTCAGTTGGGGCGTCTGCACTCAGGGACCAGGGCTCAGGATGGGTGTCTACACTCAGACCAGGCTCAGGAATTGTCTATAACACTCGGGCACCAGGGCTCAGGATGGGCGTCTACACTTGGGGACCAGGGCTCAGTTAGGGTGTCTACACTCTGAGACCAGGGCTCAGGACGGGCGTCTACACTCAGGGACCAGGGCTCAGGACGGGCGTCTACACTCAGGGACTAGGGCTCAGTTAGGGTGTCTGGACTCAGGGACCAGGGCTCAGGAAGTGTCTACACTCAGGGACCAGGGCTCAGGATGGGCATCTACTCTCAGGGACCAGGGCTCAGGACGGGCGTCTACACTCAGGGACTAGGGCTCAGTTAGGGTGTCTGGACTCAGGGACCAGGGCTCAGGAAGTGTCTACACTCAAGGACCAAGGCTCAGGATGGGCGTCTACACTCTGGGACCAGGGCTCAGGATGGGCGTCTACACTCAGGGACCAGGGCTCAGAACCTGGGGCCATCGGTGGTGTGTGTGGCAGGAGCCGGCATCTGCCCCACGTGTGAGCTGTGTGCCACTCTCCCGCATCAGCCCCACTGCACAGGCGGAGCTGTGTTGGGAGAGCCTGCCTGGCTGCTCGTCGCGGATTTGTGAATTCACTTCTATAAACTTAAGACTGGTGCTGGCTCTGCCTCTCCTGTGTCCCGCCCCCAGGTTGAGTGGCGGCTCCAGGGCAGCCTGTACAGGGTTTTCAGTTCTCCCTGGGATGCTTGTGTGCCGGGCTTGGAGCCCCACCCCGGGTCCCGAGTGCCTCTCCTGATGTCCCTGTGGCGGGCGGTAGGCAGCCCCGCGGCCCGTGTATGTGTCTCAGGACTCCCTGGCTGCCAGTTACGCTGCGCTGGGGGCAGCTCCCAGCCGCCCATCCACCCTGTGGTCCCTGACCACGTTGGTCTGCCACAAGCCTGAACTGCCGTGGGCCCCGCATTGCTGCAGCCTCCCGCAGGGCCCAGGGCGTCGGGGAATGAAGGACTTGGGCCGTGGGCTTCCGGCTCCCCCTGCGGGAGAGCGAGAAGCTGGATGAGAAGTGTGGAGTCCCCAGGGCGGGTCCTGGACAGGCGCCCGAGGCAGCTCACCTGCTGTGCCACAGCCCTTGCCTCTTTTGCGTTTCTGATGTCGCCAGGCTCAGAGGAGGAGGACAAGGCCTCTCCGTGGAATTCCTGCAGGGGTCCCTGGCCCCTCCCCAGCTGCACCCCTGGGGCAGCCTGTCTGGACTGCCTGCAGCTGCCTTTGGGCACAGAGCCGGCGTCCTGAACTCCCACCTGCGGCACTGTGATTACAGGTGCACAGAAGTGGGTCAGGTCGGCAGGGTCCCTGCAGCTCTGAGCAGGGATTTGGGGCCGAGCCTCGTTCCTGGGAGCTGTGAGTTCCATTCCAGAAACTCCGTGTCTTGTGCGATGTGGGAGCAGTGAGCGAGGTAGCAGAGTTCAGTGGAGAGAGAGGATGGAGAGGGTACACGTGGCCGACCAGGAAGGAGCCGAGAGGCGACTCTGCACTCAGCCTGGGCTCTTTCTGAATCTTTCTGGATCTGGCTGTGGGTGATTTCCCCCACCCCTGCACCGAGTCCGGGGTACCTCACAGGCGCCCCCCTGGAGCGGGGCAGACGAGATGCCCTACGCTGCCCCCAGGGAGAGGGCTGGCCCACCCCGCGGGTGAGCACAGGTGGGACTTGGATATGTGGATGCTGGTTTGCTGCCTGCCCCCCCCACACACAGAGATTCCCGTTTTCCTGCTGCCCGACACGCACGCACGCACGCCTGTGCACACGCACACACACAGGCGCACACTTGCTCCCGCCTGCCTGGGTGCCTGTCTGGAGCCAGGCCCTGCCTGACACCGGCCCCCAGCAGGCACTGGCAGCCGCGGCAGATCCTGGCTGCATGTGGATTCTTGTGGGCTACAGAAGGGACTCAGGCCTCACGGACAGAGCTCTGGTCCCCAGAAGGGGGTCCTGAGGAGCCTGGGAAAGATCTGACCAGAGTTGAGCCAGCCCGGGGGAGGGCAGGGGCTTGGGGGCCGCAGGGTCAGAGCTGTGCCCTCCCCCCCCACTGCCACGTCGTGCTGTCAGTGAGCATAGTGACTCACGCCTGAGCTTACGCCTGCCCCTTGGCCCTCAGCTGGACACCTGCCCTGGGTGCCCGGGGTCTGAGGCAGGCACTGCTGCAGGTGGTGGGGCCCCAGCCCAGCACAGTCACCCGGATGCACCTGCAGTGAGGTCCACTCATTTCCCGTCACACACACTTTTGCTCATCCCAGGCGTCAGTGGCCAGCGAGCACCCAGGCCTTTTCCCACCATGCTCTCTGCCCGGGGGCCACAGGGGTTGGCCTTGGCACTGGGTGAAAGGTCACAGGTGTGGTGCAGAGTACTGTCCAGGTATGGAGGGCGGCTGCTCCTCTGTGACCGGCTGTGGGGTCGATGGCGGCGCTGTGTGGGTGGAGGGTGGGTAGCGGTGCCCAAGGCCTCCTGCAGGGCGCTGCTGGTCAGTGACCACCTGGGAAGGGCAGTGTGGCCTCTGCCACCTGAGGGGTGAGGGCTTCCGAGGTGTCCCCTCCTGTGGCCTGCAGGGCCTGGTCCTCCCTGAGGGATGTGTGAGGGGTGTGGGGAGTTGGGGCTATTTGTCCCGTGCTTGGACACGCCCTGTGACACGAGCTGTCATTGGGGTTTCGTTTGCTGAGCAACAGATGGGCATGTGCCGGCCGCCTGCCACCGTGTGTGACGCCGTCCCCAGGCTGGACGGGGCTGTGGCGGGAGTGGGGCACTGGCAGAGTGCCCCTTGAACCTGCAGACCGTCCCCTTACGGCTTTCAGGTGGAGGCAGGGAGGTGGGGGTCACAGGTGCACGTGGCACTGGGGCAGCTGCGCTCCGCTGGGCGCCTGGCTGAGGCGGGGCTGAGGCGGGGCTGAGGCGGGTGTCCCTGGGCTGGCTTCTCCTGGGCCATTCCACGCCAAAGGTCAGAGGGAGATGTTCAGGGTCCCTGAGTGGCGAGCCCAGGACCAGGCGACCAGGTGTTCCTGTGAGGCTGACACCCGCCCCCCCCAGGCCCCCTGTGACGCTCACCCCCCCCGTCCCCTGTGACGCTCACCCTCCCATCTCCTCTGACACTCACCCCCACCCCATCTCCCCAGGCCCCCCGTGACGCTCATCCGCCCCCCCCCCGTCCCCCGTGACGCTCACTCCCCACCCCGTCCCCCGTGACGCTCACCCCTGTCTCCCCAGGTGCTCCTCATGACGCTGACGCTCTTCCCTGTCCGGCTCCTGTTCGCAGCCTTCATGATGCTGCTGGCCTGGCCCTTCGCGCTTGTGGCTTCCCTGGGACCTGCTGACAAGGAGCCCGAGCGGCCCCTGGCCTTGTGGCGCAGGTGAGTGCACACTGGCAGGTTTGTGTTGTGGCGCGGGTGTGTGTGTGTGTGGCGCGGGTGTGTGTGTGTGTGGCGCGGGTGTGTGTGTGTGTGGCGCGGGTGTGTGTGTGTATGGCGCGGGTGTGTGTGTGTATGGCGCGGGTGTGTGTGTGTGGCACGTGTGTGTGTGTGTGGCGCGGGTGTGTGTGTGTGTGGCGCGGGTGTGTGTGTGTGGCGCGGGTGTGTGCTCCTGGCAAGGTGAGTGCTTCCTGGCGGGTGCCTACACTGGGGCAACACGGCCAGTGGTCGTGTGTGACTCTCGGGGTGTCGTGCCTACTCCTCAGGGCCCTGTCCGTCTTCCCCTTCTCTGTCCACCTCCCCCTGGGCTTCCTGCTGTCCACCCTGCTGGCCTGAGGCTGGCCAGGCCCTGCTCCGAGGCTCCGTCTTCAGGACGCTGTGGGCCACATGGCGTGTTCCTCAGCTCCGCCCTGCCGTGGCCACCCTCACCTGGCCCTGTGACCTGACGCCTCAGCCCGTGGTGCTGGCTGGGCCAGTGCGGTCCCCCCAGGCTCCCCAGCTGAGTGGACGGCCCTGGGACCACGTGACGCGGACCTCACACCCATGCAGGTCCCCGCACCTGCACCTCACGGGGGCTGTGGGCCAGAGGCTCATCTTCCGGGAGTGACCGGGCCTCGCCTCTGCGGGCTTCTGTTAGAAGTCGCTGAGTGTGCACCAGCCGGGAGGTTGACATCGGAGTCGCTGTTTCTGGCTGATCTTTGCCAAGCGGCGAACCCGCCCGGAATCTCAGACGGGGCCCGGCAGCCGAGGTGGGCGGCACCTGCGCCCTGGTGCCCCTCCCAGGCTGAGCCCCAAGCCATGCAGACCCGACTGTGAGGGGACCCCCACGGGCCCCGGAGTGCACAGCGGGCCCCTGTCGGGGCCGAATCGGCCAGGGCCACGCGAGTCGTTGCTAGTGGGAGTGCTGAGGTGTGCCAGGTGTGCTGGCGAGGATTTAGGTGACTTAAAGGTCACTCTGCTCGTAAAACCAAGGCTGTGACTCCCTATGTGGCCTGGGGCGCACCCCGCCCGCCTCTGTAAGCAAGTTCATTGTGATATTGTGACTGCCCACTCCTGTGTGTCCTTCCCGCCTGACGCCCCCGGGTCCTGCCATCCTCTTGGCCACGCCCGGTCACCTCTGGGAAGCAGTCGCCTCCCAGGCACAGTGTGGGAAGCCCGCCTGCCGGCTCCGCCGGGACCGTGTGGGGTCGCCACTGGCTCTTGGTTCTTGGCGTTCTGGGTGTGCATTCCTGAAGAGCAAGCCGTCCCCGTGGTTCCTGTGTGGCGTTGGTGGGTCACCAGGCGGAATAGCAGGGCCCGCGTAGCCCCAGGCGTGCCTGTGTGGTCAAGGTCGTAGTCGCTGGTTTGGTCAGAAGCCCAGTGCGCAGTGGCCTGGCTTTGGCCATGCTCTGGTCTCCGTCTGCTCTGCTTTGCCTGGCCTGACCCCTTCTCTTCTCCACGCACGGTGCCCTCACAGGAGCGCAGACACACCCAGGCCACTGCCCCTCCCCCAGGCTCTGTCCCCCTCCCCTCCGCACACCTGGTTCAGGACAGTCGGGCTCAGACTGGCTCCACTTCCTCCTCCTGGACGTGGTCCCAGCCGTGGCCTCCTGAGTCGGCCTCTCCTGCCCCCTCCAGCTCCGAGCCCTGAGGCTGCCCGGCAACCCCCACCACCCCGTCCCTGGCCTGAGTCCGGGTGTCCTGAGTGCACATTGTGTCCGATTCACTTCCTGCAGATGGGATGGCCGGGCCGGTCGCCGCTGCCTTTGCCGTGGGGTGAGCGGCTGTGGGCCCCATGCCCTGGCACAGCTCTCCAGAGTGCCCGAGGCCGCCGTCCCCGCGCAGGCTGCCTGGGAATGGGATTCTCCGAGAACCGTGGGCTTCATTCGGCGCCTCCCAGTCCCCACGGCTCTGTGCCATGTGCCGAGTTCTCGCCATCCCCTGGGAGAAGCGGGAAGCCGGTCTCTGCTTCCTGGGCTTGTCCTGCAGGATCCAGGGCCAGCGCTGCCTGCCCTGGTCCCACACATGTGTTGGACGTTGAGGATCCATGTCCATTAAATGACAGCGTGGTGGCAAACATGTCACCGAGGCCGAAGGCGTGGGACATGTCCATGCGTGCCGGAAAGCCACATGTTGTCTCCGTGGCGCAGGCGGCCGCCCCAGAGCCTGGTTCCCTGAGCGCGGTGTGGGGGAGGCTCGGTGCTCGCAGTGCTGACTCCGGGGCCTCCCGCGCCGCCCCTGAGTGCCTCTGCCCCTGTCTTGCAGGGCTGTGGACCTCCTGCTGAAGGCCATCATGCGCGCCATGTGGTTCGCCGGCGGCTTCCACTGGGTGGCCGTGAAGGGGCGGCGGGCGCTGCCCACCGAGGCGGCTGTCCTCACACTGGCACCACACTCCTCCTACTTCGACGCCATCCCTGTCACCATGACGATGTCGTCCATTGTGATGAAGGCTGAGAGCAGGGACATCCCGATTTGGGGAAGTGAGTGACCCTCTGCCCCACCTCACTGCAGTGAGAGCTCCCCCCACCCCCGCTGACTCCTCCCCCTGGAATGAGTGACTGCTCCCCTTGGAGTGCGTGACCCCCCTGCTGCAGTGAGCGACCCCCCTCCAGTGAGCGACCCCTCCAGCACCACCCCCCAGGGGCACCCCCAGCTCCACCCTCTCCGTGAGCAGGGATCTCCTGGAGTGGGGATCACAGACATTGAGGGCACAGGAAGGTGAGGAGCCTGGGCCCCACGAGTCTGAGGTTGCAGAAGGTTCCACTCCAGTGTGCGGCTGGAGGGTCTCCTTCCAGTGCGTTCTCCCTCCTTAGAATGCTCCAGGGAGGAGTAGACATGAAACACCCCCCATGAGTGGCGGGAATGCTGGGAGCCGGGGTGGCCCAGGCGGGGCCTGGGAGGGCGGCTGTTGCTGGCTCTCCCCAAGGACACGTTTATCAGTCTCCCACGTTCATCCTCCCGCGGGGGTCGAGGCTGTGCAGGGTCTTGGGGCTGCCCACGCAAAGCACTGTGGGAATCCATCTGCCCACCTGTGTCCAGGCTCACGGTGCTGGTCAGCAGCCTCGGGCCCCTCCCCCGCCACCTCCCGGCCACTGCTGTGGCTGGTGGTCCCGGCGTTCCTCTTGGCGTCAGGATGTCCCTCCTCCAGACAGCCTCACCTCTGCTCCGGCATCGCCAAGCAAAGGGGGTCCGTCCTCAGAGCCAGCATTCGGGCTGCAGCTCAGTCCAACCCACATGGGCTCTGGGGCCCAGCCACGCGACCGGGGACATTCGCACCCTCCGCAGGGGTGGCCGAGGACTTCCTGCTGCCCGCAGGGCCAGGCTGTGCCTTGCCCCCCTGCCCTGGCCCGTGCATACTCACTTCCTGAAGGGCTTCATTGGGGGATGGGGGTTTTCCTGATCCGATCACCACCAGACGCAGACACGCAGCTGGCCCACCGGTGCAGCCCAGAGCTGGCCTCCCACACTGCCTGCCTCTCTTGCAGCTCTGATCAGGTACATCCGGCCAGTGTTTGTGTCCCGGTCAGACCAGGATTCCCGCAGGAAGACCGTGGAGGAGATCCGGAGGCGGGCGCAGTCAAAGGGGGCGTGGCCACAGGTACGCGCCTCGTTCCCAGCCAGTGAATTCCAGCAGAGCGGCCAGGACGCCCCTGGGTGCCGGGTTTTGCCACATTTTGCTGAGCGTGCAAACCAGGGACGTGCTTGGCGCTCGGGGTCTTGCGTCATCCCCTTGGAGGCGGCTCTGCCCCCGAGCGGGGTGCACCGTCCCAGCCCACGGTGCTGGCCGCATCATCCGTGCTGGGTTTGGCCAACTTTTTTTCTAAGATTTATTTATTTGTTTGAAAGTTACAGAGAGGCGGAGAGAGAGTCGACTCTATTTTTCAGCTGAGCTGACGTCGAGAAGCCGGGGGTCCACAGGGCTCGCTGGGTGCTGAATGCCAGGGAGACCACAGCGGGTGGCACAGGCTACTGCCCCTCCGCCAGGGCGTGCCCAGCTGGGGCCCTGCCGGCTCAGCCGCGTCGGGTTTTGAGCCATGCTTTGCGGTGTGCGGGGGAGGCCGGGCTGTGATTTGCGTCTCACCCGTCCCTGTGTGGTCCCAGGGCCCCCATTCCTCAGAGACCCTCATCACCCCGCGTCCACGTCTGCTCTCCTCTGTGTTTTTCTTGTTTTTATTTTTTTTTTAATTGAAAGAGTTACAGAGGCAGAGGAAGAGGCGGGGAGAGAGGGCGATACTGCATCCACTCGCTTACTCCTCAGGAGGCCTCGACGGCCAGATCAAGACAGGAGTCAGGAGCTCCACATGGTCTCCCACATGGGTGCAGGGGCCCAGGACTTGGGCCATCTTCCACTGCTTCCCCAGGCCACAGCAGAGAGCTGGATGGAAGTGGAGCAGCCGGGACTTGAACCGGCGCCCATGTGGGATGCCTGCCCGCTGCACCATGGCACTGGCCCCTCCTCTGTTTGCTACTTGTGTGCAGGCGCCTGAGCTGGTAGAGCTGGTGGCACATCTCACTCGGGGCTGGCGCCCAAGGCGCAGTGGCTGCAGAGGGCACGTGCTGGGCACTGACCTCAAGGCTTTGATGAACCTGGTGGGCCGGGGATGGCCCACGGAGGCGGCTGTGGGGTTGGAGCTGGGCGGGGCCCACCTGTGGCTTCAATGCTGACTCCTCCCCTTCTAGATAATGATTTTCCCGGAAGGAACTTGTACGAACAGGAGCTGCCTAATCACCTTCAAACCTGGTAGGTGGCTCCTCGGGAAGACACTGACGTATTCGTAGACGGAGCCCTGTTAGGGAGGGGCGTGGCTGCGTGTCTGTTGTGAGTGGGGGGCCTTGGCGCCCTGGGAAGAGCCTCGCATAGTCTGAACATAAGGGGCCTGGGCCCCCCTCTCGGAGTGCTGCCTTCTGGGTGGTCCCCCAGAGCCCCAAACCACTGCTGTGTCCCTCAACACAGACCCCCACGACAGTCACCTGGGACTGTCCGGGCCAAGCCTCTGCCCTGCGAAGCCCCTGGGTGGGTCGTGGCAGTTGGGTACTGGAGGGGCCCTGCAGGGCATTCTGGGCAGAGTCGGCTTGGGGTCTGCAACCCCCAGGAGAATCTACCTGGAGGTCCTGCGGCTCCCAGGGGTGATGCCAGGCTCGAGGCCCACCCCCCTTGGCTCTGCCCCAGGACCCAGGAAGTGCAGTGGCCCTGCTGCCCGTCAGGGTGGGTTGAGCCTGGCTTGGTCCCCTGGCTTTGGGCTGCATAGGTCACTGTTGCTGTCCCCGGTCACCCACACCTGCCTGTTGCATCCAGGCCTGGGAAGGCCACAGCAGCAGGGACCATGATAGGCACCAGCACCCTGGGTGCCCCGGCGGGAGCTGGACACTGCCCACGGGCCATGTCCCAATCCCCAGGGTGGCGCGGGGCTCTGCTCCCCGCAGCGCAGGGCCGTGGGGAGAGCCCGGGGGGACGGGGAAGGGGCTCTGCTCGGCCGAGCTGCCCTGGCCTGGCCGCAAGGGCTCCTGGGTGTGGAAGGCCCCTCCCCGCCCCGGGTCTGGGCCCTGTCCTCCTTGTTCTCCCCAGCCCGCCCCACTGTCTGTGTCAGATCCACAGTGGGTGCCCGGTGCTGATGGCGTTCAGACCACGGGGCAGTCACTCACGCGGGCATCGCAAGTGGGATTCCCACGCAGTCGGACTTGGAGGCCTCCGGGGCCTTCCCAGGGCCCGCGGTGTCTGTCGGCCAGAGGCACCGAAGCCGGGGGAGCTGCCGCCTGTGCCGGTGTCAGGCTCGGCAGGGACACGCTTCCTACTGAGATGGCGTCTCACGGCGAGCCTGATGCCGGCCTGGGCTTGGGGCCTGGCGACTCCTCTCCCCGCCTCACTCGGATGTGAGCGGCCTGTGCAAACGCACAAGTCTTGCCTGCCTTCCAAACTGGAAACGGACGGAAGACTCTGGGTTTTGACGGGGGTGTGCGGTGCAGACGGGTGGTTAAGCCAAGGCAGCCAGCGCCTCCCAGGGCTCCCCGGCCCCGAGGGGAAGAATCCTCTCAGTGGCGCCACGCACCTAGGAGGCTGGACCAGCTGCCGGCATGCCCCTGCCTCGCGGGCATGGGACCAGCCTCCGTCCTGGCTCACGGAGACGCTGGCCCAGCTCTGTGTGCGGGTTCCTGTGTGCGAGGTGGGGCCCCAGCCTGGCAGGCCCCGGATGCTGGGCTGCAGGGGGACAGTCAGCTCAGAAACGCAGCCCTGACCTGGCCCCTGGCCTGGGGCCACCGTGGAGGAGTGACCGCGGGGACAGAAGGTGCTGGCAGTCCCGAGAGAAGCCACGGTCTTCATTCCCCCATGAGCCTCTGGGCAGGACTGTCACCAGCCCCGCGCTGAGCAGCAGGCCCCAGAGGTGGCCGGGAGACCGCCCTCAGAGACCCACGATTAGACCCGGCACTGACCCCAGGCAACGCACGCTGCCCTCAGCCAGCAGGGGCGTCCTCCCAGTGTCCATCACGTTTTAACATCTGGGTGCTCCTCATATGGGTATTTTCTGGGTTTATTTTAAGCCTTTACATAGAACTTAAAATAGAAACAGAACTCCGTAAAACATGTGGCTCTTTGCTGGCGGCCATGCAGGGCAAGTGTGTGTGGCCAGGCTGGGTAGTGCAGTGGGCCTGGCGGGCAGCGGCCACCATTCGCACGGGAACGGGGGGTCCCCAGGTCTCTCATTGCAGCTCTGCATCGCCAGGGCTTCTCCCCAGTTCCTCGGGAGCCCAGCACGTGGCCGCTCCGAGGGGCAGGTCCAGGGTGCCCTCGCTCACTGTGGCCGGTCTGCTGGTCCATCCTGGACCATCCAGGGCCAGGCAGAGCAGACCCTGACCCAGCTGGGTGACAGCCTGTGGGTGACGGGGGCCCCAGTGCAGGCGGTTCAGAAGTGCCTCGGCCGGGAAGCCCCTGTGCCGTGTCCCAATGCTGTCACCGGGGCAGTGGTGCCACACTTCCCCGGGGTTCACGGTGTTGCAGGCGGGGGGTGGGAAGACCTCCCCATACCCAGGGCCTGCGTGAGGGGGGCAGGCGAGGACCTGCGGCCCCAGGAGGACAGCGGCTCTGTCTCCCTGCAGGTGCCTTTATCCCCGGAGTGCCCGTCCAGCCCGTGGTCTTGCGGTATCCAAACAAACTGGTAGGTGTGTGTGTCACGGGAGCATGCCATGTTGCGTGTTTCGGGTCCTCTGGGGCTCTGGGGACATGGGAGGAACGACCTGGGGGAAGACAGAGACCCAGCACCTGTGCAGCGGCAGGGGAGGGCAGGACGAGCACGCCGCCTGGGTCACTGTCGCTTCTGTCCCTTTCTTGTCTGCAGGACACCATCACATGGACGTGGCAGGGACCTGGAGCGTAAGTTGGACACCACGGTGTCTGTGCTGCCGCCCCAGTGGCTGCCAGGGACAGACTCACTGCATTCCACAGCAGCTAGGTTCAGTCCTCTGTGAGGGCTGACGGCCCCCGCGGGGTCCCCGGGTCCCTTGTGGGACACCTGTGAGGGCTGATGGCCCCTGCGGGTCCCCGGGTCCCTTATGAGACACCTGTGAGGGCTGACGGCCCCCGCGGGGTCCCTGGGTCCCTTGTGGGACACCTGTGAGGGCTGATGGCCCCTGCGGGTCCCTGGGTCCCTTGTGAGACACCTCTGAGGGCTGACGGCCCCCGTGGGTCCCTGGGTCCCTTGTGGGACACCTGTGAGGGCTGACGGCCCCTGCGGGGCCCCGGAGTCCCTGTGGACACCTGTGAGGGCTGACTGCCCCTGCGGGTCCCTGGGTCCCTTGTGGGACACCTGTGAGGACTGACGGCTCCCGCGGGGTCCCCGGGTCCCTTGTGGGACACCTGTGAGGGCTGATGGCCCCTGCGGGTCCCCGGGTCCCTTGTGGGACACCTGTGAGGGCTGACGGCCCCCGCGGGGCCCCGGAGTCCCTGTGGACACCTGTGAGGGCTGACGGCCCCCGTGGGTCCCTGGGTCCCCTGTGGGACACCTGTGAGGACTGACGGCCCCCATGGGACCCCGGGGCCCCTGTGGGACACCTCCCCCTCATGCCTTGTGTCCGTTCAGTAGTTCCCTCTGTTGCCTGGTGGTCCCTGTGTGGACCCGAGTCCCAGGCAGCCCCAGTGACGGGCACGCGGCACAGACCATGCTGAGGAGGGTGTTGGGGTCTCCAGATGACTTCTGCCTCCAACCCCTGCAAACGGAGTAACCTCTGCTGAGGTCAGGAATTCAGAAGCCGGGTGCGGGGAGACTGCACCGAGGGCCTGAGAATCCCTGGGTGCAGCCATGACAGGGCAGGTGTCCTGAGCTGGGGCAGCCGGTGTGGAAGGGGACAGGGGAGAAGGCAGCAGCCGTACACTCGCAGCCTGCAGAACGCTGGTGCTGGGTGGGGGCCGTGGCAGCCTGGAGGAAGTGAGGATCCATCGTGACCAATGTCAGGCTGTCCAATGTGTCGTCTGCAGGTTGAAAATCCTGTGGCTCACCCTGTGCCAGTTTCACAATCAAGTGGAAATCGAGGTTTGTATGGAAGCGTGTTGTGCAACATTTTCGTCTTGTGTTGCCAGGTGTCATGGCGGCACACAGCACACGTGCAGTCATGCAGGTGCCATGTTGAGGACAGGGACGCTATAGGTGCCGTGTTACACTGAGATGTTTGCAGATGGCTGCTTGTGAGACCTGTATCCATGCAGTGTCATAGTCATACTGAGAGCCATGTAGACGCAGTATGGTCACAGTGAGAGCGTGTAGATGCAGTGTTGTGTCACAGTGAGAGCGTGTGGACGCAGTGTTGTCACAGTGAGAGCCGTGTGGACGCGGTGTTGTCACAGTGAGAGCCGTGTGGACGCAGTGTGGTCACAGAGTCGTGTGGATGCAGTGTTGTGACACCGAGTGCCGTGTGGACGCGGTGTAGCGGAGCTGTGCCGAGCGCTGTAGGGACAGGGTGCGTGGTGTCAGGCCGAGGCCTGCCCCGTGTGGGGCTCTGTGTCCTGTCTCTCCTTGTGTTTCCACTCCTCAGCGTTCCTCAGCAGAGGCTTCCGCATTCTGTGACTTTGTGTCTTGTGATTTTTTTTAAAAGATTTACTTTATTTATTAGAAAGACAGTTATGGAGAGAGGTAGAGAGAGGGGTCTTCCATCCGCTGGTTCACTCCCCAGATGGCCACAATGGCCAGAGCTGTGCTGATCCGAAGCCAGGAGCCAGGAGCTTCTTCCGGGTCTCCCACGCGGGTGCAGGGGTCCAAGCACTTGGGTCATCGTCCACTGCTTCCCCAGGCCACAGCAGAGAGCAGGATCGGAAGAGGAGCAGCCGGGACTTGAACCTGCACCCATGTGGGATGCCGGCTCTGCAGACCAGGCGTTAACCCGCTACGCCACAGCGCCGACCCCTCTGCGTGGTTTTTGAGCCATGCAGATGGGGTCTCGAATGCACAGGAGGCTGAGAACATTGTTCTCGTGCCGCTGCTGTACCTTAGGGGCACGAGAACGGGGCACGTACTCAGGGGGCCCGCTGGGGTTCTGGCTGTACTGTTAGCTGACACTAATCCCGCGGGCCGCGTCCTGCTCCGTGTGTCACAGACAGGAGCCCTTGTCGAGTGACGTGACCCGCCCTCCTGCTGTCGGCTGCCGCGTGCAGGTCTGCAGACTCCACCCTCCTGGCTCAACTGAGCAGCTCCAGCCCTGCAGCCGAGTGCACAAGGAAGAGTTTTCTCTGAAAACTGGGGTGCTGTGCCTGCACCTCAAAGCCACAGGCCAGTCTAAGCAGCTGTGTTCGGTAGGAGAGTTCTCCCAGCAGGCATTGCAGAGCGATGCTAACACACAAGCAGGCTTTCCTCGGGCGCCCGATTCCGTGGAAGATGAGCCACTCGCGGTTGGTGCTAGGGCTGCCGCCCCTGCTTCCCAGCACGGCCTGTGGGCGCCTCGTGGCGGGTGCGGGGGCTGTCGCCTGACCCCGGAGCACAGAGCCGGGACATGCATGTGCTCCGCGCAGGGCCTGCCTGGTCCTGGCGGCTCTTCCAGCCCTGGTTCCTAACTGGGAGCTGAAGAGAAACTGAGGGCTTTGCAGAATTCCGCCGAGACTCACGCGAGACGCTGATGTCCACATGCGGGCCCCTGCATGCCGTGTCATTTGGCAGATGTGGCCGTGCGTGACAGTGGGATTATGCAGGACAGCTGATGGGACTTCAGGATGTCCCGTGTTCCTAAACGTCGGCACTGCAGGAAGGGAGCTAGCGATGGTCATCTGCCTCTCATGTCTGCACGGTGCACACGTGTGCATCACACGCATTCTGGGTTGAGTGCACTCGCGTGTGGTACATGTGCATACAGCACCGGGATCATTGTGGCTGCATGTGTGCATTGTGTGGTGTGCGTTGTGTGCGTGTGTGTGCATTGTGAGTGTGCACGTGAGTGCATGTGTGTGCGTTGTGAGTGTGCACGTGTGAGTACGCGTGTGTGTGTGTGGTACATGTGTGCATGCAGCACCAGCATCATTGGGGTGTGTGTGTGCATTGTGTGGTATGTGTGTGTTGTGTGTGTAAGTGCGTGTGTGTGCGTTGTGAGTATGCACGTGTGTGCGTTGAGTGTGCACGTGTGTGCGTGAGTATGCGCGTGTGAGTACGCGTGTGTTGAGTGTGCACGTGTGTGTGGTACATGTGTGCATGCAGCACCAGCATCATTGGGGGTGTGTGTGTGCATTGTGTGGTATGTGTGTGTTGTGTGTGTAAGTGCGTGTGTGTGTGTTGTGAGTATGCACGTGTGTGCGTTGAGTATGCGCGTGTGAGTACGCGTGTGTTGAGTGTGCACGTGTGTGTGGTATATGTGTGCTTGTA